>CM063504.1:19489406-19686906 GCA_032207245.1 Pardosa pseudoannulata | reverse complement strand
TATAATGTACAAAATGAATCTGAACCAAGCTCTGAAACCTAAGTATCCTTTGAGGAAATAAAATTGCCTTAAGGAAGACCATGTTATATATTCAAAGGCAAGTGATTGCTTAAGACAGAATGGATGCTTTTGCTAAAGCGAAAAAAACTATACAGTCGCCCCCAAGATTATGATGTGTACAAATGCGTAAGACATACAGGATTAAAATTTCTGACTACATTTAAAAGTAAATATACTATACTATACAGAATATATATATATTACATATATATTTCCTGATATAAACAAATGTATTAATCATTTGCACACATCAATCTTTTAGTATATGTAATGTTTGAATGTTGTTATTTCTAGGAACTGAACACAACAAATGAAAGAAACAATGTAACATTTTATGTACACATTTAAAAGTAGTAGGAAATATCTGCTACAGAAGTCAATTTTGTTTTAAACTAAGTAACTTACTAATAAGTACTGGGGTTTATTAAAACAAAAAAAAAAAGTAGTACCCTAGCTAATTGTCTTGAATAGAGATATTAAAATAGAAAAGTTATCTCATCTTTCAATACATACATAAATTATATTGAATGAAATATGTATACAGCCAAACCCATTATAATGAACTTGAAAAAAAAAAAAAAAAAACCCAAAGATTCTGTCTGTTCTATCTGAACAATTAAGAAAAATGCTTGAACAACAAAATGTATAATTTATTAATTGATAAGGGTATTCAACAGTCAAGTTAATTAAAAAATTGATATAAAAATCAATTAAAGATCGTTAATGGGTTAAAAGTACGACAATTGATTAGAATTTAATCAATTATTCTCAAAGTCAAAGGCTTGTTGCTTTTACATGCTGCAATTTCTCATTTAATAATCACTTACTAAATTTAAAAAATAGATCGACTAAAAATGAAGGCAAATGAAAAAAAAAATTATTTTTGACAGTTAATGAATGTTTTATTACAGAAATAATTGTAATTGAGATGCAAGAAAATTTTTGGGGATTTTTTTGCCTAATATGACAAAACAAACTCTTACTGTTTGCATTGATAAAAACTTATTAATTTCATGTGTTTCATTATGTATGACAATACTAGTTTTAACAACTGTGAGAGTTTCAAAACAAACGATGAAATTTTTGACGACTACATTTTTTTTTAATTACTAAAAATGTTTGCTATTTCAAATTTTTATGATTTTGATCATGATTTGACTGTATATATATTAAATCACATGTGGTGGCCACAAAATCCAGAGAGAAAAATTACCCTGTTAATATTCTTAACATTCCCTGGAATATCCCAGTCATGTGAATGCCTAAAATGGATGGGGTTTCATTTTTTGTCCTCACAATTAAAAGTACAATTTTAGATATATGCTGCACAATCCTTCCATCTGATTGCATCAAATGATTTTACCTCTCTTTCACTTAGAATAATTGAATTCTCAAAGTCAAAGGCCTGTTGCTTTTCCATGCTGCAATTTCTCATTTAAATAATCTAAATTGACACGTATATTAATAAAGCATTTAAAAGTGCTGAAATGTTTTTCTTAACCTTGAAATGTGGTAAAAAAATATCTAAAATTTGCATACATAATAAATATTCAGAAAAAATATGCATCGTCTTCAAATGAAAATAGAAAATTACCTTACCTTAAAAGAAAATAACATTCTTTAAAGCTGTTTAGTAAAATATAAAACTATTTTTTTTTCAAATTAAAATATTTGAAATTTTAATTTTGGTAAAATTATTATTGTTTTGGTGATTGAACAAAAGCTTTTTCTCTATGTTTGTAAAGTTTTGGAAAATTTTCAGAATTTTGAAAAATACCCTGATAGTTTTCAGAATTATAAAATACCCTGACTCCTAGGTTTTCTCTGATTCGTGGCCACCCTATCAAAGTCACTTCTTTTTAAAAAGAATTTATTAAGCTATCAAACTTTATAAGTTCTTGTTAATACTCAAGAGTTAAACAATAAATATATAATAATAGTAATAATGAATTAGGTTCAACTGACAGTGAGAAAAAAAAATCCTTTAAATCTATATAAAAGGATATTTCTAATATCAGTGATTAATATTCCACCCCTCCATATGTGACTAAAAAGTGTAGGATGAAAAATCACACTTGTCAAAGTCTAATGACCTTAGTCAAAAATAATTTGAGGTCAAATTGTACTTCTCAAGGAGTTCAGAAAATGTCTTGGCCAGGGAATACAGAATAGGTTGATTGTATGATTCACTTCAAGTGTATGTGAACAGTATAGAAACTTTCTGCACAACAAAATAAAACTAATCAATCTACAGATATACACAATAAAATACCTTCATTCATTTCATATTGTTACATTCAAAGCCATTGAAGCATAAATTCTTATTTTAAAATGAAAGGTTGTAACTATTTTAAAAAAAATTAATGATTTATAATGGTCTTTCCTTTCCCATCTCATGGCAATTCCACTTTCTAAAAGAAAAGTCCAAAGTATTTTAAATATCTTATTTATACACAAAAACACTTTTCAATACAGTTACAATTTATCTTCAACAGTTAATATGGAACTTTCTATAACACATTTACACTCTTGAAAAACATACTATACAAATCCTGTTAAATGTTTGCAGTACAGTCAGTACATTAAAATGAACTATTTATAGGAACAATTAATTGAGCCTCCAAGTTTAGAAATAGAAAATTTTCTAAACATTATCAATTATTGAAAGATGTTTGACAAATATTCATGTAACATATATCTTAGTTTTTCTTTTCTTTTTTTTTTTTAAACTAAATATTTCTGCACCAAACAAAAATGTTTTGATTTACGATATTAAAATGTGAATGAATAATAAAATAAGATAAAACATTTAATTTTAAGATGTTGTACTGTTTTGATATCTTGTAATATATTTAGTTAAAATTCCATTAAAATATACATTTTGAGGAATACTTGTTGATTTTTAAATTTTAGTTAGGAAGTACAGAAAGCAGTTTTACAGCTCTTTTGTTTCACAATACAAATGAAATACATTAGTTATTTTGACTATCTGCTTACATTTTTAGTATGGAAAAGAAAACATGCATATGGATAATAGATACCATTTAAAATTAAACTAATTCCACACTAATTTAACTTGCCTATTATATAAATATAACTTTGATGCAATTTGTATTACACAAAAGATAATTTTTTTTTTAAAATTAATGTATAGATGATTATTTGAAATAATTTATAATGTTATCAAGAGCAAAATTAACAATACTTTAATAAATTCAATAAAATCTACATCTAAACTACAAAATTAGCAAGTACTTACTTCTAAAACTGAATTTGAATTCATTATACTTTGAGGGCAGTATTAGTTACACTAGTTATTACAACACGGCTTCTTTTTAAAAAAAAAAAAAAAAAAAAAAAAAGTAATGGATATAACAATTCCCTGGTTAAAATTTTATTTTACCAACTTTGTATTTAAGAAAAACTTAATTTTAAAAATTTAACAGGTTGATGAAAAAATTGCTTTCTCCTTCTAAAATTAAGACTGCCAATAGAGAATAAAATATTATACTTAAATGCACTGCAAACAATTTCTTGAATACATGAAGGAAAATTAAAAGTCTGTAAAGAAGTACACAACATTTAACAAGAAAACATATAACAAGCGGACGACTATTCATAAAACATCAGACTCTTTCCCTTATCTTTATACAAATATATACAGATTAGTTCAAAACAAAAGCATGTTTATAATTTTAAACATAGGCATCATTAATATATTGAAAAGAAAATTAGAAATACAGATGCAAAATATTGAGTGAAATGTCTCTATGAATGACAGCTAATAGACTGGAAGTACTGTTTTTATCACTAAGTTGGCAGGTAACAATGGACAATGAAACTTTTAGAGAAAATTTGGCACTTTACAGTACACTAAAATTTTGTGAACAGTAACTAATGTACAGGCAGTTCTCTGTGTTTATGCTAAATAAAATGAGGAAAAAGAAATAATGAAATAGGCTTAGATGCTTCAGCAGTACTATATCAATTTTCCTGTTTTGCAGAGGAAAAAAAAAATTAAAACAGCTTATTTGCTATCATTCTCACAGTTGAAAACAAAAACTGGCCAAACTATTTGAAAATAATAATAATAATGAAAAACAAAGAATTTTCTGTATAATACATGAATAGCTTTTATTTAATTGCTACCAATATAACTAATAAATATTTGATGCATTACTTAATTTGTTTCTCAATTACAAAAAATGTGTCATTTTCAGAACTTGAAACACAAAGGGATAAAATAATATTCACAGCTAATAGTAATTTCACTGAATGTCTACCCTCAATGCAAAGTGCTTTCGTAAAACAAAGTTTTAAAAAAGGAAAAGATACTTCGTAATGTAATGAGAAATAAATAAATTTTTTAAAAATTTTAATATTGTATTATACCTCAAAGAAGAAAGATAAAAACCATACAAAGTAGAAACTAATATATTTGACATCACATGCTTTCACATATATTTATGCAAACACACACACATAATATAGCAAATACAGTAAGTTGCTAAAAAAAAATTAAGATGGAATTATGGAATTTAGAATTCATTAAAAAGAATATTAGGCTGCCTTGTAAGTTTTATTTCAATCAATAATAAGTGGTGTCACATATAATGATCAAACATACAGCAAGAAAATGTTTACTTTAATATCAAAGTTCGAACAAGACTTTTGAATAGGGGGTCACTTTCTTAATAATAGTAATACATAATTTAAAAAATAATAAAATTTTGCTAACTCTAAATAATGATAAAAAGCAAATGCCTCATTGTGTAGCTGCAATAATATTACACACTCTTCATTACAATATTTTAAGATGGCAATAATACATCAGTATTAAGTATTCTGCAGTATTAAATTACTCAAATTAGCATTCATGTCTTGCACTGATTTCAACTGAAATCACTGCACTTACTAATATATGAAGGCATCTGAAAATATTAGATTTATTTTACCTAATAAAATATATCCCTTAAAGTATATATTTCAATATAAGTTAGATTTGTAAATGTTTAGTCAATGAACATTTGCAACAATTAAAACTAATGTTACATGCCCATACACTAAACATTTATGAAACACATTCAAATTAATGAAACCTCTTATGTTTATTTACAAATAAAAATAATAAAAAGCATAAAAAAATTTATTATAAAAGTTGTTAGGAATAGTTATATGGCAGTGCCGTAGCATAGGTTTCTGGTGCTCAGGGCAGATGCCGAATTTATCACTCCAACCCTTCCTGCAAAACATATTTAAAAAATCAAAATTTTCTAGAGCAAAGAAAATATTAAGTTTACAAAGATTTTTTTTCCTTTCAAAATTTGTAATTTTTAGAAACTAGGGAAAAATTTAACAGTAAAAATTTTAATTCCAGTATTAATAAATCATCAAAAAAAAAAAAAATTTAAAGATTTTATATTTTCAATCTTTAAGAGTAAGTCTAATTAAATAATGTAATAAATATTAAACAACTACTGACCCCTACAATATGATAAACATTTTTATGTACCCTGACGAAAGTCACTTTTAGAATTAACTTCCTAATACATATACATTTATTTAATGAAAGTTTCCTTTGTATTATAATTTAAAAAAAAAAAGAATTTTGCACACCCCCCCTTGCCACTATCATACAATATGACACTATTTGATGCTAAAATTTAGCTTAAAATTAGTTATTGCATAAATAAATTCAATTATTTCTGTTCAAAAAAAAACTTTTAATCTAGAGTTGTACAACAGTCAAAATGGTTATATATTCTTTCTTAAAAGAATGACAAAATATAAAAATCAGAGAATTTTATTTTCTTAATAAGCTTTTAAAAAATCAAACGGATGATAAAACAGAATAAAAATAAAGATTAGTATACAAGTTAAAAATCTAAAATCCAATGCAAACATCAAAAAAAAATATGAGAACCACATGTACTGGTTTACCAGTTCGAATGAGTGTAAATTACCACCTACCACAATCCTATGTAATTTTGGATAAATGCTAAAATATATTTATTTGAAGAAGTCTACAGAAAAGCTTAATATCTAACCTTCCTTTTTTAACTTTTATTTTAGTTAAATAACACTAAAAAGAGATGTGTAAGGCACTTCCCATATGCTATTTCAATACTGCAAAAAAATTTGGCACAAATTTTTCTTGCTTCAGAATCTACCATAAATGCCTTTAATTAATATTTAAGTAGATAATATAAAAAGGCAATGCTTTTCAGAAGCTCAACTACAAACAGTAGAATTTACCATGTCACTCAGTTTATATTATTCCAAATTTCACTACCTGATGAATTTTTTTTTTAGAGGAAAATTTTGCATAAAACTTTAAAGACATAATTGCTATGTAATTATTAAAAATAAAAACCAGATACACAATTTTAAATATAACTGCAATAGAGAATATTTCATGAAAAATATCAAAAGAAGCTCAAATTCAACCACATGCATTACACAGAAATGGCCTTTTTTATACAATACAAATCTGACTTAACTGCTAAGTTATGTACGAGTCGCTTATTTTTAACCATCAAATTTGCTTATGTTTTGTTTAATTAAAAAAGAATTATAAAATTTCTTAAATTTACAAAATCTTGGATAATCATAATTGTACAAAAACCTAAATTTCTTTATATCAATAAATAAATTTTTACATATACATATAATATATACAATTTCTTTTTCTTTATAAAATTTCAGGTGTTAACTAGAGACAACAGATGGCTTGGGTTTTAATTGCAATGACTTAATGAATGCTTAAAGTAAGAGACAGAAAAGCAGGCATTAAAAATAAACACAACCTAACATTTGCAAAAATTATGACCTTAGTAACATTCATTTACAAAGGTAAATCTTATAATGAAAGAACTAAACAGAAGATAAAAACTTTGCCCTTTGTCAGCCATCTGCAGAAAAAGTAAGTTTAGTAAAATCAAAGAAAAAATTAGTTATTTTCACATTTAATGACTTAGAAATCTTATGAACATGATTAATCAATTAACCAAGACATAAGATTATATTATTGTCAAATGCTCTTATTTGAATTCAGACTTTCCTTGCATTGTCGTGTAACATGAATATAATAGGAAATTTTAAAATATTATATGATATAATTTCCTATCATTATACTGTTAA
Source organism: Pardosa pseudoannulata (assembly GCA_032207245.1). Classification (NCBI taxonomy): domain Eukaryota; kingdom Metazoa; phylum Arthropoda; class Arachnida; order Araneae; family Lycosidae; genus Pardosa; species Pardosa pseudoannulata. The sequence continues at coordinate 19,679,706 of CM063504.1, read as the reverse complement.
ACAAAACAGCAGGCATACAATACCTGTTAAAGAATAAGCAGATTAATATAAGATATATATACATATATATGCAGGCATTCACTCAGAATTTTGTCTTGGATCTCAACACATTAAAGAGTAACTTCACAAAATGTCCCATTATACTATAGGAAACGGAAAATGTATCTGAAGGTGAAGTTCCATTTTAATTACTTTATTAATTATTTTTTCACTATGTTTATTTCGTTGAAATACATAAAAGTACAGTTCAACTAAAAAAATATATGAAGGAAATATAAATTAAAACCTTTTTCTTCTCTCTGCCAATTAATTATATTATTTATATTAATTTCAATATGTCCATGAATATTTAACAAAATTAAAAAATCCTGCTCTTTTATATTTTTAAAACAGGCTTTATCCTTCGTAACATTGAATGTTTTGCTTATGAACATGAGTGAGGATTAGGGGGGAGGAAGGGGTCCCAAACCTGCCAGCCCTCCACCAATGTACATGCCTGATTATATATATCCTATGTAACTATCATACATATAAATAATCCATATATTAATATATAGGAGGAATTAACATAAAATCAATAATTATTATTGAAAACCTTATAGAAAGTATATAATTTTGCACTAAGGTATGCCTTTCTTACCTATATGAATAAAAAATGTAGCTGAAAAATCTGAAGCAGATAAGAGCATAAGACTGTGAGCTAATGATAAGTCCTTTCTTGTGAAAAGTGAAACAAACACTAGCACAGAAACAAGCATGACTTTATACATTGGTCATTTACAAAATAAATAAAACTCAACAAAGCTGGTGTATCAAGTGGCTGCCTTTCCAACATCCAGTTTTAGATCACAGAACTCCCACTTTAAAAAAAGCAGAACATAAGTAAAATGTGCTCAACACAGTCTTTGAAATTATTCTCATCTGCAGCACAAGCACACTGCAGTCCATCAAATTAATCCCACAGAATTGGAAGTTTGACAATTTAGGAGTATGAATTTATAAAATGCTTTAATGTTGAAACTAAAGAAAAAAATAATTAGAAGGAAGTGTCTATCAACATATCCAAGTTCATGACCAGATGAAGATTTCAATGTTCAAACAATTTGATGTCCCTTGAAATGCTCTTCCCGCAGCTATCACAGCCAAGGAAAATATTCTTTTTATACAGAACATTAACATACAAATAATTTTCTAGAGATGATAAGCACTAGGTGGAATTCACCTGGCAAGTAGTTGGTGAATGGTTAGTAACAGAAATAACATGGACAGAAAGTTCTGTTGGAGTCTGAATGAAGCAGCTTGACTTTTTACTAACTCTTCATTTTTAGCTCTGGTTTCATTTGGCAACTTGTCTCTATCTTCTGAAACACAAAAACAAGAATATATATAATACACAATTATCTAAATCAACAGAATCTGTAATGCTAAAAAAGTAGATATTATCCCATAAATAAATAAAATTTCATTACGGTCAACTGTAATGTCGCCACAGTAACATTAAAGGTCACTATATAAATTTTTGTTAACTGTCAGAAGTCACTGAAAGTTATTGAAAGTAAATTTTTTTTAATTATATATATATATATATATATATATATATATATATAATATATATATTATATATATATATATATATATATATATATATATATATATATATATATATATATATATATATATATATATATATATTATATATATATATATATATATATATATATATATATATATATATATATATATATATATATAATATATATATATAATATATATAAAATATATATATATATATATATATATATAATATATATATATAAAATATATATATAATATATATATATAAATATATATATATATTGTAGCGGGTACAATTATACCCCTCTCCTTTTTTACAATAGGTGGCGCTAGAAAGCCATCGAGTGTGTTCTAATATAGTGTCAGTGGTCTATGAGAGTGTGTTTTGTTCTCTTTGTTGTTTTGTTTTCTGTGTTGTGGAACTTTGCAAGGAAATAAAAATGGTTCCTACAAAATACTTTAAATTAATTCTAAACGCCTTTTGAAATAAGAGTCTCGTTCTTCTACAATATAATATAGATAATATAGATAATATATAATATATATATATATGTGTGTGTGTGTGTGTGTGTGTGTATATATATACACACAAAAAAAATCACATAGGAAAAGTGCATAGTCCTTTTAATGTTGCTGGTTTCTTTTCAGGCTAAGAATACCCAAAAAACAATTTTGGAAATAAAAACAAAGTTTATAATACATAAAAAAGTAACACAGTTTTTCTCAAAGTTTAATTCTTTGCTCTTGTTATAAGATATTTCACTGATCAAGTAATGACAAAATATATCATAATTAAGAAAATGCATAAAAAAAAATCATTAAAAATTTATTTTTCTAGTTACATTTAAAAATGTATAAGTAAAATATAGAAGTTTATATACATAAAAGTATAAATATGTAAGTTTACAAATATATAAAAGGGGGCAAAATATATAGTTCCATCTTGCTTAGCATTTGAATATTTTTATAATAAACTTTTAATATACAAAAGAGCAATTAAACTTTATTAAAATTTCTTTAAATGCTAATTAAAAGAAATAAAAATTTAAACAGATAATACAAATTTATTTTTCTAGAAATATCAATTAAAATAACTATCTCTCAAGAATCCAGAAAATTAAAAATTATGATTTTCTAGACTTTTATAGAAGAAATTATAATCAAGTTTATTTTTAATTTAGCATTTCCAAATGTTATAAAAGATCATGCTATAATTTCCAAATACTTTTGATATGTGCATTTCTATTTCAGGTGAAAAAACATTTTTAAGAAACACATTAAAAAGACAGGGTTTCAATTATTTATTTATTTATTTATTTTTAAACTTAGATCATTTTCTACATAAGAAATTGTCATTGATATTTTAATAGTGAAATGTTTCCGTTATTTGTTTCTAACAGAATTCATATCTCAATAATATGTAATAAATGAGGGTTTTTCTCTTTGCAAACTCATTTCATGCTGAATATCAGTGGTTCATGCATTACCCGAGTATAATATATGCAATTAAAAAACTTGCCTGTTTTCTTTGAAGGCATTTTGCCTCTTTCTTCTTCCCTTGGGAAATCGTAAGTTTTCATTGAGGGGTGCTTGCTGGTATTAATGCTGGGATGCAGCCTGAAAGGTGGCATTGTTGGACGATTGAAACGGTAGATGAAAGTGGGTGCCACTGTAGTAGAGGTCGTAGTGGTAGTAGTAACAGTGGTGGTACTGGTAGATGATTCTGTGGAGGCTGTTCAGGGAATTAATTGAGAATAAGTAAAAAGCCGAACACTAAACAATGTCAAGTATAAAAAATTCTGAGAAAAAAAATTAACAAAAATTTAATATATCGTAATTGAATGAAAGAAAAAAAAAGTCTTATGTTTAAAAATTTAAAGATAAGGCAATAGTGTTTAAGAAGCACTTATGCGGACAGCTGTAAGCGTAGGCACTTTTACTACTACTATTTGTCGTAAAACTATTAAGCTGAGGTATCCAATACTTCCCTGGTAATTGATTAACGTAAGTGCGTAAGCGTAAGCACTTATGCATTTATGAGGACAGCCGCGGTCCTCAAACTGAGAGCTGCGACCGTATTCCACAGGCAACGCGGCAACAAACAAGGATTTAAAAACATTCAAACAGATTCAATTACCGTATTAATGGCAAAGGAAAGTTAAATTTGTAATAATATTTATTCTTTTCGATCGTATTTAAACTGCTTAACGAGTAGCTGTGCCACGAATTTTTTTAGCTCGGCAAGCGTGACGCAGCGAAAAAAGTTTGAACCGCCGGCTTAGGAGTATTCATATAATTAATTTCATTAAAGTTTTTGCTATATATCATACATAAATATATAACCTTCTAAAATTAATGACTACATTAACTAAATAATCAGTCTATTAAGCATGAATTAATATGATGGTAATACAATATTTTCTAGGTCTTCTAAAAATTAATAAGTGCATACGAGAATGAATAGTCAAATGTCACTTACGTTTAGTAGGTCCACAGCAAACTTTGAAAATAACTTTCATGTTATGTGTGGCACAACGTCCACCAATTCTTTGGTCCAAAGCATTATCTCCAATACCAGAAGTTGCTGAAAATAAATGACATAAATCATATTGACATATACCTTGCACTTATAAAAAAATTCATTCGGATTTTGTCATAAAATTAGAAGAAAAATTAATATCATTTAGTAAATAATATATGTAAAGTACTTTTATATATATATATATATATATATATATATATATGTGGGATTTTAGTGCAGCGCATTCTCACAAGGTCGCGCCCTCATCACTGAGTGGGGTAAGTAAGGAACGACAGAGGGACATTCGAGTCGGAGTCGTGAAGGAGTGACCAGGTCGAGTGAAGGACCCGTGGCACTTGAGCTCCCTCAATTTATTAAACACCGAGTAGGGTGTCTTGCCTAAGTTAAGCTTCGAGTAGGAAGTCTTGTCAATACCGCGTCGTTACTGTGATCTAACTATCTGTCTTTATGCTTTAGTGTTATTTGTGTTGTTACGTCATTAAATGTTGTTAAAATAATCTATTGTTAAAATAATCTGTCATCAAATTTGTCTAACGACACCCATAGACACCGAACTCTACTTATATGTATATATATATATATATATATATATATATATATATATATATATATATATATATATATATATATATTTATTTTTTTTTTTTTTTTTTTTTTTTTTTTTTTTTTTTTTTTTTTTTTTTGCGAATTTACGGGACTATTCCACGGGGTTTAGAAACCACAGTCACGAAAATCTTTTATTACTACTATTTGTCGTAGTCAGGAAAACTATTAAACTTATTAAAACTGAAGTATCCAATACTTCCCTGGTAATTGATTAACTGAGAAATCTTTGTTAACTTTTAGGCTATGCGAAAGCAATTTAGAAGGGTGTTTACTGCTCATAGACGATTCAGAACAAACACGACAGAATGTGAAAAACGACAGAAATTAATACTAACGGTCCCGTTTTGTATCCGGCTACCGATCATAGAAGGCTGACATCGCTTACGAACCCCATTATTTTCATTGTTAAACACGTACGACAGCCCGGCAATAATAATCAAAATATTTTGTCTTTCCTATACATATTCCTATAAAGAAGAATGAGAGAATAATTACTTACATATGAAATAGTAATCTTGGCCTGGCCTAAATTCGAGGCCTCCTGGCTGTGGTGTAAAGGATCGGAAAGTGATAGTGAAGTATAGTAATTGATTAGGCTTATCACAGAGAGCAATGATACGGGCATCTGGATTCGTGATCCGGCATGAATCGTATTCCTCCTTTGAAACCTGCAAGCAAACAAAAAATTATGCATATAGCATTTATTAATAACTAGAAAGTGTGCCCGTACTTCACTACGGTGAGCTTAATATATTACTTTTAAACAAAGAATAACAAATGATTTTATGAGGTTTTTATTTGCCCATGAGAGACACTGAAATTTGTACTTTTCGTTTTTAGAATGTTGTTGATAAACATTTTATTGTAACGTTAAAATTAACCAGGAATTAAATTTAAAATTAGTTCTTATATAAAAATGCTGTAATTTGCGTCACATAGAAATGAAAATTAATCATTTTATATCTAAATTTCCAGGTCAAATCGAATTGATATTACGCAGACGATGTTCAAATAATGTAAAATAAGGAATGATTAAATGAGATATTTAAAGGAATGACGTGATAATGATAGAAAAATATCGTTTTCACCTATTTATTATGTGATAAATTGATAATTTTAATATCCTTCTTCTAACAGAGGAAAACCGAGCTTAAAACAATTACATGGGATTAACGGAATGACGTCACATTGCTAGAAATTATTCCTTCTTTCACTTAGTTATGATGCGATAAATTAGAGTTAATCGTTTGCATTTAACCGGGGAAAATGCTTGGAATAATGACATAAAACGTTTGAAAAAAGGGGAAGGAATGGATTTCGAACGTTAAAAATTTTCAAAAACCTTCCTAGGGATACACCTAATAATTTCCTAAATTTTCACGGTGATTGGATGTATGGTTTTTGAGCTTATCGAGTACAGACAGACAGACACAAATTCATTTTTATATATATAGATTATATATTATATCATAAAAATAGAAGCAAAGTACATTAGTAAGATGCCTAAAAAATACTGTATAAACAAAAATTAGTCACCGGAGCACTGAAAAATATGCCTCGAACTTAAGTTACACACAAGAGCTGTTATGCAGCTGCATAAAGGATGGTTTTAAATATATTATACATAAAACATTTATACAGATATCGTACTTATTCGTAGATAAGAAAACAAAATTTTTTAAGAACTATATATAGAGTTACAATAGCATTTGTAAGAGATAATGGGTTGATTCTAATGACTATGTGAAAAAAATTTGGTTTGACTTTTGAGAAACTGGTACCTTTTAATTATTATCTTCCTCCGTGCATCACGCCCACTTGAATAAAAATCAAAATTCCTACTTAAATCTTTTACATACCAGATATGGAAGTATAAAACACTTCCATCCTTCCTAAGAACTAAATGGCAAAAAACTACATCCTGGCTTATCAGGTCTTTCTGATGTGGTTTCCATTATGTATTTTAATTCAGTAAAGTAAAGCATTTATAAATACTCCATTCTATGGAAACATTTGCTATGCACTTTTAACAAATTTTATTCTACACAAAAAAAATATATATTTTCTTTCTTAGTACTTGTATTAATTTTACACCCCCCATCAATAAAACTAGAATGAAATAAAATTGAACACATAAATAAAATAAAAAGAGGCATACAATTTATAACCCTATATAAGCAACAGAATAAAGGAAAAAGATAGTAAACTTTCTGATCATGGCGAAATTTGAATACTCTAAATAATAAGATAAATAAAACACTTACGTTATAAATGATATATCTTTCTACATCATCCTCCTTGGTACCAGGAGTGTACACTGGACAGATTATATTGACTTGGTCGTATTCAAATGGAATGTTGGCTTTGTTCACATCAATTATGTGGTCTGTGTTGTCAATTCGAAACCTAAAAAGGAAAGAAGAAAATGACTATAAATAACTAAACAAAAGTGAAATCATCCATTTACTCGCAAAGTTTTACAAAATAAATTCGACCATACATTTAGATAACCACCATCAAACATATTGGTAGTTGTATACATGTATATGTATGTTACAACATACATATATATGTTGCACCAACATTCATATAGGTAAAAATTACTTGTACGAAGCATAAATTTATAAAAAAAAATTTTTTTGATGATAAAATGTATACAGGTTATCTTTCAAATGATCAGTTAACATTTCTCATTTTTAAACTTTAGGACACGGAATAATTATATAATATATACTGTTTTTTCACTGAGTTTTTTCAACGGGGTAATCACGATTTCTTTTAGTCTCTTTCACGACAACAGATGGCGCTAAAAGGTTGATAAGGTTCGGAAAAGCTTTTAAAAGCTGAAGCGCATGCGTGAAACAAAGTTTCCGAGCAGTATCAAAATCGTGTGGCAGCTATTAACAATTGGATAAAAGAGACAGAAAGGGGCGGAGTTTCGACAAGTTTCTGAGGCGGTGTCTTCAGAAGTCGCCCAATGACATTACCTACAGGCACAGCACTCCGCCCCGTCGGTACGCGCTGACAATTTCTTTTTTGTGTTTTCGTGATGAGCGGAGTCATAATAAATGTTGAATATTTGAATGTGACATTGACAGCTGATGCGTGAAATTTCTGCGGTCACAGTGCATGATGAATCACGATGAAAAGGAGTGAAAATTCGCGCATAGGATAATGAAGCGTTGAATATTCGCCACATTCTAAGTAATTGCTTGGCCGCAACAGGAAGTTCGCCGAAATATCAGGCAGCAAGTTTTTTTTTTTTTCGTAAGAACATGGCATTTTTTTCTTATTCGTAGGTGGAAATCCTACAAGCGATATTTCATGAATATCGTGTAACACATATGTTGAATTTAAGCTTACAACGCTAAGAAAGAGGGAAAAAAGAGCCCATAAAAACACGAAGATATGTTTTTTTATGAATGTTTTAGGACAGGTGATGAATTAAAATCTCATTATTTATTGATAAATAAAAAATTATGAAAATAATCAGGAATATAATATGTAAACACTGGAAGTACTACTTTTGTTTATTACAGTAGCTTACGAAAATAGTAAAACTTAAAATTTTAAAAGTTACATGAATCAGTCACAATTACTCTCGCACAAGTAAGATGGTTGGTTGGTTTGGCTTTATTTTGACCGCTATGGTCAACTATTTTACTACACAGGGACTAATGAAACCGGGACCTACTGATTCCGAAAGGCTACGAGGCCATTGTATTACCGTTGCCAACGTAAGAATCATTAAAATCATAGCATTTTGGATTAGAAGATTTTATACAAAATCCCAACAGTTTGTTACTAAATTTTTGAACTAACTGGTTGCTAACTTATATATCAATTGAGTAGTTAGTTACTAACTACGACGAAATGGTCTCAAAACAAACTTCTAGAATAAAAAACGATAACTGTGACAGCAAATTAAAACAAGCACATTAAATCCCAACATAATTTGTTAAAACTAAATGGTGCCTAACAGCTATTATGATACCCAATGAGTAGTAATAAGTATTGCTTAGTATTTACAACTCAAAATATGTGCTTTGATATGAGATATAGTAAAGAATTATAATCAATAAATAATAAAAATTTTTGGAGGTGAACTCGTTTATTTGACAAAGTTTAGTATTATTAATATGCTCTTATATAATAAGATATGAGTCTACAAACATTATAACAATCAATAAAACAATCGAATAATATATAATTACAGCGCCATATTTGTCCCAAGTATATATTTGTGAATTTTTCGTGTGGTACAGAATTTTACAAGGTAGGCAACGGTTTTCCCTACCTGGTTTAACCAACAACAGGCTTGCAACTACTGAGGTACTTTAAAAAAGGTGAGAAAAGTGGCAAATAATACAGAATAAGTGACTAAAAAGTGACTAAACATTGAAAAAAAAAAGAGATTTTTTTTTTCCCTCTTGATTACAGAATCTATTAAGATTTCTCTATTTATTTTAACTCTAAATCAAATGATTTATGCAAGACATGATTTTAGCGTCAAATACAAAAAAAATTAAAAATTTTGTTTAACACAACTCAACATCGCTTTTTATTCAAGAAAATCTATAAATTAGATTTGAATACATAAAATACATTAATTTTATAATCACAATTTTCTGCATACATTAATGATGCTTTGAAATATTACATAGCTAGATTAGAGTATCTAAACAAAAATTGTGAAGGAAAAGAGAAATGTGTGCTTTGACGTAAGTTACTTTAATGTATTAAATGTACATTTCAGTACAAATGTAGATTTCAGGAACTTTTTTACGACTTTTTAAAATCACTACATTCTGGAAACCATATCACTAATTACATTTTAATAAGAAAAATAAGATTAGAGCATCACATTTTTGGTCTTTTAATAAAATATTTTGTTATTAATTCAGATTTCCTTTTTTCAACAACAGACTTTTGTTGTGATACACAATGAAAAAAAAGTGACTGTTTACTTTAAAAAGTGACTAAAAGTGATGAATTGTAAAAGCAGTGACTGAAGGTGAGAAAAGTGACGGAATTGCAAGCCTGCAACAATGACGACTGGTTTGTTGAGAATGAGGAAGGGGGTGTTTAAAAACTGTTTCTATTCGATTTTTGATTCGTTTACTTTATTTTAAAACCACAAGCGGTTTCGAAATACTGATTCAAACATATAGACTTGAGCCGACCGAAGATTCCCCGCGTACTTCATGGCGACTGGGGAATGCAAAATAAGTTCGTGGTCGCATTGTCCTCCAAGTTCCAACACGATACCTCTGGCGGTGGCAGGCCAAGCCTGGAGAGCGTCTTTTACTTGGTCCCTGTTTCTAATTTATGAGGATCCACTTTGTGTTGTCCCTGGAAGTTGGCTGCCTCTATGGCACTCCCATAATAAATGGCCAACAAATATCCGCGGCTTGGTATTGGCGAATGGTATAAAAGCAAGTACCAACTGCTGTGGAAATGATAATGATAACATTTCCTGGCATAATTTGCTTGATGTCTCTAGACGCGGAAAGTCTGTGGTTTTGTGTATTCCCCGTTTGAAAAATATTGACGTTGTTCGTCTAGTCCATATGTCCGTATTACTTGGAAATCTGTGGTTTAAAGAGTTGCCCCGGTTTAAGTAATTACTCGCAACTTCAACTATTTAAATTTCCTCTATTACTGTAAGTCAATGGAATTTAAAAAATATCTAAATTCTACCGATTCGGAAGAAGTAAATGAACTTTATTGGACAAGCCGTCTCGTTCCGTGGTTCTCAACATTACGTGTGGCGGTGAGAAAAACCTTTAGAATCACTGTTCTAATCCAATGATTTTTACTGATACATGGGCAAAAGCATCTTATGTTTATGTTCATAGGTATGGCCATTAGAAATTAGAAGCTTAATAAAAATTTATGTCATGTTATACTAAAGATTAAAATAAAATTTAAAATTAGAAAAAGAAAAATGCGCGCGTTTAGAGCAAAGTACGACAATTCATGAATTATATCTACCGGAGCATAGTAATCATGCTGGAAAGATGAATTTGATTTCATAAAGAAATCAATATATAAATCACTGCCATGGAAAAAAAAAATCACGAAATTCAACGAGAAAAAGTCAAAATTTAATACAAGGTGAGTATCTACCAGATTTCACCCCAACTTTTTGCAGTCAAACTATGTTTACATTAACAAGTTAATACGGTTTAGTGCCGGTTAGAAGTAAGGCTAAAATAGAAAGAAAGAAACTAAAAGAACGGAAATAATCATAGTGGAAAATCAAAGTGACAAAAATGGCGCAAAGGTATATAATAAATGTGCTTCTCAACTAGCAGTTCACAACATAATTTCAATTGGGAGAGAACGTTCAACACGCTAACTAAATCACCGTGGAAACGCTAAAAGAAATTACTACACACCCTGTGACATACATTAGGGGGCCAATATTTATTTCTGCAACCGCAAAACAAGCCGATATCACGCTAAAATATTTCCGAATAAGTCAGCTGGGGGGTGCCTGAACAAGGTATGGGCGTTGACTAAAATCGCTTCCTTAAGGTGACCACCAACAGGCAAAAGGGTGTTCCATCTTTACAGAGTAGAAGACCCTCGATGAGATTTAAAATTATGTAATCCACGGGATACGAAGCCGAAGAGGTGGGCTAAAGTGCCTACCGTATCACTCAGAAAGAGGGGTTCTCGTTAATTGGTAGCCACGTGTGTGGTCAAACGCATCGATTTTGGGCAGAAGCTTTTATCTTTTTTACCGGGTTGGCATCTGGGTGTTACTTTTCAGCATTATTAACCCATTAATGGACCGAATCATTTCAGCCGAGTATATACTGATGAATATCGTAAATGTAAGTTATTGAGAACTAAAACTAAATTACCCAATGCCCAAAAGTAATTAATAATTACTAAGAAATTTGAATGTTATTCAATTTACAATATTTAATTTTATTAACACTTTGAAATAATTTTGTATTTATATTATCTCAATCACTATGATTTGTGTAACGTTTCAGAATTATGTAGAATATGTAGCCATATTAATCACATTAAGATTTTTTAAATGGCTTATTACAAAGTATGAACGCACGTGTGTCCATTTCTGTAATATGCTACTATTACGCATATACCCCTTATACCTATTAGGCTACTATAAGCGGTAACCATACGTAGAACTGAAATTATATATTATATATATATATATATATGTATATATATATATATATCCATATATATATATATATATATATGGTAGTAAATGCATATTTTGCTTAAATCAGGTGTGGGGAACATAGTGACAGTGGCCACATGCGGCCATGTCAAGAAAATTCTGCGATCTAATGGTGGAATTCAAGAAATTTATATAATTGAAAGAAATATGGCATTTGTTATTCGGTTGATTTATTGATTACTATTATAACCATTTAAGCATACTTATAAATTGGCTAATTTACGAACAGCAATAATGTATTGTTATTAATTTTTACCATGCAAACATGTACAATCCACCGGCATAAGGTAAACTTCTGTTGTGGCCCACCGAGCCTTTAGGGTTACCCAGGTTTGGCTTATATTAAGTTACAATAATTTATATGGGAAATTGCTTAGTACTATTTAGATATCTTCCTTTAACTTATTTAAAACAATTTCTTGCAACATTTTAAAGCTATTTTGATCGGATGAAAACTGATTAGGAACTGATAAGAGACTCCACAATGAAACACAATTTTATAAAAGTACTAATTTTTCACACACACACACACAAACAAAAGCTATAGAAAAAATTAAATGCCGAATACAGAAGGGAACGAAATTATGCAACTAGCTCAATACTGTTAACTATACTTTGTACTCTGCTATAAAAATTTCAATACAAAATGCATATCGTAGCAATAAATAATTTATACAAAAACAAAGATTATCAGCTATAAAAACAATTTGGTACACATAACACTACAGTATAAATAAAAAATATATATATAAATGTTACAGCTGCTTCGAAACTAGGTAATCTTTGAAGCACATATAAAGCAGAAATCAATAATATTCAGGCAGACAAATTTGAAATAAATTCCTCCCCCCCACACTGAGTGGACATTATCATTAAGCGAATGATTAGAATGAACATAGATGATCAAAATTTTCAAAAGCAAATTCCGTAATGACACTGCCGAATCACTCCACGAAAGAGATGGAAATAATGGATATGCCACACCTAACATTTATAGTCGTCACTGTTTTAATCCCTCTTTTAATGATAACAGAATTTACTCTAAGGCTAAAGCAGTGACGTAACAAAGTGTTAAATAAGGCCGAAAAGATATCCCATGAAGTAAAATAACCATATCATTCGTAAATGGAGTGTGCATGGAAGAGTTTCAATAATGCTTTTTAAGAGACAATAACGTTTTATACCTTGAATTTGTAAACGCGTTCAAGTAACTATATTGCTAATAACAGTAAAATTTGTAAACTGATAGGTTAAAAAATTAAAAATCATTTTTAGACGTTCATTGCTCCATTATTCCACAGGTTTCTAATTAAAGTTTCTACTTATGATATACTTTCGATTAACGCCTTATGGGGTTCCTACAATAAAATGGTCAACAAATACCTGCGACTTGGTGGTGAATGCTATAAGGAGCAAGTGCCCCCACATTTGAAATAACAATACTTTCGATTAATCTGTATATTGACGTATTACTTAGCTCGAGGTATTTTAAATCTTTCTGCACATTTAATTGTTACAATATATTTTGGAATCACTTACGTTATTCCTATATAAAAATACAAGACTTGCTTTACAAAGCAGTTTTCCTTATTTCATTTCAACGCTGATTAATACACTTCACACGCACGCAAAATGGGCGATAATAACTTATATAAAAAATTAACGCATTTAGATAGAGGTGAAAAAAAATCTATTGCGCAGTTCAAGAAACACGATTATGATTGAACATTTCACTCGATCGAATATATCATGCTATAATTAACAAAATTATTCGGGCAGCAATATATTAAGTGCGAGTAGATCCAGTTTAACTACTGCCAGTAAACTAGAAGCGTATGAGGGGAGAGGAATCTTGATCGTAGTTACCAGTAACCAATCATTAAGTCTAAGAATCTGACACCACGGTAACAGCAGAGGACCAGATGGGATACACGTTTGACTTCAATTTTCTAGCGGGAGAAATGATACTACACAGCGAAAATATGCATTTAATATTAAATAAAACAATAAATACGTATAAGAAATAGGAAAAAAGGTGCTTAAAACTTGCTGGCCAATCAAACAGCACCTCACGAACATCATTTTTCTTGAGCTAGCAATGCACAGCCCAACTCTTGACAAGGATGATTTCGGGTGTTACATAACAACACTATTGGCGACTTAATGCGTTTTGGCGCAAAAATTCAATGAATATAGAATGAAAAACAATTACAACTGTTTTCAAGTAAATAATAAGTGTTTATTTTCTAGTTTACTATTTAGTGTTTGAAAAAAAATGCATTTTTTTTTTTTTAAATCTGGTATAACACTATGTTTTACGATTGTGAAGAATTAATAAATTATATAATGATTAAAAATATAAGTCCATAAAAAAGATCATGCAATTCTTAAAGACCGAGAATATAACTTGGTTTGTGATGGTACTAGGATCTAAATTTTAGTATACTGGCATAAAGCTATAACAGGAACATGATCAGTTCAAGCATTTTCGCAAAAATATAAAATTTTACTCCCTACTCCACAATACAAATTATTAAGCGAATTCTTTTTTGGGAAATTACTCTAGCACATTCCACACTAAATCGCAAAGAATGGAAAATGAGAAGAAGATTTGGTGCAGAACCTAGAGTTAAAAATTAATTCTAAAACTTCATTTGGGCTTCCTTTTGCGTAACACAAGGTCTAAACTTAGCTCTTTATTCTGCCAAATCAATGGCGTTTACATACCCTGCTTTTCTATTGGTCATTATTTCCAAATCTTTTACGGCTTTTAATTAGTACATTTTTAAAGGGTATCTTTTAAATCATATGGGATATACAAAAATTGAAAGTAAGTGTTGTGGGTATCCATTAAATCAAATCTAAATACCAAGGCATTAACAGATTTATAAATACCGTAAAGAAGAAAATACTTGCACTGGTTGGTATTTCAATTAAACTGATATTTGCTTAAATAAGAACGGTGTAGACAACTTTTTTTAAAAACAAAAGTAGCAATCCATGGTCAATGCTAGAGGTCAGCAACCCCGACGCCTGCCGAGTTACTTTGTTGCGACCCACGCAACTATTTTCAATGTGAAATAAAATTTGGCGTTTACAAAAAGAAATATTACATATATATACACAAACACACTATCATTTAGAAGGATGGGATTTTAACTTCAACAAAAGTACTACAAAGATACATTTTTGTCTCTGATGGTGTCATGACTACAAATTAATTGTTCTTTTTGCTAATTAAAATTCTCTTTGGACGGTTTGAATTTAAAGAATTCTATAAAAAAAACTATATCACGTGACAGAACAATAAATTCTCGACTCTAGGATTCTTTTGTTTCCCTTTTTATGTGTGTTAAATGTTCTCATTGCATTTCAAAATGAGTATGTCAAAGATTCTCGAAAATAATTTAAAATTAAATATATTTTTTTCGATTTTTTTCAAAAAAGAGAAAGATAGTATCGAATATATAGAGAATTTGCTGTTCTATCACGTGGAATACATTTAAAAAAAAATTCTTTAAATACTAGCAAGACAGGGGGAATTTTGCTTTTCCTCCCATCGGTTAACAATGAGGGAGATGAATCCAACATGGCAGGTATCGACTTACCTTAAAGCATTTGTCGAAAAGTTGGAACATATTTTTAGATTATTAAAAATTTTAGTCGTAGAGATCAAAGACGAACCCAGTAAAAATTGTACTAGAATAAAATCATTACTCTCAAAGAACCGATCTAAAACCAGTGTAATTTCTTTTTCATCCATAACAAATATAAAGAAAATTACAATATAGAAAAAAAATGAAAGCATTTAATATCGTATGAAAGTTATCATACTCATATCCTCTGACAAACTAATTAAAATGAAGATTAAGTTTGATAACATTAACAGTTCTTGCACTTCCAGCGTATGTTTATTCAAATAAGCAAATCTTCTACAAAAAGAGAAATGGCATTTAAAAAATAAATACTAACTTCTCTCAACCAGGAAATCATTTGTTTAGTTAACCCTAATTAGTCGCAATTGATCAATCTCCTGTAGTGTGCGATTATTTATTTATAATTTTTTAAAATTATTATTTGGAATGTTTTAAAACTATGATTTTTCTCTTACATAATACTTAGCAATATTACAGACATTTAATGAAGTTAAAGAACTATACAAGAAAGCCTTCACAATTTATTATAGAAGTGTTTACATCCGTAAGTTACATAGTGGTACTTCATGAAGTTTATGTGGTATGTCAGTTTGTTTGCAATAGGAAAATGGAATTTAAAAACTTGACAATCTGCCACAATTCTGCATTCCTGCCTTCTTCAGTTTAAAAAATTAAAAAAAAAAAAAATCCATTTAATAAATTTTTCGAAACAGAACGGAATGTCTTTCAATAAGCGGAAAAAAAATCGCCAATAAAAATGGTAACCCTAGATAACTCAGCGAGGAGTTCTTAAGGTTCAGCAGTTATGTTCCTGCGTAGACTACGGAATAATACCTATTAACCTTCAGGCCAGGTGACTCCATGTAATTTGTAATCATTTTTCACACCTAGACTTTTTGGCCACAAGCCAGCCAGGAAAAAAAATTCCTCTTACTTGTTTTTAAAGATCACTTTCTTTCAGGGTGTTGAAACTGGTCATAATATTAAGGATCTATGAAAGCTGTTACTGAGGAAAGGAATATTAATAATGAGATTTAATTCCCCAAAACTTTTACGATACAATGCCATAGAATTTAATTTGCTTAGCAACCTTGAAATTCCCCCCTTAAATTATTGCATTCCAATTATAAAAAGCATTAACAAGGAGAAACCTATAAATATTTTATCATTTTCTGCTAAACGAAAGTAAAGTGATGAAAAATGTAAGATTAGGCATAATGAGTCAACTAAGTGCGCCCACTTCTACATTTACTGTATTACTAAAATTTTAAATTATAATGCATAAAAAATTGAAAAAAAATCTAAAGAAAACAGTAAAGTTTCCCCATGTTTTTTCTTGAACTGATTACAAAAAAAATTTTAGAAGGATAAAACTTAAATACGTAAACCTACGAGAATAGATTCAAAAATAGGCTGAAAACACAATATAAAATTGAAACGCGAAATTAATAAATAATAAAAGGAAGGATGTATCGATAAGAAAGCGTTGTTAGAAAAATAATTTGATTTTCTTTCCCTCTAAATGTAATTTACAATACACCGAAGACATAAATAAAGCAACCGCTCCTTAATCAAATCCGTGCTTCCTCTCCGAAAAATTTAAATAATTACTGATGAGATGAAAGCATATACTTACAAAAAATGCGCTTGCCATAAATCTTTGTGTCATAACCGACTAGCGGGACAGACGCTCTCCCATGTTGACAACAGGTTCTCAAAAATTGAATTTAATCCGCTAAGAAAGTAACATTTGAATATAGCTATGTCATTTTTTATTGTCCCAGAAGTGCTGACGTAAAATCGGACATGAAAAATCGCTGCACATTTCGTTCTATCATCAAACCTACGATTTTAAACAACGTATCTCTATCTCATTTCAGGTGTACTATAAATTCAACGTAGTGACAGGTGCAACAGCAAAAACTTCCACCACGCGGCCTTCGTTCCGCATAACTAGAATCACTTTTTAAATGTCTCCAGCGCTGAGGAATAGAATCAATAACACGCGTGCAAACCGCAGAACATTTCAAAGATAAAAAATGGCACAGACGACTTTTTTTTTTTATTCCACATCACGTAGAAACGATTGAAATTTATCAGCGTTCTAACAAAAATAACGATATAGATGAAACAAAGAAAACGCTTGAAAGAAAAAAAAAAGTGAGCGTGTGAAAAAGAAAAATTAAGTGCTTCCTTTTCTTGGTTTGCTAGGCAGATGGTACATTCGCTGAAGTTGTTTCAGAATAGGATGAAAACGTTACGTAACTTACACAACCGCATCTTTTATAGCATCTTCTGTTAAAACTCGGACCTAATTATTGGGTTTAGACCCTCCCTATAGTTTTTTTTTGTAATAAGTATCATTATTCTTTTTTTGGCCAAAGCTTGGGCTATATTCTTACTCCGACAGGAGTATTTATTTGGAGGAAGAATGTTGATGATTTAATGAAAGATCAAGAATATTATGAGAGTAATGAATGTCGGTTTCAGAAATGACCGGTATGGACGACGGTAGAATGGGTAGGGTGTGGTATTTCAATACTGTGGTGTGTGGGATCGAATCCAGACTGGCATGGGTGTTCATGGCTGTTGAGAATCAAAAGGTTCAGGTCAAGCCCTCGTGTAGCAAAACAATTTACCGTTGGACTTCAAACAATCAACAAGGCATAATCGATTAGATTTGAAATAACTATTAGTGTATGGTTACACACAGCCACCAAACCATGTTAATAAACTCATTAATTATAACAACAAAACATGAATTATTATTTGCGATTGATTTAAACGAACCTATTCGTTGGACGGCGAAGATACATATTGACACCTTTGTCCTTCTGGTCCATATATACAAATTAATGGTGTTTGTCGGTGACACTGGTGTATTTGTATTTGCTACTAAACTCACATTTTATGAGAATAAAGCCAAAAATAAATATGTAAAGTAATTTATTACGGCTTAGACGAATAACGTAGAGAATTAAAAACTTTAAACTCAGAATAAAGCCTTTTGCAAAAGTTTTCCCATTTTGTTTCTTTTTCCACACGTAAGTCTTTTAGTCGAAAAAAAAATTCCTTCAAAAGTACTTCCGAGAAGAATTTTGTATATAATAAAAAATGTATGTAAAATACAGCATTTTTTTCAATCACGTCGTTTTGTATCTCGCATATATTTCATAGTACTAAATATATGAGCATTTATGCATGAGCAGTTATTTTCAATAGGACAAGATATATAACAAAAAGATAAAATGTGAAAAAAAATAGTTTCTTAGAATGAAATTGGCTTAAATAATACATTCTATATTATAATTTTACGAAATGAAGTTGAAATACGTGACTAAAAATATTCCCATGTAAATAATTAGTTCATGAAGCGATGTCAGAATTGAATGGTAGCTTATATATCCTGAAACTCTAATTTTAGTACAGTCCTTTTTAAAAATACTTCAAACAAAAGAGAAATAAAGCTTTCGAAATTGATTTTTTAAAATGCACGAAAATCATGACATACGACACAAGTGTCAATTAAAGGCACGATCACCCTTCCCCAAAAATCAGATTAAAAGCAATGTTTTCTTGGTATCTTAACTAATAATCATCCTAAAACGGAATTTTTCTATACTACTCACGATTCCTGGAGTCGAAAGCAAAATCGCTCTTGTTACAGGAATTGGAGAATCGCGTGCGGCGAGGTCAGATGGGTGGAAAAATGCAGAAAATCGTGCGGGCGATGCCCCCCGTAATAAACACCTGCGATAGTTTGGGCTTTTGCCGGTTTGCCTTCAAAATAAGGGTGCTAAGTGATATGGATGAAGAAGCATATGATTTTCTATGTTACATACAAGTCGAGGGAAATGTTAGGTTTTGAATAAATGGGAAGAGCTCTAAAACTGGGTGGCAAGCAGAGATAAGAGAAATTTACTAGCATTAACAGACGAAATGTTTCATCCGGTACAAAATAATTTGACGGTTTTCGTTATTCTTAAATACTAACACGACTTTTAAGTATAGTTAAGAATACTAGGCTTTTTTAATATTTTATTTTTACAGATACATATAAATAAATTATCCTCTAAACATATGACCATTAACTTCTTGACATACAAATAAAACGGAATTTGGTGCACCCAAAAAATATTATTTAGTTTGAATCATCCCAAAATTTTTATGAAAGTTCACAAACAGAACATTTTATTTTGAAATTTGCATTCCTACGCTAAATGAGTTACATATATGATGTTAATGGGAAATAATTAAGTAATAGTATAAAATAAATTGAAGCCTAGTGGCGCTGAAGTAGCGCTTCGCTCTCCCATGACACAGGTCCAAGGTTCGATTCCTGGATTAGGCAAGTTTGACTCAGCCTTTCATTCCTCCAGTGAGTAGACCGAGAACCAAGCATGCTTGGGAAGGAACTAAACACTGGGGGTTCCGCGTAAGGTGACCACCTAACGTTGACAATTGCTTCGCAACCCAGGGCTCCTGGTCTCGGAAAAGGAGGTTGCCACCGTAAGCCCGGGCTTCCAAGGGTCTGTTGCGCCAAGGAGTTTATAAAATATATTGGTATTTTTGTTAAGTATCAAACATTTCAAATTATTTTCAAATACGCAGAGAAACAGATATTTTATGTTATTTTACTTCTTATATTATTTTTTAAGGATGCGTGATATCTTGAACATTCTAATCAAAACAGAATCTAAGTAAGAGTTAAATAATTGATTTAATATTATGCTGCACGACGTCTGGTCACGTCAAAGTCTACAATGGCATGTGCAATAACTGACATCTCCCAGACGTCATTACATGTCAAGGAGTAGGCTAAGTAACCTTATTTAAACCATAACATAACAAAAATCAAACGAAGGAAAAATCAGCTGCAGATTATCAAACTAAACTTTTTCGCAATGTGATTAATAAGTTTAGTCGGAAGCCATTTTCATTTAAGTTGTTTCAAACAGAAATGGCTACTAAATGTACAACATAGAATGTTTGTAAGATGTTGTTACTTTAAATGCAACCAACGTAAGTTTATTTGAAACGACTACTACTGGCATCATCATAATAAATTAATAAAGAAGATAACCGAAATTAGATCCAGCTCGATCCCAAAAATTTGCTTGGTCATCCGGGCTACCAGTTAGAAACCCCTGGTTTATATCATGCATTTCAGTTGAGCGATGGAAAGTCGTAGATTCATTCAGCACTACAACGACATCGCATCTATTTCTCCAATGGGTATCAAAAAGGGTCACAACTTTCACGAGAAAATTTTCTGAAATATTAAAATCCAGAGAAAAGCAGATTAAGTGAGAATACAGAGACCAACGGATTTTACCTTTTATCTTGATAAAGAAAAAAAAAATCACATAAACTATCTATAACTAGCTTTTTATTTCCAATAGAGAATAAAATGAGTAATGACAAAAGATTTTTTTTTTTTAAGAAATATTTCCAGTTTAAGGCTTTATAATAAATACGAATGAAATTCAACGCTTGTGAATCGCGTCCAGTAAGAAGTAACAGTAAAGAATATTTAATAGGCATTTATTATCAATCAACTACGTTTAAAATTTTTCAAAGAAGTAAACTGACAGCAAAAATATATTTTTACTCTTAGTCTCATAATTTCTGTTGTACTATGAATTTAATAAATTTATATAAAAAACCACATTAGAATTGGAAATATGCGAGTTCAGAATGGATAATTCTTCATTTTTTAAATAACGACCTCCATAAACATAATGTAAATTCCACTGTATTCGTCCAAACAAAGAACATATATTACCAATTACTCTCCAGCGATTTACTTCGAAAAAAGAAACATAAGACGAAGAAAATATTAAGGTTTAGACGAGAAGGGGGGGGTGAACTATACTTCCAAGCACAGCAAGTCCATAAACTTTCTTCTGCCACGATTCGGGGAAAAAAAGAAACAAGATCATAACACACAAATTCTGATTACTACCATTCTCAGACGCACCCAACGCTGCAATCCGTCCCGCCATATCTTTCTCTTTCCGAATTCTGAGTCAAATCCGCATGGGGAGGGGGGAGAAAAAGGTTCCCAATATCCGGGAGATCTGATGGGCTTTTGATTGATAAGGTAGGAAGCATAAAATGGGTTGGCACCAGAAGATGCACGCGAAAAACGCATTTAGCAGACTGTTGAATCCGCTGTCATCAGTTCCGACTCTAACCCAGATTTCAGTTTGCTGTTATTTGTAGTACAGACATGCTACTAAAATATCTAAACAAAAATTTCTAAAGCTGGGATTTTAACAATGCCTTTTAAGTCCACTTATATTCCCCAAGAATTGTAACACATGCTATTTATTTATCTAAACACAAGATACACACCTATCGCACATTTTTTTTTAATGTGAAAATCAGCCTATTGATAAAATTCCTATAGATTATTTAACTATTACTAATTTACTGGGCAACTAACAAAAAACAACCGTGGCGATTATAACTGTTTAAGAAGGCGAGATTAAATTAAGGCGGTATGTGAGCAGCTCTTGTGCCCGATTCAATTCATTGAAATTATTACAGTACTAAATAAAGCGTATTGGGCTTCTCTACAAATATATGAAAATTGACGATGTGCAACATCCGTGATGTAATGTGATTTTTAATTTAAAATCCTTGGAAAAAACTAGCTTTTGATTCTTTGAATTACTAATATCAATAAATATCAATACAAAATTAAAATATGTAATTTTCTTTCTATATTTGACTATTATGATTTTCAGTATACTTTTATCTATTGTTTCTTACATATTCATTCATAAAAATAAAATGTTATAGTTAAGTTAAAAGGGAAAGTTGAATCATATTGCTCAAAATAAAATTTTAATTAAATTATGAATAATTAAAAACGAAAGATTCACGAACTTTTATTACGAAATACATTTCAGAATAACTCTAATTCTACTCAGATTTCATGGTTACGGTATTTTAGTAACCAAGCTTTCGCAATATCGTTTCGATCAGTTATTAAAAGAGTAACTTCAGCAAATAAATCTATTTTGCGAAGCATATTGAATGAAAACCGGATAGTTTTTATAGATATAAAAGACGTGGGGAAGAAAAATTTGAAATTTCGTGAGAAATTTTCTATTTTAGTGCACCTGACACTCTCTCCAACAAGCAGTAGTGAGAATATTGCAGATGCGTGGGAGAGACAATGCAGTTTTGCAATTGAATGCCAACTCTAAGCAAAAAAATTGTTTTCGAGGCACTGATGTGCGCGGGGGAGAACAACAGAAAAAAAAGAAAGGCGCGCATTTCGTAAAATCTAAAGTCTCAACAAGACTTTCCCCTTCGTACTGGTGCGTCATAAACGACACAGGCAAGAAATGATATCAATGCCTGGAGTACCCCATCATCCCATCCTGTCAATACTTCTCTTTTCCCCAACTTCCCCTACCACTTTCATTCTTAGCTTCAACCCCCTCATCTTTTGATGCAAAATATCCCCAACCACCTCAAACTAAAAAATACCGAATAAAAGAAGAAACCAGAAGAATAAAGAAAAATTCGTGAGAGGGGGGGGGACCTTGGAAAGCGAGAAAACATATTGGTTTCCTGTCATCAAACCTCGCGTGGCGATATTCATCATCGAGGCCATTTTGTTGTGCGGGGGTGCGGGCGAAAAAAGATACAAAAAGACCGCGGCATATATAAGATATGAGCTGCAAACATTGTTTTCAACTTTCGATGCCAAGGGAAAAAATGAATAAGAAGCAAACAGCACAAGATAAAATGGAAGAAAGTTAAAATGCGGTTTATCACTCTAGTGCACAAATTACATTACGGTCAAAAACAATTAGTTATCATAAAATAATCATAAGAAATTTCTTTTATAAAATATGTGGGAGACAGGTTTCTTGAGGAATAGATTAAGAAACTTCTTAGAGGAAACGGCAACTTTAACAACCAAATACGACACATTTTCCCAGAAAAAATAAATGTTTTGTGTATTGCTTATATACAGGAAACATCTATTTTGTCAATATATTATAAAAGCAATTCCTATTGCTAGTTGAACCGATAGTATGCGGGTGCTAATGAACTAGGAATCGCCATTCTATTGTTTACCATATTGTTTTTATTTTGTCGTCCGTTAACAACTTTAGAACCCTTCTTAAGGCCATAATACACCTCAACATACAAGTGATGAAAAAGCAGCAGATTGAGTTTAGGATTCTTTTTCCCGTTGAAGAACATGCAAATATATCGCGTGATTGCTTAAAATTTTCAAATGATTAAAGACCTTAAGTCAATTTGAGCTAAGATACATTGGTTGAAATTTTTTTAGCTGTAACACAAGAAATCTGTACCTTCTTCACAAGTAAAAGCAATCATAAAATCACATGTATATGTTAACATGTGATAAGGCCTTTAGAAATATTAGGATTAAAGGTCTTGGCCTAGATAATCCTGCTGGCCCATCGTCCTGAAAGCCTTAAAGGTACTATAGTAAGGGTAAAACTAGTTTTTTAATGAAAGCTAATGTAACTATTGAAATACTACAAGGTTAATTACAAATCAGTATGGAAGTATGTTTTAGGAGAAATATATTGAGCACTTTAGATTGGCCAAACACAAAGCATTCGTCAAAAATGGCCAAAGTAGAAAATTCCCTTCTTGTCAAGTACTTGTACAAATAAAAGCATCCACTTCTACCCAAAGCATGGCCTTTAACTGAGAATTACATATTCAACATTTCCTCATCACTAAGTCGTAGTGAAATCCAAGACATAAGAAGCAGAAGAGGGAATGTCGGGGGGAGTGGAAGCGAGTTATTTCCGATTAAATTTGGCTCCGAATTAGTTCGGATTAAGAATTTTAGTCTTCCGAGCGATTAATTAAGAGAGAACCGAGAGGATTTAATTGAACCCGAGCACATTTTTGAGGAAGAGGGGTGAGTGGGGTCCTAATCCAGACCGCGCGGCAACGGTTAATTAAGAGAGCACGCGCGCAGGAAGAGGTCGGCCATCTTGTCGGAAGTGAATCGATAGACAAATTTAATTAGTCATTCTTTTGTTTTGTGAACCAAGGATGCTGGAGTCGAAAGTCATCATCCAACAGAACTATTACGGAAACCTTGTTCTTTTCTTCGTCTGGCCCGATGAGAAAATTTGACGTGCAGCATTCGAGGGATTCTTCGCCAGTCTAGGTGACAAATGTATATAAATTGCATTCGAGACGGACAAATTTCGATTTTGGAAGAAGGAGCTGAACCAGAATCGAACCATTTATGCGATATAAAGAATTTATTGTTATCTGACGACTCCTGACTTGTTAATAGAACTTTTCCCACCACGCTTTAATGAAATACTGTTCATTAAAGAGCTTCAAGAAAAATTAACAAGCGTACAAATGAGGAGCTCACAACCAAAGTGAACCAAAGTTAAATGCATTTGGAAAAATGCATTTAACTTCCCAGTGGGAAAAGTTGACAGAAATTATGTTCTAAAGTGTCCGAATCATAATTAATTCCGAAAAACTTAAATTATATTTTGAACTTAAATCATATTTAGGATATTTTCTAACGTATGTACATATGCACATATGTGAAATAGCTTATTAACCTTGACAAACAATCTCATACAAATTATATTTTGTAAAAGAAAAAAATGGACATTGCAATATAGATGAGATATGTGTCCAGACTATTGATAGTATAATTCTTAACTAAAAAAATTTCATATCTCATCATAATTTTTTTAAACTAACCAAATAAAGGCGCGCAATCGGTGCACAGCAATTTCATAAGTGGGGGTAGCAGTAAGGTGCTATGATGAATAGATGGGTGCTTTTGAATTTATGAA
Source organism: Pardosa pseudoannulata (assembly GCA_032207245.1). Taxonomy (NCBI): domain Eukaryota; kingdom Metazoa; phylum Arthropoda; class Arachnida; order Araneae; family Lycosidae; genus Pardosa; species Pardosa pseudoannulata. The sequence goes on along the minus strand of CM063504.1, from coordinate 19,654,269 downwards.
CACCATTATTCAAGAGGAACTATTTTCAGTTACGATAGAGATAAATGGACTGCATTTCAAGTAGTAATTAGACTTCAAAATTAAACCACAAACTTAGCTATTTCGCTAGAGTAATGGTACTAGAAGGTATTTAAATTGAGAAGCTGGCCAATTTTGAAAATTTTCCCAGTCTGTGAAATAGTATAGGGGGTCAACAGTTCGAGTCAATTATTTCTTTTCACCCAAAGAATGGCTGTTGCTTCCCTCCTCTCCCCATGAAAAAAACCACAATCTTTTGACTCAATATTTTTTTAAGGAGAGCTAGAAGTGTTTCAAAGAAAAGATATCTAGTCATTGTACAAATTAACTTCAGTTTCATAAATATATGTATACATAAATATATATGCACATAAATGTGAGTGTGTCTGCGTAGAGTTGCACATATTTGTAATTCTACTCGGAATTATTGGAATCTACGGGTCATAATCAAAATACTAGCATGGATGTGTGCAGCCCTTTAGAGGACAGTTGTTTCACAATGAAACCTCTTGTTAAACATTTTTTTTCTCTAATTTTTGGAAAAATATTAATGTTTTTTTTTCGTTTTTTTTATGTTTTTGACATTTAATGCTTACAATAGATTATAGTACTGCATTTAATTTATTTTTTCTTTTTTCTAGTTTCCTTTCTTGTATTTATACTTGCTGTACCTGGAAAGTTAGTAATTCGATTTTTTTTTTCGCTTATGACCCCACACAAAAATATATATTAAACAACACTTATAAATTGTTAAACTATTTATTTATTATACTGTTTTAAGAACACTTATTTATTATTCTTCCAATATAATTAAAATTTTAAAAAAGTATTACGTTCACGCTATACAAGGGGATGGGTTTGTCAGTTAACCCCCCTTAATCCCTCCTATGGTATCCTCTAAGGCAAATCCTTCTAAAGATTGTATTAAAAAATTGCATTTATAAGGTTCATAGATAATATTTATAAAGTTATTTCATTAAATTCCAAAGAATTTATGTAGGTGACCTTTGAAGGGTTAAAATAAGTAAGCCTTCCCCATGTTGCAAAAAATTTACCATGGAGTTTCAAACCAAGTAGGATTACAATTCAAGCGTTCGCTTAAAATATGCTTAAATTTTTTCAAAGAATTCCTTCAAACAAAAGCCAAATTAAAATTTTAATAGGATTTACATATAATGTAATATAGAGAGCTCTGGGTTGGATTGACCTCAAAATGATGCAAAACTTCTGACGTCAGGCGTTCCGACAACAAACAGAAATAAAAATAATCACGCAAATTCTGCAGCGCTGCAATGAAGGGGCTCACTTTCCCATATTAACGAAAATTTATTCAACTCGGAGGCAGAGAGACGTTTTAATGAGACAAAGTTTTAATGATGTTTCTTTCAAAAACGCTCGCTCTGGAAAATCCGTTCAAGTAATTATTTACCGAAAAGTTTTTAAAATTCGAGATCTTCGGAAATTTGATGCCCAGTCTCTGGTTCTGCATCATAAAGCGGTTTATATTTTCCTTGTAATGCTTTTACATTTTTTCCCCTACTCCGCGAGTAACAAAAGGACGGAAAATTGCACTCGAACATGGCTTTTCGTCCAATAATTACATTCATTTAGGACGGTTAATTGCTTCCAAAAGAAACGGTATTTAGTATGGAATTAAATGCCGGACAGTTCAGACTCTTCCCATCTAATAAATGAAGAATTCAGGCTTTTTTTTTTTTAATATAAAAAGGAGCAAGAAAAAAGATGTTTTTGAGATATGATGCCTGGTTAGTTTGGTTCAAAATTGAAGATGACAAAAACTGAAAATGAAAGTAATTGGCAGAATGCAAAAAGCGGGCATTACATTTGTAGTCAAAAAATGACTCATAATTGATCAAACAACATATGCTGCATTCATGAAGAATATTCATTTAGTGTAGGGTTTGTAGTATTTATTTTAATTGCGACTAGTCTTGATGTTGAGGAAAACATCAAAAACAGTACTTAATATTTGGGGTAAAAAAATTACCAACTAACGAATATAGTTGCACAAGATGTTCTAATTTAACATTCCTACATTTAGTCCATTTTGATGAATGGAAAACGGAAATTAATCCGAAATTCCAGATTCCCCCCTCTCCTTTTCGGACCAATTTTATATTGTCATTTAAGGAATGAAATTAGTTCGAAAAGACAATCAAAACGACGGCCAAATAGAAGTTTAACGTTTTGGCTATCTTCTGCATATAAGAAAAATTTATATCGTACATATTAATACGATTTCGCATTTTATACGTCGAACTGAAAATTATAACTAATTTTAGATGCTATACTAAATTATTTTCCGCATGAAATCTAATTCATTGTGTATCACATGCGATATAGAAACGTATAAAGGATTAAATATGCGTGTCACAAGTGATGTACACGAAGTGCAATGAGCGCTAGTGATTGAATCCAATCAGTGTGTGGATTCATACTCTGAATTTCTGTAATTTGGTAAAATGTTCAGTAAATTTAAAAGATTTTTAATTTGTATAACGCTGTATGCTTAGGTTTCAAATTTTCTACAAGGATTAGGTACTAATTCAAGTAGCCCTGTAGTAGAAAAACATTGATTGCAACATTTCCACCAAACCAACGAATCAGCTTTATTATATATATATATATATATATATATATATATATATATATATATATATATATATATATATATTAGTGACAAGTAGAGGAAACGTTTTAAAAGGTCAAGGTCCGATTTCATAACATAACTTTATACCAAAAAACGTATATTCATTTCACTATTTTCGAATAAACCAGAAAAGATTTTTATATATATTTATTTTTATTTTTTAGTCCTACTCGCTTCCGCGCAATACGGGTTTACATTTAACGAAGAGGGAAAATAAATATATTTTTGGTACTATCCTTTATTTATCTAAGTCTTAATTCTAGCAAAAGTAGGATTGAAAAGGATACGAAAGGACAAACTGAGGGAAACATAAAAAATTACAGCGAGATATTCCGAAAAAGGAAATGCCCCCAGTCGGATAAATTGGTTTCCATTTTCTACATAAAAATCTGAACACCATCGATTTGAATCGAAAGTACTCCGGGTATCCCTTATTTAAATGAGAAGTACTCACGAAAAAATATCTCGAAACACAAATTCGGGAAAAGCCGAAACAAGAAAAATCGCTTCATCGAAACACAGTGCTCTGAAAGTGGCTGCCACTTTTCTTCAGAATCGGTTTGGGCCTCCTGCGGTCTTAAGAGTCAGTTATCGTTCAAGCGTTCCGTACTGAGCCAGTAAAAGAAAGGGCCTTAGACAGCGAGCATAATGAGACATTGAATCGGATGCCAGGCTTGTTAATAAGTCACATGCAGGGGGGTCCCTGCGGGTCGCCCAATCATAGCAATAGGAAGGAGAAATTTAGAATGCCTAAAACCGGTAGCCCAGAAAGGAATTGGGCAGAGAGCGGCGAGATTGAATTCGAGGCGCAGTAATTACGGGAGCGTGCTGTTAAAAAGCAGTTTCAAATGCCATCTGACATTGAAGAAAGTGAGAAGCAGGAATTGGCTCGTTGCTATCACATTTCGTATGCACTCATATATATACGAGCATTTCTTTCCCATTTTTACTACTTGTTTATGGGGGGGGGGAATTTAAAAAAGGTCCAGTCTGTGGTTTAATGAAAGAAAAAAAAAATTAATTTTAAGTGATTGTGAGTGTGCAGTGCGAGAAATTGGTCTGTCCCTTTTAATTGTATACAATACGTAAAATTATTATTTTATTAAAAACATTTAAGTTTATGTCTGGTATGTTGGTAGAAAATTTAAGTTTGAGTTTGTGGTACAATTCAAGTAAAAAAGAATGCACATTCTGAATGATGAGCAACTGCGTATCATAGGGGAAACTTTCACTACTAGATGTAGCTTAAATAACTCGAGGGTTCATTCTATAAATGGTAAAAGATGATTCCGAAAGGTCTATGCTGAATTACTGCAGAAACAGAGGAAATATTCTTTCAGAAAACCAGTCAGAAGAGAAATTTACGCAGAAATTCGAGATTAGATATGACACGAGCACTTAGTAAATTACCAGATACATGTCAGCGATACATTATTTTGTATCAGAAATTAGAAATATATAGATTGCTAAGCTAATCAGACAAAATATTTAGTGTACAGAGCGATTCCCATCAATATTCTACTGATTTGTATATCTGAGGAAAATTTAAAGCAGATAGACGTACGGTGGAATTTCAACACCTTCTCATATAAAAGCGGTAGTTACAATTCACATTTTAATAAGACCTTTTGATAGATATGTACATAGGGCACTGTGCCCACTGGGTATCCTGCACCTCTAGATAATTTTTAACACTTTATATTAAAAAATGATTTTTAATCGACTGTGTAATTTTAAACAAAGATAACAGCAATGGCGAACATTTCGTTACCAATTTTACTAATGCAGGTGCTCCTAATGACAGAGTTGCTCTTATACACTTTTCTAACAGAGTTAATCGAAACTTTTAAAAACAAAAGGTTGCACAAGTTCTTTAAAAAAATTTTTCCAGTTTCTCCCGATCTATAGTGAGCAATGAATCTTTCTACAAGCATGCACACAAACACACTTCTTGAACAATCTTGTTCTAACTGATTTTTAATTAAAATATAAAGATAATCTTCACTCTTCATTCGAAATACCTCCTGGTCATATTCTGCAAGAACATCAACAACAGCGCTACACGGAAAAAAACAATAAGTAAACCTTACAAGCCAAGCATGGAACCAAGTCTTGATCTCAAGATACCTAGGGCTCAGGCACCCCGTTTTTTAATCTATTAAAGTAAATATATCAGTAGGAACCCCCGAGAGCTTCAGTTGCGCTTTGGGTGGTGGGGAGTTCCCCGCGGAGGGTGAACCTCAGGGGACCAGCCAAGAAATTTACTTTCCGTTTCCCCCCAGAGCGCGAAAAGATACGCCAATAAATAGTTAAGGCACTGGAACAAGGTATAATGGAAAAAAAAAATTGTGAACACAGATATAGAATAACAAATGTGTCAACGCTTTATAACCCTAGGAAGAAAGGATAAATGCCATATTAAAGTATTTCAATAGAAATTGCACGAGGTACCAATAAGAAAAGCACATGTAAATTTTCTTTTCAGTAAGAATATATTATGGAAAGCGTAAGTGGTCAAAACTGAGGGCGCAACTGCCTGCCTCCAATGGTATAGAGATCTCGGTTATTCTACCTACCGGTGGCGGGCGTTTAATCACCGTTAAAATGACGTTTGAGATTACGTAGTCTGTTGTGGGGATGAACACTGCTGCGCAATGAGCAGTGAAAATATTTCTTTTAGCAAAAGGAAAGAAACTTGGGGATAATCATTAGTGAATTGTAGTCGTTTGCATAATCGACTGTACTGACCATACCAATGTGGGAAGACGATGCAAATTATTGAAAGACAGATGGATTTCAAAGGAAACATGCGATAGTGGCTCTTTTCACACGTCAACATGTACGTCTTAGCTTATAATTCCTTTTACTGGTGGAACATTTGCAGTTTTCTGGTGTTGCTGCAAATAATTTTAAACCGATTTATTTCAGTTCAGCTCGACTCGTGAAAGGCCTTTATTCAGTTGAACATTTTTCATAATCACACGAGAAACTCGCGTATTCTTCAACGGGAAATACTAAAACGAATCTTCTGCTTTTTCAACACGTCCACGTGCGATAAGGCCTTAACAGACTGGGATTTTCAAACTGATCTAGCGCCAAGACAAATACTTCAACATGAAAGAAACTTTTGTCGAAAAGTACTAAATTTATAAATACTTTCATTCAGTTTCGTATGCTCATTAATTTCTTTCTTTATAACTGCGTTCAAATTTATAGATGTTACTAATTAAAACTCCTTGTAGATTAAAAACTTTCCTCTAAAAGAAATAAGCCAACACATTGGGAAGAGGAAAGACAAAAATCACTTTTGTTTTCTTATTCAAATACTGCATGATATAGACGGTTTCGTGGAAATAAACAAGAAGCACCATAAGATTTTTTTTATTAGTTTCATATACATGCTTTCCGCTATCTTACAAAACTCCAATGTAATCAGAAAAACTTATTATTCTTTCTTTTCAAAAGTTGCCACACCACAAAAGAAAAATTAAAATAAAGCTAATGACAAACGATAATATTCTTAAAACAAATATTAAAACCATTAATGTACGCCACAATCAATAATCGGCATAAATCAAAAATCGGAACAACAAAACGAACTTTAACAACATTTGCAAACACCAATTACTCCGCACTAGGTATTGAGAACAAAAAGCTAAAATTCCAAATCCACGAATACTGAAATATGTATGTACACCATACGAAAAATAATTTAAGCTAGATGAAGTAGAGACTATTTTATCTTCGTAAAATAATCGAAATGCAAAAAATAATAACTGGATGTGAACACAAAATATACTTAAAATATTTAATCCTGCAAGGAAAAAACAGAGAAACACGCAAACCTTTTGCTAAATAAATATCTTCAAGAACAATATTTACAAATAAAGGTCTGTCGACCATGTTAAGGGACTGTCAGAGGCAGAAGTGCCATCAACTAGCAATGAACCAAAATCAGGCGTCAGAAATGCAAACTTCATTTCTGAGTGAATAAGCACTCGACATAACAATCAGCACAATCTGTTTGCATATCACTCCGAATATGCCGAGAATTTTCACACACTTCAGTAACCACGCAAAAGCGTGCAAACCAGAGACTTAAAAATGAACGAAGCTTTATTCTTCAAGATAAAGAAATATTTCTCCGTTGCCACCCCCAAACAAATGTTGGCGACAGATAATTAAAAAGCGATTAAAACTTAGTAGCGCCATTACAGAAAACAAGGAAATGGCTCGAAGAAATTAAAGACGTCATATTAAAATTTTGAAAGAACCTTAAGTGCATTGCCGATAATTTTTTGGAACAGCACACCATAGAAAAACCGGAAATTCAATTTCTACTTACTGCAGAAACTTTAGTTAGCATCAAAAATAGCGATATATCAGAGAGAAAATGGGAAAACTGTTTTAAGACAGACAATAGGTATAGGGTTTCACTTACTAAAAGGATAATTTTTAAAGGAGGTATATTGTGACAATGTACGTGAATTTTTCTATAATTATTTATAGAATAACGATTAAGGTCCATCAATATACAAAAAAAAATGCAGAACTTCGAATGAATTTAACGTAACTTTGTGCAACAATTCACCGTTCTATAATTGGAACTCATTTTTCAGTGAAGAAAAATGCTCGTAGTTATAAATAATTATTCGAATTTCAAAACCTGAAATGTAATTAACGGGAACCGCGAGTGTGGGAAAAAAATGGCAAGGGGGAAGAAAAATAGCAACAACACGGTGCGATCAATGGAAGTCGTCATTCCTCAAAACAAACGAGTTGATGCGAGAGAGAAGAAAGAAATATTTATGATTTTACTGAAGCAATGTTGTCAGATTTTAGTTCAGCGTTTGTTTTTCAATTTGATAAAAGTATCGTTAAAAAGCATTTTGTACATACGCATCTCACGTAGATAATGCCGAAGAGACTGGGTTTTTCTACTTCCCAAATACGCAAAACCTAATATGTATGAATCATTCTAAATGTAAAGGATACATTAAACAAACATCTGTTTGTTATGTACAGCAGTCCAACAGAAAAGTAAACTACCTTATAAAGATAAATAGTAATAGTAATCTTTGGAAAGATTACTTATAAATCTTTCCAAAACAGCAATTTGATCGGGTCCTAAACTACTGTCTTATTTGCAGGGTTCATACTCATTCAAGATAGATAAAAAATATCAATAACTTTGGAGGACTTTTCCAGGCAAAATCTACATTTGCAATACAAAATTATGCAAAAAAAGCTAAAGCACATTTACAGGGGGAAAAAAATTCTCCAAGTAACACTAACGAAATAATCCTCTTAAATGAACTTTAAAATGTGTTAGTTATATTAATTTTTAAATGCTAGTTATTGATGTTAGTAAGTTGTATTAATTTTTAACCCATTATAGATTATGCTATCTGTCATAAATATTCCAAGACAGATGTATTTAATGTCTTTGGTGTTTAAAAAAATATTGTCGTCATCGTCATAAATTTTAATCTTCGGGGAAGAAGAAAATGTCTAGGGCCTCAAAGTGATTTAATGCACTTTAAGCTCAAAATATAAGAACAAAGAAATAACCTAGAAAACTGCTAAGTGCAAGTCTCGAGCTTATAGTAATTTTTCAATCAAACCATCATGATAACTTAAAGCCATTATTCTATTCTCTAAAAAATAATCTTTTGGAGAGCTTTTTTGGCATTCAAAAATAATACATTTGATATCAGGAACAACTATTTTATTTTTCTTTCTCTTTCCGCGTTGCCACCGGTGGAAAAACCAAAAACAGCCGTGCTCGCGACAGTCATAACGTCGTCACTGAGTTTACGGCAGGACGATGTCCGAATGGTGAGGAGCTGCTTTTTAGTATCGGAGACCACAGAGTCGGACGGGTTTAAATACCAGAGCTGGTATTTATGTTCGTAGCTGTCCGTTATCGGCTTTAAGCAGTAGTTCTCAGTCTCCTCTTGAAGCAATATTGTCCTCCATACCATTCCAAAACCAAAGCGTCGCTTAGTGTCGGTGACAATGTTCATGAAAGGGGAAACAAATTCGAAGTCGTCGAAAATTTTTATACTACTAACTTTTGAGTATATTCCATTTTCAGATAGTTTTAAGCAGGGCTTCGAACCGTAATTTTTTTTGTTCCGGTTTTCGTTCCGGTTCAACTAAAAAATTAATATCGGTTCAGTTCCGGTTTTCGCTCCGCCAAAAATAACTGTTTTCGTTTCAGTTCCAAATGAATAATTTCATTTTATGTATATTCTTATTTGTACTAAAAATATAATTCTATCATAAACAAAAAATGTAATTCTATCAAAATTTAGAAGATTTTATTCTTTTTTTTAATTGGTACACTATGTGAATTGATACAAACAGCAGGCCTAATGAAATACTACTATTACGAAACATTTGAATCGCCGCCATTACCAAACACCCATTTGATGCGCAGAAGATTTGATAGATGCTTCATGCTACGTCACTTAGGGCCTCTCCTGTCTATTTACTCCTCCCTGATCTAAACAGTCTATACAAACATCCGTGGATGATCGCATGCTGAGATGTGAAAAATAAAATATAACTCGATATTTTTCTTAAAAAATCATCTATACTTCTAGTTTAATCAACTGAATTAAATATGTCTTCTACAAGTAGTTTCATGCGAAACAAACAGAAAAATACTAGTGAATATCAAAATAGAAAATCTAGAAGCAGTATACATGTAATGATAATTATAAAGTTGACGTTAAATTAGAAAATATTGATAAGTTGGTAACAGTAACAAAATGACTGAAAGATATATCGAACCGAAATAAACCGATATTTTTTTCGGTTCAGTTCCGGTTTTCGTTCCGACCAAAATAACGGTTTTTTCCGGTTTTCGGTTCAGTTCCGGTTCGAAGCCCTGGTTTTAAGTACCTCCTTGAAAAAGGCTTTTTAATCGCTTTTACTTAACCTCACTTATACGCCAGTTGTTATTTGAAATGGATTTTTATTCTTGAAAAGCATCAATTCAAATTTTTTAAATATAAAAATCATATCGCCCATCATTATCAATTCAAATATATACTCAGTTCTCACATGCGAAAAGAAAATGAATGTATTTCACATTAACCCCTTCTGGTATGATTTAATAATGAAAAACTGTGCATGAAATAACCATTTAATTTTTATTTAAAAAACTTGTTTCATTTTACAATTCTTACATATTCTTAATTAAAATCCACTTTTTACATAGTGTTAAATAATATCAGAAACAGTAAAATTAAGAAAATATCAAAGCAAAACATTAATAAGGTATACAGATAAGTCTTCAAGCTAGTGGTACTTTTCAAAACAAAGTGCAAAGGAATTCTTAATTGTTTACACCGCCAAGTAGTCTCACTTTTAATTTGATTCTTGTAACACACACGGCATTTTTTAGTAGGTTTTCTTTTATTCTGACTCATTAATTTGGCAATGACTTGTACCAAGAAATTCTAAGTAAACAATATGCAATAGTGACTTGTGATTTTCACAAGTGATAAAAGTGTTGCCAAATTCAGTACACTAGAAATTTTAAACTAAATTAATTATCATATTTAACAGTAACTTTAATCGCATGACGAGTGTAGCTCGTCATTGTGCGGTATGGAATGAAAAACTAATGACGAGCTAGACTCGTCATTTTACCGGAAGGGGTTAATAGATCAGAGCTGTACAAATTTAAGTATGTTGAAAGTTACGTCCTAACAAATAATTCTATTTTACGTTTCTAGGTAAATGAAATATTACATATTTTGGAAATCTTTCTCACGACAGAGAGACGCCACATTTTTTCGCCCTCTCGAGTGCTCTTCAGGAGTAGCAAAATGAATGGAAACAGTAGCAGTCGCAGAAAAATAATCTAGGAAAATTCTCCATAAGTATGCAGGAATCATTTTATACAAATTACAGTTGCAGTGTCTAGAAATGCCAGTCTTTAGATTATAGTTGAGGAATAAGAAAGAATTAAAATATTTTGCAGAAATAATAACTTTCAATTTAGAGGTCATTTAATTTAGAAAACAACATATACCACACACAAAGTGCAGTTATTACGTTTTAGAATAGCACAATTACCTATTATATTTTAACAGAAGAAACCAACATAAAAGTGGGTAGTAAGTCTAAAAAAAGATTGAATTCATAAAGAACTGGGCTCCATTACAAGAGAATATTTAGCTTTAGCTGAGCAATTTAATTCTTAGAAAAATATTTTCTAAAGACGAAAACACGCAACAAAATTCTTATTAAATTGTGTATAGTATATTAGCATAAAACATGCTTTAATAATACAGAACATCAACGTTATTGTGTTGTATGGAAGGTTAGATTAACTAATACGGAACTTCTCCCACACATGTAGTCCAATTACATTACATAAAATTGCCTGACTTTCTTTGTTTACGTAGGTTCAAGTTTATATAGCAAAATGAAATAAATTCTTTTTACTTAAGACCTGATGTTATACGGTCGGTTTCATTATTTTTAGGTTCAGGGTCATTCCACGGCAATGTAATCTATAGACGAAAGAAAAACAAACCCTCATATAAACTGCAATCGTAAACTATTTTTTAATTTATATCCTATTTTTAAATACAAGCTGTCTTTCCTCATATGAGAGACTGAAAGATTCAGAAAGAGAAAGAAAATTACATTTTCGCAAGAATCCTATGCAAGATTGCCTATACACTTATTCATAGCTGATGTGAAATTTGTTTTGCATGACCCTGCCTAAAGTGTAAGAATCTTAACATGTTATATAAGTGTTATTGAAGGAAATGAAATAACGACAATGTGTAAAAAATGAAATTATTATATATGATTTCATCATATGAGCGTGTTCTTTATTTCTATACTTGAATGTTACGTTAGTCACGCGAATTTTCACTAATATTAAATGCTTTAGTTAATATTCAAGAATTGGCATTTACTGCAGATTTAAAACTAATCCTAAAATTCTTACGTTCAAATGGGAGAAAGTTTCAGAGGTAAAATAAAGTAGTAAAAATTATTCAGAGGAATAATTCTGACGAATAATGTAGCCTTTTGCTAGTTTGAAAAAAAAAAAAAATGTGACGTTAGTCACACATTTTTTGTTAAAAACAAATGGCAATTATTTGCAATCAAAAGACTGAAAATATTTTTACAATTTCCGGACCAAGTACAATATTATTAAACCCAATAGAACTTTAAATATGTAACTTTTAAAATATTAATTTGTAAAATTATTGCATCAACATAATGTAAATATTACGTTAGTCACTATGAAATAACCTTTTAAAAAAGCGTCCAATATGATTTGACTAGTAAACACAAATTTAAAACTTTTAATTTGTTTTTCCTTTAAAACTTTTAAATAGAAATAGAATACACTATCAGAGAATTACCAGAGACAGAATTAAGTGGTTTCATACATATTTTAAATACTATTGCTTATTAAAAAAGTATTAACATAGAAATAAAATGTAGACTTATAACATTATTTCACCAAATGGGATATTCATTTCCAAAACGTAATTAGATTTTTTTAATCATCATTCAAAATGATTATCTTTAAATGGCTGTGCTATTTAAATTCATATTTTTAATGAATTTTGCTTCCAAAACATTTAAATATGATGGAACCATAAATGGATCTTGCGATTTAATTTTATTGTACACATGCACCCATTAAAAATCAAGTACTCGCTGAATTTGTCAACGAAACGCATTAACAGCATTACACGAAATTAGTCTCTCCAGAATGGAACAATAAAAGCGCCAACGCCAAAAGAAAAAAAAAAAAAAGAAGAAAAAAACTAGAGGAAACTATTCAACAATCAAACATTTCCTCCCATTTACCAAGAGTCATTAAATTAGTATCACCAAATAATAATCATCATTACCTTAATGCAGGATTAATTATCTAAGAATTCTCAACGTTCAAGTATTTGAAGATTCCATAAAAAAAACAAACAAATGCTGGAATAATAAATAAAATTGAAGCTAAAGACAAGTACGAGGAAGTTGAATGCATTAAAAAAAAGGGAGAGGAATATTAAAACACATTTTATTTTTCTTACCCCCTTTTCAGAACATTTGCTAGCTGTCTAGATGCCAATATAAATCATGTAAAAATTCAAAATGAAGGCTGTTTGGGTGGCAGGCGGAAAAAAAAAGTAAATGATAAAAACTGAAAGATCGGAATAATAATAAAAATCTGAAATATTGTCCTGCTGCAAAGGTGCTTAAAAAAATGTTCTTTGTGTTTTCTCTATAATTTAACGGAAGCCAAATATTTTCCGCCATATTTCTTTAACTTATTAAAAACTTTCTTGTTCAAGTGCTTCGTTTTAATAATGATTCACAATTCCATTTTTTAAATTCTGAGAACAAAAAAACATTGCACACCAATTCTAACTATGGAGGAAAAATTCCATATCTGAATTTATTTTTTGTTGTCTGAAGAAAGAAAGAGATTGAATGTGTGTGTGAGTATATATATATATATATATATATATATATATATATATATATATATATATATATATATATGTATCGTGTTATTCGAGAAAAGCCAGAGATTTTAAACATTGTAAATCCCACTTAAGAAAAAAAAGTAGCAAATTGAACGATTGTGATAAATTATTAAAATGTTTAATGAATTAAGAATTTTTAAAATCAAGGGGATTTCTTTTGAAATATTTTAGAATAACGATTACAGAGTTTATAGCACCAGATCTGAAATTTGTCTTAATTCCCCCCCACATACTTATTTTTAAAACGAGTATAAAATGTAAAATATTTTTTAGAACAAATAACGAACAGAGAACAATCAAACAAAGTATTATAAAAATCTCCACTAGTTTTAAAATTATTGTATCATAAAATACACAAAAACAAATTTTATCAGACAATTCGAACTTTGTGAAATTAGATCACAATTTAAAAATAAAGTCATGTAAATATTATATTTAAACAGGACGTCTTAAAAGTATAGAATTGTAAAGTATTTGACTGTAAATTATTAAACATAATTTAATGACTATCTTATATGGATAAAGGGATTCATTTCTTGTGCGGAAGGAGTAAATTAACCCGAAAATCAAAATCATAAACAGATTTACTATCGCCAAATATACGATAGATGGCGCTAATGCCTAAATATGTAAAGTTATGTTAAACGGAGAAAAATTTGTCATTTGATACGTGTGGCATGTGTTCAACTCCAATGACACGATAATTAAAATAATTGCAATGACACGTAAGAATTTAAACTATTTAGCTTAAAGTAAATGAAAGTTTTATAAACGTTGTTAGCATGTAATCAATGACCGCACTAATCTACTACTCGATTAAACGAAAACGAAACGGCCAATTATAAGATGAATGTTTTTAGTGAAACATTTGGGTAGTAAATTACGGAGTAAATGAGATCAGTTTAACTCTAGGATTCACAGCGTGGGTATTTTGTTCAAAGCAAATTTAAATTAATATTTTCATTTAATTTTTAAATTGATGGAAAAACGTTAAAAAAAAAATAACAATGTTACAATGTGTTTAGGAAAATTAACTTAAATTTATAGAAAATTCTTGTATATATATCTATATATATAAAAATGAATTTGTGTGTGTCTGTCTGTCTGTCTGTCTGTACTCAATAGACTCAAAAACTATCCATCCAATCGCCGTGAAAATTTGGGAAATGTTTAGGTATATCCCTGGGAAGGTTTTTGTAAATTTTCAACGTTCGAAATTCATTCCTTCCCCCTTTTTCGAGCATTTCATGTCATTATTCCAAGCATTATTTTCCCCGGTTAAACGCAAACGATTAAGTTTTTAATTTATCGCATCATATCTAAGGGAAAGAAGCAATGTTTCTAGCAATGTGACGTCATCCCAAGTAATTGTTTTAAACGCAGTTTTCCACGGTTAAAAGCAGGAGATTAAAATGTTCAATTCATCACATAATAAATAGGCGAAAATGATATTTTTCTATCATTATGACGTCATTCATTTAAATATTTCATTTATTCATTTCTTATTTTATATTATTTAAAATCGTCTGCTTAGTATCTATTCGATTTGAACTGAAATTTGAGATATAAAGTGATTCACTTTCATTTCTATGTGACGCAAATTATAGCATTTTTATATGAGAACTAATTTTAAATTTAATTCTTGGTTCATTTTTATGTTACAATGAAATGCATATCAACAATATTCTAAGTACAAAAAGTACAAATTTCAGTGACTCTCATGGCCAAATAAAACCTATCATTTTATATAGTTATCTTCATATTCATATGGTTGTCGATATGAATGTGTGTTTCTGTTTCATACAAAACTATGTGGTTTGTCATAAATTTCCTTAATTTTGGAAAACATTTATTACTACCAACAAAATTAGCACTGTTGCTGTCAAAACCTGTGCTTCCTATTAACGTAATATGACAAGATCTGTAATAAATAAATTTAGTAGTAATAAGTTTTATTTTTTAAAAAAGTTTTATTTTAATAAGTTCGATTAATAACTGAATAATGTTATAATACGCTTATGATAGAAATATATAAACATGCCAATGACTCGAACTGAACTGTGACGAATTTAGAGAGTTATGCACGAAAAAAAATCTTTGTTTAAAAGTAATATATTAAGCTCACCGTAGCAAAGCACGGGCACATTTGCTAGTATATACAATAAAAATAACTAAATTAAAAAAATAAGAATAAAATGATTTAAAACAAATAAAAATATCATTTAAGAATATTTCAAATATCAATAATATAATCTTTTTAAAAGTATACTTTTTAAAATACTTTGTTGATTTTTAAAAAGTGTCAACATTTTCATTTTGTATTTTATTTTGTATTTTGTATATGGTATGTTTAGTTGTAGTTTTTGTTAAGGTGTATTTTTTGTTTTTTTTTAATATTATTTTTTAGTTTAATAATTTTTTTTTTTTTAGTTTTTAAAAATGTAATTTTTTTTAGTATTTGTTTGATTATATTATTTTATTTTTTAATAAATGTATTTAAGTTTGTTATAGTAATAAGTATTTAATAATATAGGAGATTTTTATTTTTAATTTTTTTTTTTATAGAAATTTTTTTTGTTAAAAATTTATATTTTTAGGAGTAATATATAGTTTTTTTAGCTTCCTGGTGCTTTTTTAACATTTTGTAAAACAAGACAATCGTTAATAATGCAATAAAAAAAAAGAAATCGAAGAATGTTTGTTAAGTTCGGTTTATGAAGAGAGGTGGATTTTAAAAAGTTTTGGATTTACATATTTTGAGTGAGGTCTACTACTAATTGAAGATAATTTGTTTGAAATCCATGAAAACTTACAGTGTGATTAAATGGAAACTTATTGGTAGTATTGATGACGAATACATTTTTTTAGGTTAATAATTCCGAAGTGACGAAAACCCCCTTGTGCAAAAGTGATTTATAACATTTCTAGCTATCATGATTTCAAAAAAAGTTCATTTTTCGATTGCTGTCACAAATAGCAACCAAATCATTACGCTATTTGGATAAAAATAGAACACAGAAATAAGAATAATAGAAAGTTGCAAAGACATTTTTCAAATAGATTTTACTTTAGTATTCTCTACCACAAAATCTATAAATCACAGTACTCAAATATGGGGTTAATTCTATAGATACACGTAACGGAGGATGGGGTCAGACTTAGTCACCACTTAGTCATAATGGGGTTACACTGAACCTATAACTGTAAATAATTTTATCTTTAAAAAAATTCCCAAAATTGGTGAAATTTTGGAAAAATCCCAAAAATTTTGCGGAATAGTGAAAAGCATCCTGATAATCTATACAGAATAGACCCTGACAATTCTTTGATTCTCCGGTTTTCCATTATATGCACTTCCATCCTGATAATAAACAATGAGCTTGCAATTCCCTGTTACAGAAATCAACAATATTCAGAAACGGCATATTAAGTTAAACGAGGTTTGAAGAACGAAGTAAAAGAACGTTCTCTCCGTAATTTATTAGAGTAATCATGGAGATAAAATGACCACCGTTCATCCAAATGCGAAATATGCAAGGCTTGCATTCCAACAATACGCAGCAGCAAACAAACAAACAGCGGGGATCTGAGCGGCCCTTGACCTTTAAAAAAATAAATGAATGAAAAAAAAAGGAAAGCACTGAAACCATTCGAAACACCCCAGGCGCCCCTCACAATACTCAAGGAAGTAAATTATAGGTGGCGTGATGGCAGAAGCCGAAATAGTCGTAGGGCCCTCCTGCTTTTTTACCACGACTTCTCTTTTTAATTATATTCTTTAAGCCAGGAAGAGGCCAGTAGAAGATAATGCAGCCGAGACGCGCTTTTTAAACGAACTAGGAAATACTAATGGCTGTTCCACGGAAATTGATAGACGCGCACGAAGAGTTTATGGAATTCTATAAGTTAATAATTAAAGTTCTTCGGTAAGTCCCCGGGCCATGCCGTTTCACTGCTGATGCTCTTCGAACACGTTGACAGGGGGTACGTCCCCTTACAGCAATTTGATATAATTATACTCTTCGATAAGAGGGGTATATCGCAGTGTGGTTCCGCTTAAAAAAAAAAAAAAAAAGAAAAAAAAGTTTAGTAGCTTCCGAAAGTGGATGAACGCATCGGATAAAAGCTGCCCATTGACGTCTATAATCAATCCTAAAAGGAATGGATTACAGAAGATCAAATGCAAAGAAAAAGGAGAGAAAAGTAAACACTCGAAGCGAGTACCTTTGACGGAATAGGAGATAAGTTTACTTCCTCCCTCATTTAAATAACCGCAAAATGTCAAAACTGTGTGATTAGAAAGAACGTGAAACGACAATATCTAGAATTTTTATGGTTAGTACTATAAATATGCTTTTTTTATTTACTTAGTTTATAAAAAATGTGAATATTAATTGGAAAGTCATAGAAAAATATATATATATATATATATATATATATATATATATATATATATATATATATATTGCCGCATAAAGAAACTTTGCCAACGAGCTCAGTGGCCGAATGGTCAAAGCATGCGATGCAGACCCGAAGATTGTTGGTTCGATGCTCGGCATGGCGGTTGATCCAAAGTATGGATTTTTAATTTAAAAATGTTGTTTACTGTTGCTTTATGTTCTCGAACATTCTTGATCTTTCTTTAATATGTAAATTAGTTATCTCTCAAATATTCTGTTTGGGTATAAAAGCTGATACCCACTAGATGTAGGTAACTTCCCGACCTTGTAAAGTTGCGAGTTTCTACTTAGCTTCAATAAATACATCTGTTAAGTTAAACGGTGTGTTCATTCGAATCTTCGTGACAATATGTGTGTGTGTGTGTGTGTGTGTGTGTGGGCGTGTTTGAAGAGAAAAATAACAAATCCATACTAATAGAATAAGAAAATACGAAGTATTATTAAAATTTGTATTCATGCATATGTATACAAGTACATACATAAGGTCTGACATTGGAGAGCAGTAAATTTTATCCTAGATGAATATAAGGAAGGAAAGGGAAATTTCTAATTTTACAGTAATGTAATTCAAAAATGACCTCCCTGTTTATCATATAATTATATAAGAGTATATCACAGAAAATGTGGGATTCAACCAATTCAAAAGTACGAATGCTTGCAATACAATACCAATCATTGGTGGTTCAATAATTTATTTGTTTATTCATAAGGCCTTCGTTGCTAATCGTGTGAGTTCTTCCTCGAGAAAGCACTATTAACAGCAGAACCTCAAATACTACTAAGTTTATAAAGAAAATATATATTTATCCGTGATGTGGAGAGAAGTACAATCTGCTAGCAATATACCTTCATCAATATCATCTCATAACTGCCAAGAATATTTATCTCAACACTGAATTTTACCACAAACGTATAATAACTAAATAATTATGACAATTCAAACTTAATTATTCATTATACAATAAGCCTTTATCACTGCCAATTTTGATAATGCTGTCTACACACTAATGACGTATGAAATTCAGTATGGAAAGGAATTCCAAGAAACTTACAAATTTTAAAATCAAAGCACTATCAGAAAACAGAGAGTATAAACGATATGACTTTAGATCCAACTAGCTCAAGTGTAACAATCAGTAAGCACAAAACAACTTTTACCTTTATTTCCCAAAACATTTCCATCACTGGTCATGAAGGGTTCATTTTGATGGAAAAATGGAACAGGAGAGCTCTCTTTTGGAGAAAGCATGTATTTAACTAGATTCGGTTTACGGTGCCCCAAAGGAGTCTAATTAAGCACCAAGCAACCCCCTCCTGTAATTTAAAGAGATTACCCCCTCCTGGTTCGAAGTTCTGCGAACGGCACTTCAAAACACACAATCCCCTGTTTTAACCGAAACCCTACCATTAAGGATAGCGCTACTCCGAATTGCTGACAAGGAAAGGATTAGTGGCGGGGTTCAAAACCCCATTGTTACTTGGTGGCTACACAAGCAGGGTTAGAAAATAACAAAAGTAGTATAACACTACACACACACACACACACATATATATACATATGTGTGTGTGTAGTGTTATATTATTTTTGGTACACACACATATATATGTGTGTATACAAATATATGCAAATACATATACATACATGTATACATATGTGTGTGTGTGTATATATATATATATATATGTGTGTGTGTGTGTGTGTGTGTATCATGGGTGATTTTAAATAAGAAAAATTTTCTGAACCTCCTACAAAATCTTCTGAAAAAGTATAAGCTACTAATTTAAAATAAAATGTATATTAAGGCTTCTGGATGTCAAAACTAGAGCTGGATGATAACTCAATTTTAATATTGTGATTTATCGTTTGCCAAATATCAATATATTAGTGTTCTAATATATGACACCTTATTATACAGTTGCACAAGTATTTTCCGTATATATTAATACAAACACACATATCAATGTGTGTGTTGGTTATCTAGAAAACGAAAATTAAATTTCTTAATCTGAATACATAAATTTAAATTATAAGAAAATCACATAACATATTACTGTTCTTCGGTAGAAAAAAGATATGTGGACACGTCAAAAAAGAAAAAAGGGTAAGAAAAGATATAAAACCTTCTGATTAACTTCAAAATTTATTCATACACCTTTTATTTGAAGCGGAAGATAGTTTAAAAAAATACTTTGTTAATCTCCAAAAACAAATTTTTCCGAAAATTCTTTTCAAATTTTCGTGGGGGGGGGTGGTTAGTTTTTCACAATTTTAGGAACAGACTCACACAAATTTTCGGAAAATTCGGATCAGAATATATATATATATATATATATATATATATATATATATATATATATATACACATACATACATACACACACACACACAGAGAGAGAAACCTATGTGTAATGATTATGTTGATAAAGATTTCTGTGTTTAGTAAGACTTAGCTGAGAGTTAAGGAAATAGTTACTTTAGAAGAATTTTTATTCATTTTATTTATTTACTTTTTGTTATAAAGATAGTTTGATAATATAACGCTCCTCCCACACCCCAAAAAGAAAATGTAAAATTGAAGACGTTGCATATGTACAACAAAAGAAGATAAGGTACCTTAAACGATGCATGCGGAATATTCAGAATTGCAACATTATTGTGATTATTACAAACAGCTTTCACTAAATCTGGAAGCTGAAACTTAATCTAGAAAGAAACTCTAAGAATAAATGACAAAGGCAAAGTCAAACGCTTGAGCACCAATTCTGACAATTACAAGAAGTAAAGATACACAAAAATGGAAAAATGAGAAAAACATAACATTTATTTCTTAACAATAGCAATGCAGTTTCAATGATAATTCCAGCAACATCAAGAAAAAATAACTAAAGTAGTAGTTATATACTTCTCAACTCCCAACCTGTTAAAATAAACGTGTACTACAATGCGTAAACAATGCGATTAAGTGATGATTGATTCACTCCGTATATCACAAAAATTCTTCCCACAACCTTGAGGGGGGAACTCTTTCCTGATAATGAATACCTACTTCCCTTTGCCCTGAAGCAAGAGACTTGCCGACTTAATAGCATGTTTAAAAAAATATCTCTAGAGGTTAAAATAACTGCTCCTCAAACAGGTGCAAAAACATCTAAAGAGGGATATCATTACAGTCATGTTCCGGCAAAACTTTCAGGCATCTATACAAATGGATGTGCTGCTAGCTCAATTACTAGTTTCAAAATAATTGCACAGTTGCAACTCTGTTTGGAAAATGCGCATTACAACTGAAATTATACGCAAAATTTCTGCAGAAAATATAGTTAGAATTTTTCCTATTACTATGGTTAACTCAATACGACTGGAAAAACACCCATTCTTTTTCGAATGTAGTTTAAAATTGTTTTGTAATTGGTCAGCATTCTATTTACCTTCACAAAGGGATGAAATTTCAACGAGGTTGAATATTTCCACTCGTGCAACTTTGGTTTGAGGAGGAATGGGGGGGGGGGGACGTTTCCATATCAATATTTCGAAAAACTTTCCTACTTTTCTACCGCCTTTCCTTACCTTAGTTTTACTTAATTTTACTTGTCCTCGATGATTATTTTTTAAGGCATACTAAGAGAGTAAAAAATATCTTAAAAATTAAGCTTTCCGAATTAAACCTGATCGTATTTTACAAATATTCTACTGATCATTAGGCAAAATCATTTCTAGAAATTTTCAAAAAGGAAATCAGTCTACCATTTTTTCCTTACTAGGATTTTAAGCGTTTTAAGTCAATGACGTTTACTCAGCCATTTTAGAGTCAATATAGAAAATATTAATATTTCATCTTCTTCTTCATACTAGCAGTTTCTACGATATGACTTTAAAAAATAAAGAAAGAAAAAGCCATCAAATAATAATAAAAAATCTTTAAAACGGATTTATGGGTGATTCTAAGTGAAAATTTCTGAACATCACACAAAAGTTTCTGAAAAATCAAGCGCTACTAATTTAAAATAAAATATTATACAGGGTATCCGCCAAAATAAAATTTTTCAAATCCATGACTTTCCCTGACTTCAGAAGATTATTTTCCATGACTTTAAAAATATTTTGTTAAAGTACATATGAATAAAAATTCTGATATACATACAAATAAAATATATTCTTTTAGAGAAATTACAAAAATTTATGATAAAAAATACTTTATAAATGTTTATAAACTCATATATATATAAATTGTTGTATCTACATACCTAAGTTTAATCATACAGCAATTTTCTGAATGCAATCAAAAAATTTCCAATTTGAATTCAGAGTACTTAGGTATTATCGAGGTGACCAAGAATAATAGCCAAACACGATAACCCTATAACGTTTATATATAATAGCCCTAAAGATAAGCTTATATTTTGTAGAAAAATCTTAACTAATTTTTATTAAATAATAATTATTATTATTATATTAATAAAAATTTAATTTATAATTTAAGAAAAAACCAGAATAATATACTTATACATTTACCCCCTATTAAGCTTGCTTGTTTTGAGTTTCCTTGACGAACAGAAAGGAAATTCACTTGCAGAGGCATTTCTTGGTTTTTCTTAATTGGTAGCTCAGTGGATCCATGACTTTTACTCATTTTACTTAGAAAATCATGACTTTCCATGACAAAATTAATCCATTGTCTAAATCCATGATTTTCCATGACTTTCCAGGTGCGCGGAAACCGTGCTTATATTACTGCTAATTTCCAGACGTCGGAAGTAGAGCAGGATATCTCAATTTTAATATTGGGATACATCGTTTACCAAATATCGATATATCAATATGTTCCAATGTATATCACTTTATTATACAGTTACAAATATAAGTGTTCTGTATAAAATAATACAAACACATATACATCAATGCGTGCGTTGATTTTCTACAAAACAAAAATTCAATTTCTTAATCTTGACACATAAATTTAAATTTCAACATTCATTTTAAAATTATAATCATTTCCCTACTTATTTCATCTAAAATGCATGATATTCAAAATTTTCAGAAATTAAGAAAATTAATTATGAAACAAAAAATACATGCACATATATTTTTTTTTCAAAAATATATCATTCATATATATAATATATATTATATATATATATATATATATATGTAATGTCGTGATCCAGTGTTAAGGCGAATAAAAGTCTTCCTTGATAATAATAAGTTTATTAAAAATCGTTTCATCTAAAAGCAAATCTGCGCCATTTTCATTGTTCGTGTCAGAGACACTCGTAGATTTGTCCACAGTTTCATGTACGCGCTGACTGAAACAAATCTGTTTGCAAGCTCATCAAATTGTTCCAAAACGCTTCTGACCGGATTATGCTAAAAGCTTACGCATGGTTTATTCATTCATATTATTAAAAAAGAGTTCGCTTTTTTAAAATCGCTTACACTCACGTAATTTCCAACTACCCTATTTTATTAACCTGAATACACAACATTTTATATATAAATAATATTTATATATATATATCTATATATTTATTATATAAATAAGAATAGATTTATTAAGTGAAAAGAATGCACTTTTTCCGAAAATTCTCGAATTTTCGGAAGAAAAAAAAAATCTTCATAATTTTCAACAAATCCACATAAATTTTCGAAAATATCGAAAAATATCGGATCAGAATTACCCCTAAACGGACAATCAATGGATGCTTTACAAATTATTGTTCTTCCGATCTAAAACGGAAGTGTCCATTTATTTGATTAATTCATATTATATTACATAAATGAGCACTTTCAGTATTTCTTAATTATTGCTTAACTCCAATATACTTTATGTTATAACTACAGTCAATCTTCTTGAGCACAAACATCCTACACGTGCGCCGCTGGAATGGCAGGTGAAATCCTAGAAGTAATTCCATGGTTTTTACATAGTGATACAGATCCGGTTGGCGCGGCACCGCCTACAAAATTACTGTGTACGGAACATACTCCTGAAATAGTTAACTCTCGAGTCTTAAATTAGCAACTCACAGTAATAGAGATATCTGTGTTTTCACTTTGTGGACCAACAGCATCAGCTACGTGGGAGGTCAACGTAACTGAAATAAACAAGTTAAAACTTTAGAAGTGAATGAATTTGTCTGAAAATGCGGAGAAAATAGATATTTAAGTACTTTATAATCCCTTTAGAGAACAATTTCGAAATATTTAGAAAGTTTCCAGCCCTATGCCCGCATACTCAATGGTACCAGCTGATAGATTTGTGACTGTACGTTGCCATGCAACTACTATTTAATATAGTTCTTCATATTTTTTAAAAAATATTTAGTAATTAGAAAGATTATTTGTTTATAATTATGTGTTTATAATTTTTACTAAGTTTTCTGTACACACACACACACACACACCAATAAAGTGTAAACCAAGAATTTGCCAATTTTTGTCTGTATTATTTGAAAAGAATTTATTTTGTATAAAATACAATCAATAATAATCTTTAATATTTTTAATAATTTCGAGTATGCATTAGAAATACAAGGTCTGGTATGGAGTGCTACGGTCTACTTTTTTGCAACACGAGGGCTGATGAGACCGGAACCTACAGCTTAAAGCCGATTCCGAACGGCTGATCATCGATGATTCGAATCCACGAACTCCGGTTCCGAAGGCTAGCACTCTAACCAATCGGCCATCTTTCAGATTAGAAATACAAGAACAAAGAGAAATACAATTCAACTTCCTATTTCTTTAACATGGTGTAATACACAACTTTTTTGTGTACTATGAGGTTGATGTGAGAGTGTGTCTATTTGAAATAAACTGCGCTGATGGGGGTACCTGGATCTATACTCAACTTTCCCTTAAAATCGTTTTAGAAATACAAGTACTATTAGCCATGCATAACTATATTAATTACGACCACATATTAATTTACATAATTCTAGAATGTACTCTAACATACAGAAACATCGGGAATCCCTTATCCATAGAAATCTTAATTTCAAAAACTGCTATGCAGAATATATTTATTTAAGGGAATCGAATTGGCGAAATAACTGCACAGTAGATAAAGTTTAAGTTAAGATGAATAATTATACCGTCATCTGAAAATTAGTTGCAATAAAACACTGAGCACTATATAATTACTGTACAATCATATTAAGATCATTAAATAAACGTTTACGTTAACCAGAAAGTAGAAATTTAATCATTTGGTTGGTTTGGGTTCTACGGTGTTCTGTTTTGCTACACGACGCCTAATGAGATCCGGACCTGCTGCTAACAGTCGATTCCAAATGGCTACGAATATCTATATCATTATGGGATTCGAACACCCGACTTCGAATACCGAAGAGCAGTGTCCTACTCCTTCAGTTTTCGTTGGGCTTTATTCATTTGAAACTTTAACACTCGGTAATCGAAGCAGGATTCCACACCTTCCTTCTACTGAAATGGAATAAGTCCACTTTACAGTAAAGTATTACATGAATCAGTTCCTAATCACTTACAAAACTGAAAATTGTATTGGGTAGATTTCTTAAAATATCAACACCTAGAATAAGTGACCTATTTCATATCTCAAGTGGACAGTTATCCAGAACTGATCGCGTAAACATGCAGAAATAAAATATGATTCCCATAACAGTAACTCTTTGACAAAAAGATTATTCTTAAAATAGGAAACATCGTAAACGAAAAGGGAAAAAAATGTTCTCTAAAATAACATCCAGATGCGGACCAGTATGTTTTACAAGGATGTGAGGGAAGGAAGGGGGGGGCGTTGTGGGTAGATAGGAGGAGGTTTACAAGAACTCAAAACATTCGGGACTATTAAAATCGTGTATTTATTTTTCTTCAATCAGCGCATGTTCCCTTCATCCCGTGACACTTAGTGACACTTGTACAGGATTAATGAGAAACACGCGCTCAACAAATCTCCGAGACATGTGAAGAGATGTACAGCCGGAAGTCTCGTCTTTCGCTCGCAAATAGTCAAGAACCAGAGCTCAGCTACGGAAGAGAGAAAAAAAAAAGATAACGTCTTTGGAAGCCCCCGAATTAATGAGTGATCAAAACAGAGGAGTTGAGGGAAGAGTGGTTGTGAAGGGGCGACCGTGTAATAGATGTCTCTTCGTAGAGTCAAAATCTGTCATTTAGTGTCAAAGAAAACTTTTTATTTTATTTTTTACTCTGCCTCTATCTTTACTTAACAGATTTATCGTGTCTCACGCTGTTAATCTTGAAGAAATGCTACTATGAAAAAACATCAGTATGTTTTTATTTATTTTTTTTAAAGACCTAACCATGTTGTTATTTTTATTTAAAGTACACAAGTACAAATAAGTCATAAGGCGTCGTTTAGAATGCAAAAATATTTTACATAATTTAAATAATGAAATTTACTAACTTGATTTATACTCTACTCATACCATTTTTTTTTAAATACTGTACTCATTGTGTCTAACATATAATATACTTGGTTTCCTAAACCAGGGATCGGCGAATCCCCTTTAGGTTTATATATATATATATATATATATATATATATATATATATATATATATATATATATATATATATATATATATATATATATATATACATACACACATATATAGTAGTTTAGTTTCGAATTGGTAAACATATATATATATATATATATATATATATATATATATAATCTATTTTCATAAGTGTGATCTACACGTTTACTAATTTTAAAATTGACAAGCAGGGTACCAGAACGAAGTACAATAATTTTACATAATGCATATGTGTGTGCGACCACACACACACACATATATTATGTAAAATTATTGTAATCGAATTACCTTAAAACGCCGGATATATAATCGCACTCTTAATTTTAAAATTGACAAGCAGGGTACCAGAACGAAGTACAATAATTTTACATAATGCATATGTGTGTGCGACCACACACACACACATATATTATGTAAAATTATTGTAATCGAATTACCTTAAAACGCCGGATTTTATAATCACACTCTAAATTGTTGTATCAAAAGCGCGATCTACACGTTTACTAATTTTAAAATTGACAAGCAGGGTACCAGAACGAAGTACAATAATTTTCCATAATGTATGTGTGTGTGCGACCACACACACACATATATTATGTAAAATTATTGTAATCGAATTACCTTAAAACGCCGGATTTTATAATCACACTCTAAATTGTTGCAAGATATTGACGTTGGAAAATATGTTAAAATAGAAATTAAAATTACCTAATAAATATACTCTATACTGAAAATTTGGTTGGGATTTCCTGCTCAGGTACGTTGTTTTATTATGCGGATGAAATTTTGATTGTGCACGTATGCCCCAATGTCAACGCACTGAATTTGCCTATAAATACACACATAATTATTATTTTAGAAACATATAGCAGCTTCCCAATAAATATTTTTACAGAAACAAAATACCTTAATTTATATAGTCCCACTCCAAAAAAAAGAAAAATATTCCTTAAAGTAACAGTAAATCATAGAAACAGAGAAACGTATTGTGGAACTAAAATATCAAAGAGGGGAAAAATTAATATTTTCTAAAATATTGTGCAAGGCAATACTACAAAACAAATTACTTCGTTCAAAGCAAAAGAAAAAAAAAGGAGTTAAGAATCAAATTTCCAATCGTAATAGTCTAAAAGAGATTAGCATTTCTAACAGAAGACACAGATGTTCTTGATTTTTGTGATGCACCGATATTGATTTCTGGCACACAAAAGACGTTGAGAGTTCCAGGAAAATCACTTTCGTGATTGCTAAACAGGAATCCGACTGTAAATGTGTCACTCCAGCTAGGTAGGACTTCCGACGTCGTTATCTAGACTACTTAAGATGGTAAGAAAATAAGAGCACTTATAAAACACGAAGTCCTTTACAAGGCGAAACAAATCCCCCGCGCTCTCTTCGTTTCCACGTATTTATCTCTATATCTAGAATCTGTAGAAGTGACAGCCCCAGGCGCGCTGAAAACCGATACGTGTTGCGTTCTTGTCTCTCTCCCCACTCGCCTAGCTTAGTAGGATATTATTCGAAACGTTCCTCCACTCCAGGCTTTTTATCAGAAGTTGGAAAAGAGAAGGGACGACCAGAGACCGAGGCATTCAAACAGCTGAGTAAGCCATAGAAAAACGACCGTCCGAGACCAAAATGGGGGGATTTCAGCCGCATGCTTGTCAGGGGATTCGAGAGATAACAGGGTATCTAATGTCACAGAGATTAGAAAGAGCTAATTAAATGACAAAAAGTGGGAGATAAAGAAGAGTGGGAAATCTAGACTACGACTCATTTGCGTCTCAATTATTCGGCTATGTAATCTGAAGAGATACATAAGAATGAGTCACATATAGAAAGAGGTTGAGAGTAAGACACACAGAGCAGACAAACACTACAGTTTTTTCTTTCTTTATTTTCTTTAAAAAAATGCTCTAGTGACAGATGGTTAACGTATACCTCTTGTAAAACATCTTATGGGGAGGGGGGAAGAAAAGAAACAAGGCACTGCTAAATGTTGTCTTAAAGATGCAAGATATCACCTCAAGTACGATTGTTATCATTCCGTTCATCCTCATGCTTTAAAGATAAACATTGTGGCACAGATGGTCTTTTGACAGCTGGAATTTACGCATACAAATTTCTCACCATTCATGAAATAAAACGCGATATTTACATAAAATTATGCCACAATCTTTTGCAATTCGAATTGTTTTAACCGAATATGTAACAGTGATGGTTGAAAACGTTTAACACAGGAACAGTGGCCTGCTTAATTCTACATTCCTCTTCTAAAATAGTATTATTTGGAAACTTATTTTAGAATGATTTAAAGAAAAAAAAATAGCGACATTCCTCGGTAGGTTTCTTATTGACAACAAACTTTTGTTTCGGATGACCACACATACGAAAATTGTCCGGTACCACACTTTAATCTGGTATGCAAAACTTTCAATTTCAACTATGTTTTATTACCATTCAGAAAGCTAAATAATTTCGTGTGACAGCAGTTTGGAAAGAAACAAAAATTTTCTAAACAACGGCAAGCTGCGGCTGGGTTAGTCGTTCTTAGAATTAATAGCATTCAGGCGAAAGTCGCGAAATTTCAATAAGCTTGAGCTATCTCACACTATAATCGTCAGCTGGGGACAGGCAATCTTAGAACGTGAACGGCCATAATGATCTGTACCTTCTGAATCCAACCCACTTCTAGTAAAAATGCAACCGCCGAAATAAGGGAGGAGAAAAATATACGTGGCTCTAGTAATTTGGCTTAATTACTGGGGGGTCCAGTGGAACACATAATCGAGTTCCAGGCCGCAGTCTTCCCACGATTACATGTCACTGAAACCAAAGCAAAGGCCTATAATCAAGGCTTCTTTCCAGCGAGCGGCTGAGTGAAGATGGTTCATTGAGGTTAAGCTGCCAATGTTTAAGTGAAAGTGAACTAGAATGAGATTTCTATTCAAATTTTAGCTACTCAAAACTATATGTAAAATTTTAGAATAAAAATAATAAGGTGAAAATACAATGTTTGGCTAAATTATTCGACATTGGTGGTCCACAGAGTTTTAGCTGGAATAAATCCACTCTTAAAAGATCACCACTATTTTTAGCATACTGTTTACTAACGAAAACATTCGTAACCCAGTAGAAGTACTAAGTATGGCGATTCATAATATCTTTGTAGACATTAATCGTGTGACGCTTAAGTTAAAACATCTGTAATTTCCCAGCTTGATAGTTAAAATCTCCAATATATACACTCATCCACATGCTTGCGTGTACACATCCACACTTTCCAAATTTAACAATAACATGCCAAAATAATTTTCTTTAACACACAAATACACAAAGCATTGATTAGAGTGAATATTAATTTTGAAACAAGTATTTTTTTAAAATGAGAACATTAGCACTCTGTTCGTCTAGCAACTGCATTACGATGGTCAGATAAAAACATCGCGAAAGATACCGAATTTAGTAGGAACAGGCTTGTTTCTTAAAAAACGGCGCCAAACAAATCAGCATCTTTCCTACCGAAAATTTTCTTTGAAATATCACACAATAATTACAGCCAAACCCCTCAGAAATAATTTTTCCCCTCACCTAATTGCTATGTGCTTAAATGAATCCCTTACTAACGCCTCAGTCGCTCAGTCTCGCCAAGATGCCTCTTGTAAAATGGCACTTTCTGCACAATAGGACGATCAGGGCAATTATTTTCTTTCATAAAAATGAAAGAGAGAGAAAATGCAAATATGCAGAAGAATTTAGTCGTTACGGCGACTCAGGCGCGAAAAATAAAACACAAAATTCTCCCACCCACACAACAGAGGTTTGGAAATCCCACGCTGTCCCGCGATTAAGTTTCTGATCCGGAAAGTTTGGTAAGCTACAGGAAATGGTGGAAATGTGCATGCAAGAGAGAGCTGCCAATTTATCTGAATAGTTCTGGTTTATAACAGAATAGCAATACATATTTGACAGAGTGATGTTCAAGAAATGTGCCAGACAATCTGCCTTTTTGCATTACCAAGTCGTTTTATTTTTATGCTTTGACCGAATATGAGCATTATTAACAAAATCAATTTCAGGAAAGATTAATCGTAAAATATGCAAACATGATTAACCTGGTACTACCGAAACCCAGAAACACTTCCTTGTACTACTACGTTAAATAGTATCGTATAAGACTTTTATAGTCAGCACTGTCAAACAAAATACGATAGCTAACACAATAAATAAAAGCATAACAAGGGGCAGGGTGAAGGGGGAGATTGACTCTCCCTGAAATTTTGGATTTTACTGAATTTTAACACTACTACTTTTCAATTATAATTCTTTTTAAACTAATCTTTTACTTAAAATTTAATTTCTAGATTTAAAAAGAAATCAATTTTTAAAAATTTAATTTACTTTTTATACAATATTTTTTACCACAAATTGTTTTACACATTTATGAAGAATATTAAACAAAATTGTGAATGAATTTTTACACACACACATATATAACACTAAATTTTACGACATTTTTAATGCTTTTTCTTTTGGTTTTAAAAAAGTGATCTATCTAAGATGGGCGCTCAGTCAAGTTTAAACCCTCCTCGAAATAAATCCTGGCTGAGGCTTTGATAATAACTGATTATAATTCAAAACAAAATTACTGCAAAAGCAAAGTTGTAGCAAAATTAAATGTCTAGGTGCATTGCAGCTTTTCACAATTTTAAAGTAGAAGGTAGAGGATTTAAAAAGCGAATGTGTTGTATCTTACATTCCTTATTAAACATCACGTGATTTCGAACGAAGGAGCTTTTAGTATGAGGTAAAAAATAAAATTGTTTACCCAATAGTAAGATCGACTATTCACAAAAATATACAATGTATAAATAAATAAAACTATTTATTATATTAGAAATTCGTAAACAACGTTTCTGCTTTTAATAGGTCACGAAGATGGAGAAGGGATTAAAACGATACGCTATCATGCATTTATACCAAATTTGCTTGGAGTAAAATGCGACGTTTTTTGCGTGCACTGGGCTATGAAATGTTCTCGAATTTCAAAAGAAAATGAGAAACATTCAAACTTAGGACGAATTCTACCGAGAGACTTCAAACAAGGAAAGTAGGAAAACGGGACATGGCGCAGATAATACGAAAATATTTATGTCGATATGCACACGCGGATTATTATCCTATCCGGTGTAGGGCTAGAAAAGAAAGGAATCTATTTCGCTTTCTATTTGAGCGTGATGGTGAACTTCTTTGTTGGTATGATGAGGCACACAGTCGAGTCGATATTTATTTCCGGAATTTAAAAACGATTAAAATAAACTAATAAATCAATGATAAATACATGCTACTATTAAAACACACGAAAATAGATAATTTGACGTTACTGCGATATGATGAACATTCTAAATTTTCAGCTGAATCGAGACGGCACAAATAAATCTAAAGCTTTTAAAACACCCCAACTTTAATCCTCTCTGCCTCTATTTTATCCCTTTTCTACTCACTTAAAAGCGACTACAAAAGATGCAGTTCTGTGAATTACGCCCGAGCATGTTTACAATGTGTTGAAGCTACGTCTAATTTCTTTCAATTTTAATTACTTTTACTGCAAAAGGTCGCTTTTCTTGGGTTTGACGTGCATTAAATGATATGACTACTCATTTTAAGTCCCCCAGATATCAATTTTGAAGCGTATTTCTATAAAATGAATTTTTACTTGTTTGACTACAGGCAAATGTTAAAGGATGAATTAGCGTGGGTTTGCATTAATTAGTTTTCTATGACAAGAGTGGACAAAATTATTCTGGGAACGAAGCGTAATCTCCTATAATCTTCCTACAAATTAAGAAGGGAATATATCTGCTAATTGACAGAAAGAAGAAAGAGATAATATGGGTTCGGTGCCTTTTCCTGTTATCATTGGAATAAGGGAGTTGAGTAACATTCACATAGGTAAAATTTGACGAAACATATTTAAAAATAAAGCCTATTTACTGCCATCTATTATTTTTAACAATTTTGTAACAAAATTTTATATCAGAAGTACAATTAAGCTAACAGGGACAGGTAGAAATCAGAAAATAATCAGAAACATATAATATAAAGTTTTATCGATAAAGTCTAACTACGTAGGTTGTCTTTCCATTTTCTTTAGTAGTTAGCTTGGTTGCTTTATAAGAGTTAGGGAAGTCAAAGTACATTTTCAAGTTTCCGCAAATAGCAAAACAGTAGATATAAAACGCCCGGATTATTAGCTTTCGAACAATCTTATCCGCTTTTTCTTTTTGTGTTGTTTAATTCCTTTGCTTTCCGGTCGATGGATGTTTGTGAACAAATGCAAATTCTTTCTTACGACACTCCTTGATAAAAGCGATATACATAAAAAAGGGCCGAAAAAGGGCCTAAAACAATCCCTTTACTACCTCTTTAATTCAAAGAGAGGGATTTTGAGGAAATGTGTGCGACGAGCCGAGAAACGAACAACATACTGACACGTTTGTCGCTAACAGACGAGGCGTCACAAAATATGTCGTCTCACGCATAGGTTATTAGAATAATGACCGAGTGGTTGACTTCACATAGGGTAGAGCTCGATTAGCATCTGTGGTTTGTATGGAAAAGAAACTACGAACAGATTCTCTATTAGAAAAACGTAATTTGAAAATGGGAGAACAATTACGAAAAGACGCGACGTGGAAGTTTTCACCATTTTAAGAATGAAATCTTTTTTTAAACACATGACGAAAAACATAATGAGTGATATTAGAGTCCCCGAAACAATGCAAGATGACTAAGAAAATGATCCCAGTTACATATGCTGAAGAAGCATTACTTTTGAATAACTTTCTTGAAAGAAAAAGAATACTCGTAGTACTTAAACAAACCAAACTAAAATACACATTAATACCTGAACCACTATTAGTGGACAACATATACTAGGCAACTGAGCGTAAACAAAACAAAATAAAAGAAAGCCAACTACCTAGTAATTTTGAACAGTTCAATGCGAAATGAAAATGTGGATAAAGGTCATAAGAAACATGATTTTTTTCCCCTACAAGAAAAAAGTATTTTAAATCTGCTTTCTTTTTAAAGCTAATACATTATTACCAGTTTAGAATTACATTAGTTTCTTTCTTCTTTTTACTTTTTACAATTACGTTACGAACGGCCTAGACCAGGACTGTGTGAAAATTCACTTCGCACAATCTTTGTTTACAAATAAGAAAATACAACAATGCGACAGCTTTGGAACCTAGCATTCTGCCTCTCGGGTAAATTAAACCGGAACCTAGACCATTCAAATGAGCATTAACATCAACGACAGTTAAATTTCAACCGTCCAGCTGTATTCGACTGCAAATGTGTTAGATATTTGACCAACATCTTTACAACAAACATAACCGAGCACACAAAGAATTTTAAATGCCTTAAGAATGAACAGAAAAGCAAAGAACATAAACAATTTTGAAAGATGCTTTTTATACAGAAAAGACTATTTTTTTCGGTGTGCGGAGATGACGAGCAGAATGTTCACTCTAATTCAAACTACAATTATTTTCCGCTGACAATTTCTGAAAAACATTCCACAAAAATAGCAACTACGAGTATATATATTATTCATAATTTATAAGGTGTGGAAGAAGCATTGTAATCTTCGACGAGTGAGGTAATATCCAGGCAACAGAAAATTCTGAAACAACCTATCTGCAGCACAAAATTAGAGCGAAATATCAGCGGAAATGCGTTATAAGGTCACAAGCGTGAGACACAAATTCTGTAGCATGTCTTTCCTCATACAAAAGGTCATATTAAAAACACCGTTGAAAAATCAATTTTCGAACGTCAAAAGAAAAGAAAGCGCGTCGTGAGATCCCTCTCGACTTTATAACAAGCATTACCCCCAGACAAAAATTTGAGTTCAGTTTTCTACGCATCTTTCGTTGACCTTGCGGGACGACAGCTCTTCCCATTTGCGGACAAGCAGACCCCAAAATCTCCGCTGGCTGCTTATCAGGCATCCGATCCGAGAGTCAACGATCCCTCGGCCACCCCTCGAGAGGAGAGTATTCTCCCTTCCACCTTTTCTGCAAAGCACATCGCCAAAATGGTACCTGCATTTGAGAAATCCATTTGAGTAAATCTATTCCTATTCAATGCCAGCTCATAAGTGAAGAAAATGAAAATAGATTTTTGTGATAGCCGGAGAGTGATATCTAATGCGGTAAGTGGCATTTGCGAGCGGAATAGAGAAGGCCACGAGCATGGATGGGTGCAACAAAGGGATCGGACAGCACGCATCCATTTCTGGTAGGCATAAATTGAACAGTCCATCAACTCGTGAGGTCAACGGATCATTGCTGCGCGGTTCAAAGAATAAAGAGAAAAAGCAAATCTCGATACAAAGACATTTGTTGTAGATGCTTTCAGCCGGGGGGAAACAGTCTATTGGTACAGTTTTTATTGCACGAAATATTTTTTCCACTCTACTAATTACACTAAATTTAACATCCAGGGGGATGATGTCATTTTTTGAGAAAATTATGTATTAAAAATAAATGTTTTATTACATACCTTAAAAAGTTACGTCCACATCGGAGATTGACATTGAGATAGACAACGATAAACTTCGATTACTTAAAAGGCTACTAAACTTTAGAAAGATAAGTTACCTCACACTTTTAAACGTATTCACACAAAAAACATAGCGTTACCACAGCTACTAAGTATGACGATTTATAAGAAAAACATAAAAACTACCAGACCACTGATATTTAAGTCTTACTGTGTCATTAACGTAACTGATGGTTTTCAATATTTATAGAAATAATGAATTAACGATTACAAGAAATGGTAAAACGGTTTAAAATATTTATTGCACTGAATAATTAAAGATACACAATATATTTATAAATATTTATAAAGCGAAAATATTTATAACACAAACAATTAAAGATAGAAACCACCGACAACAAATACGGCAGAAAAACGACAACACTAAGATACTTGTATAATACTTGTGTTTGAGATTTCTTATCAAATGACGTCTAATTTTGAGTGTGAGAGAATAGAGAAACTTATTATACAAACAGTCAACAGACATGCGTAAGGAAATATGCTTAAAGAATATACAAAGGCATGTAATTTATAGCCATAGAAATTATTAAACATTTGTTTTTTAGATTTACGATTTGTTTTGTTTTGATTTCTCATTATCATCTACTATAAATTTATTTATTTTATGCTTTTTGGCACAAAATCCTCGGGAGACATACTGCGCCATACAAGTTTTGTAAATTACACAGACTAAACGCAGACTAAAAACATCAAATAAAAATAATTTTGGTAACGCACATCACAAAAGTTAATAATCTACTATAAATATAAATATATAAATAATTCTAATGGTATGTTTAGTAATACTATTCCGTCGAATTTCATGCAATAGCACACAAAACAAACATACAGAGGTGGTACATACAGGCAGGGGTGGTAATGCAAAGAAATTTTTATGTATGATCCTTTTTAGTAACCCCAAAACCTGCTGATTAAACATGATATCACGGTAGTAAATGTAGATTAATTACAGATAATTGCATTCTCGAATCAATAAGTATGACAAAGGGTTTCGAAACTTGATTTATTCCAGCTATTTAAACCTAAATAGAGAACTCCATTTGAACATTGAGCAAAACTGCATTAAAATATTTTTTGGAAACACCTCGGAAATGCACTATTTCATGACTTTGAGATGGGCATGTTAGATTTCAAAAAAATAATTGACACTCCTGTGTATAGCGCCGTCTTGGGATGTGTCGGTCCATCACATTACAATTGACGGTAATGATGAATTCTTCTTTCTGCTGATGTTGATGATGGTGGTGTGTAAGAATCGAGTTACAAGTGATAACTCGGAGGAACTTTAATGGTGGCAAATGAATGGTTACTATCTCTGGGAGTGTGTATCAACTCTTATGTGCCTAGACAAGGCAGAGGTGGTAATGCAAAGAAATTTTTATCTATGATCCTGGTTTAGTAACCCCAAAACTCGACTAGGGGGATTCTTTGCGGGCAGATAGAGATTTTATTAAACACGGCAGATGATGTTGACGCATTTTAAGTAAAATTTTGGAATGAGAAAGGATTACGTGCAGAATTCGCTGAGAGGGAAAACCTGTACAAGTCCTAAAAGTAATAATAAAAAAATTGTGTGGCGCACAATCTGTCCCAGTTTCAACACATGATTATTAAATAGTGATGGTATTGTAATGTTAGTAATAGTAATCTGTGGTTCAGTAGGGTCGTGACTATGTATGATTAAACTGACAGGTACCTCAAAATTCCTACTCCTAACATTCTCTTCTTCAAACAGATAAAGTAAATAATACGTCATATAAGTAGTAGATACTTTTAAAATTGTATATAAGACCCCTTTTATTTTGTGTGTGTGTGTGTATATATATATATATATATATATATATATATATATATATATATATATATATGACACACAAAATAAAAGGGGTTCTTTTTTATCCAAAAAGCTGAATCCAAAATACAACCATAATGATTCTTATCCCACTAAATCAATAAAAGAATGCATGTATTTAGATGCACTACATGAGATTAAAAATGTCAACTTTGTCTCACTGAATAATGTTAGTTTAAGTACAAATATATGAGCCAGACAAACAGTATGTCTATATAAATAGGTCTAATTTACTAACCATTTATTCATTCAAAATTGATACAATGTTCGAGTTCCCTTCAACTGGTACCAGTAATAACATACATTTTATTATTATTATTATTAAAAAAAGATCCCACGCTATCAATGTATCCCTAAATTTTCAAGGAAGTTTTCAGATCACATCTTTTATAAAATACATACTATCAAAAATGTCGAAAAGTAATGATATCTTCACTGATAAATCTAGCAGCACAGAGAAATATTCAAGCAGATAAGAGATTTCACTGATAGAGAACCATTTCACTTGTCTCTTAAAGCATAATGAATGACGCATCTGTCACCTTTTAACGCAGAATTTCTAGTGTCACAGATGCAAGAAAAATAACGTAATTTGATTATGATGCAGTGTGGTTAACACATTCAGATGGAACGCAATTTATTTCCTCCTTCCTCTCAAATCTTGCCAAGCGCCCCCAGCGTACCATTTTTCTGTTTTATTGGCCATAATTCCTGGCTGCACGGTTATATATATTCCACGTCCCACCCTTACAACAGATCTCGCTTTACAGGGATAACTTTTATTGCGTTTACCACACGGAACGTTAAAAACCCTCCCGTATGTTATTTCACGTGCCAGACAAGCGGCATGTGGGAAATAATCAGTTTAGAACAAGGCTCAATGTTCCGAAATTATCCTGGTCTGTCGTTGTTAAAGAACAGGCAGATCTTTTACTCTTTTTTTCCCGATCTCTTTTCCCAACTGAGTCACATGAATGGACGAATGAACTGGGAGAAGGATAATCAGTAAAAAGGCTGTTTTGAGACGATGCCAAATTGAGCAGTGGCGAAAACGGAGCTACTCAGGGAGCATTTTATTTAAATACGAAAACGAAAGCTTCAACTTAACACATTGCATTTTCCTTTCAGGCAAACAAAAACAATATAAAAACAAGGGGAGCCAACACTAAATTCTGAAACAGGAACGAGATTTAGGAATTCAGTTAATATTTCATTGTTTAAATTTATTCGAGGATTTTAGTGGCATCGACCTAGAATGCAAAGAAATTTACATGATTTTTAAAACCGTGCAAGGTCGATAATAAATGGAAATTGGAAAGATTAGTAAGTGCTGCCAAAAGGGGATAAGAAATGAATTGAAAATGAAAGGATCCAGCAATTTAGGTAATTGATGAAAATAAACGATGCCAAATAATTTAACTTATGACAACTGGTCAGCTCGTCTCTGAATTCTATCCGGTCCGTTCTAGTTACTAAAAATGACAGACGTTTTATGAAGAAAATATATTTTTTCCTTCACGCCCTTATGAACACGGTGGAGCTCCCATCTGAAGCTGGAAAAGGAAACAAATCTCCATCATGAAGTGGGATCAGTAAAATGAGAAATGTTCTTCAAAAACAGCTTTTATGAGAAAACATTCATATAGCACACTTTATCAGCACCCCGTCAAATACTCCTCTAGAGAAATGAATCTTACAAAAGCGGCCCACTGTGCTCGCTCATTTGACAAACATTCTCTTGTGAGGTACAATGTACGCACAGTTCAGTTCATTACGCACCACTATATAATGTCACACTCTCAACAAAGCGTGTGCAGCCAAGAGCAACAGCGACTGCAGCTGCCAAGACCTTTAAACACTCCCTGGTGATGGTCGGTGGCGCTACCAACACACACCAGGTGTTCTTACCTGAAAAATCTTGGTACCGCAACCCATGGAATCTATCACGACATGAGGGTGATTTAGAATTCAGGTAGGATATTCCCCCACACAAAGAAAAAGAACCTCTTGAAAAGTGGACGCAAGAAATGGACCATAACACATACCACAAAGAATTGGATGATGGAAGATTGCTGAAGAATCCACTCTTTTCCCAGTCGAAAAGGGGGGAGGGGGATTGTCAGTCGGGACGCCTGAGAAGTTCGGGGGAGGGAAGAGGTTTTATTCATTACAATTTTAGTCCCTCCTTTTCTTCTTTTTTTTTATGTACAATAAGAATGTTCAACAAAGGTGCGACAGATCTTAGGAAGGTGATAGAAGGGAAGCACTTCCGAATAGGAGATGGGGCTCCGAGGTGAAAAAATATCTATTCAGATATTATGCATTCCCTTCGCTAGAACACCCCCCTCCCTGGGTTCCATTTATTACGGATGGTGAACCCAACGTGCTGACAAATCTGTGATCTCAACCACAAAAGAAGGCCCTGGAAACGAAATGGCTTTATTTCAGTATTTCCCTTTAATATTCACAAACTATAAAGACTGCCTATAAAGGTAAGCCTACCCATATTGTAACCATCAAAAAGGTAATTTAAACATCATCTGCGGGTTGAGAGTAGATTAGTATTGCGAACACTTGAAGGGAGAAGGGGATTACATTTCTAGGATCTTGATAAAAACACGTTAGAAACACATGCCTAAAATTAATGAAATATTAAAGGCCAATATTATATTGCAAATTACAGGCTTTTTTAAACTTAAAACTAAACCAATCTTTATCTCATTTTAAGTCCAAGTCTATACTCTGAGCCATATGTATTAAGTTCAGATAACGAAATAATGACACATAATAAAACGGCTATTTAAAATAATTCAAACGCCTGTAATTTATTAATTTTATTATTACATGAGAAAACTAACAGGCGTAAGAGTAACGGCTAAGTTTATTTAATTTTTTTTCTGAATTACTATATAAAAATAAAATTAGATTAAACAAAAAATATCATTCTGTTACTTATGCAAAAGCAAAATGGAAAAACTAGGCATCCGAAAAATTTTTGGATTTTACATTTCGCTATTCAACATTAATATCGATAACGTTTCTACTTTTAAATAACACGTGTTTAATGAATTTATCCTATGAAACTTTAAAAATAGTTTTCATTCCTCGCACAATAAACCACACATAATCTTACTGGCACAACTCGGTACATAGCTCGCAAACGATTGATTTTTCTGTTTGAAATTAATGGTCCTTGCATGAACGAACTTAATATATGTCCATATTCAAAAATTAATATCTCATAATCAACCAATGAAACTTGGGAAAACAAGATCAAAATATCTATTTCCTCATTCTTCAATTACATTGTAATCGGCAAATTCACCGTAACTCCGTGTACGAAAGAATTATAAAACTTTTGAAATTAAAAATTATGTCAGATTTAATAATACATATCGGGAGCGGAAAACTAAACTTTCTTAATAGGAAACAACTTTTTTAATGATTACTTACTATTTCATTAGAATGTCAGTTTTTATTAAGAGGTCATATGACTGTTAAACCATCAAAATATTTTATAAAAACAGAGACAAAGGTGTGATATATTTCTTTTCTAAGCACACCGAAACGATTAACGTGAAAACATAATTTCTACATTTTAGTATATTTAAGTAAAAATGGGCCAACATTTTACAGTAAACAGAGTCAAATGATTAATACCTAATAAAAGTGATTAAGTGATATTTTACAAAATATCTTTTTTTTTCTCTACAATATTCGGATGATCTGTCAAACTATTTAACATTTTTACAAGAAACAGTCAGAAGTCAGGCGTATCACTTTCATAAAAACTTTATAATACCTCGAAAAAAAAGGGAGGGGATCCCCCTGTTTCAACTATTTGAAGTTTTCATTTAAACGATATTTGATAACACTATTGTAATCAATTAAATTTTAACGACTTCCAAGTTTCTTAAATAAAATTATTTGGGATTTAATGGAATTAGGTAATAAATTTTATCAATAAACCTCATGAAAGTGAAATATGCAAAAATAAATTTACATTCTTTGAACTGTGAGGAGATTTGAGCTTATTTTAACTGTGAAACCATGACTGTGTGAAATTAATACTTTCTTAAAATTTTAATTACACCGGGAAAACAGTGAATAGCTATCAATAAAATGATGCAATAAATAAAAAGCTAAACTTTGCGTAACTATCGTTATTTGGACCATAAGGGAGAAATTGCGATTTCTAAATTTTTCCGTGTATAGAAAGTTTAAATGCGACTATTTCAAAAGGGAATATAAGTCTAGTACTAATATTGAGATTTTAAACTGACGAAAGCATAGAAAAGGGGAAAATATATATATATGCATGTCTTAAAG
Source organism: Pardosa pseudoannulata (assembly GCA_032207245.1). Classification (NCBI taxonomy): domain Eukaryota; kingdom Metazoa; phylum Arthropoda; class Arachnida; order Araneae; family Lycosidae; genus Pardosa; species Pardosa pseudoannulata. The sequence continues at coordinate 19,613,232 of CM063504.1, read as the reverse complement.
AAGGAAAAAAAAAATAGTTTCGCTCCGAAACACGTTTTTCAATCGGCCTAAACAACACAGAAATAACGAATCTATAATTAAAAAACACCTTATGGCTTTACTATCGTATGAGCGCCTAAATGCTGAAAAGCATGAGAAATGTGTTTAAAATACGAACCAGGGTACATTTGGAAGAAATTGCAAAACGGAATTCCGATTACTCACCTGAAATAAAAAAAGAGAGATTATTAGTTTAAAAATATCAAACATAAAAACGACAGAATACAATTTTTAAATCACAGAAACACTTTAAAACATAATAGTTCTTAATTGGATTGGGCAACAATTTAAAGGAACAATAGCATGGTATAATGGAAACTTATTACGAATGAACAGGAATGGAATAAAAGAATTAATACGGCTTCTGTTTATAAACCATGAATGTTGAAATGGATTAAAAATTTAAGCAGTATTGGAACATGCTAACTTGTATTAAATTTGGGAGAACTACAATTTTAGAAGAGTAAATCTTTTAAAAGTGAATTAGGCTCAAGGGATAACTATATCACAATTTCAAATAACAGTTAAATTTTACCAAAGAATTTTAAATATCGAACATCTAACATTTACTCCTCTTAAATAAGTAAAATTTAAATTCAACAACAACAAAAGAAAAGCTTTTCCACGAAAAGATTTTGAAAATGTGACAGCCAAATTTATTTCCCCAATCCTCTGAAATTGCTCAATAAGGGCTATGTATTATTACATGCAATCCATACAAGTTTTAAGCAATTACAAGAACTCGTATTACGCAGTGTTCAACAGAAAAGAATAAAGAATAGAATAATTCCATCACATGTCTTATTTATCTTGTTCAAATTATCAAATATAAGATGGTTATCCAGTCCTCCCCACCTTGGGAGCAATAACTAAATTAAAATAGGATTACGAAACGGCAGCTTAGAACTATTTTTTATTATTATTTGTACAGAAATATTTTCACCCTCCCTTCCTCTCCACAGCCAACGCTTCAAAATTTATTATTCAGAAGTTGAAATCCCAAAGCTATTTTCAAACCATCCATTTGGCATGATGAAGAATTTGCTTGTCAACACAGCGACGCTTAACACGGAGCAGTAAAATAAAACATATTTATTCGCTCATTTTTTGTCATGGAGGTGTTTTATCTCCATGACGGTTCGTCTCTCGCCGTTCACAAACTCAGGAACAAAAAATACGTGAGTGAATTAGTTAATTTGCTCATTTGCACTCCAGACACTTGACTGCGGGGCGTTATCAAGAAATCCGATGCAGAAGCGGTTACAGAGGGTTGAAACAATTCGTCCGATGGATGAAAACAGAGGTCTGTAATTTCTTTTTCGATACCAATGACGAATGAGATAAGACACCACTTACGGTATCTCTATTGTTGGTGATAATTATAATCGAGGACCGAAACACATCTGTCCGGGCGAATTCTAAAAGGAGAGGGGGGGAGGAGGCATTTACAACAGGTAGAATAAAGACATATCTACTTTTTCCGAGTGCATTCTCGTGTCCGGATGTTAAATACAAGATCACGCTAAGTCATTAAGGATTTAAAAAGCCTGTGATAAGACAAAAAGCTTTTAAAATGACACGACGAAGAGCAATGAAGAATTATAAATCAGTAATCGATGCTGTCGGGTGGAACTGAGAACAACACGCCGCAAATTCAAAACTCATGTAAACGACACACGTCCGGTGTAAACGTTACGAATAACATTAAACTCCTGAAAAACAAATTAAAATTGAAAGACAAAATAAACATATATAGTTACGCGGACATGAAGATATGGCACACTTAAGCATAGATAAGCAAGCAAGTTTTAACGAATGTCTATTCTCGTCACAGAGACACAAGTAAAGATAAAAGGAAATATTCTATTTTAATAGCTATTTGATGTCTTACCCTCTGCGGGAAACTGTTTGTTTACAGCGTTACCGTTAGCTATACCCATTCTGTGCAACGTGAGGAACTCTCATTAAAGCAAGACGTACTGCCTGAAATTGATTTCAAACGGCTATGAACCAGGAGTGTGATTAGAATCCGCGGACACTGGTATCGCAAGGTAATCCGGCAATGCTCAGGCATGCTAAAATCAACAGATGAGTTCCTAAGTTTCTCTGGCATTAAATACCCCGTTCTGTTGTTCTCCCCTCCTGCTAATATAACAAAAGGCAAAAAATTGTAAGACCATAGATATTTAAGGATAATTGTATTATAGTCCAACTGACAACCATATACGTGTCACTGTTTTACTCCACTTTCAAACTCGATTATAAAAGATGAACCAGAAACATCCTTCTTTTCGGAAAGATTTATACAAGAGAGTTTGGCTAATTTTAGATTCTAATATTTAGTTTGTCCTGCTTTTGTTGCACAACATTACTACAGATGAAGTATTGCATACTAACAAACTGATTTCTCTCTCTGTCTTTAACAGTGACACTTTCCTTATACAGACTGACAAAAATGTAAACCAGTTGAAATACCTAAATTAGCTGCCTTTCAGCTGGAAATATCCGTTTGGGAATTTTACCTTCAATAATAATTATTTTTTAAAGGGTATAAAAGTAACGGATTAAAATAAATATCATTAAGATTCGCATTAGTGGTAGCTATTCTAAATAAGTTGTGTAAAGTAAAATAAGCTATTTAACTGTACTATCCCTTTTTCGACGGGCTCGACATTAGAGTATCGTCTATGAAATTAATGTTACACTCTTTGGGAAGAAAAAAAAAAAAAAAAAAAAAAAACCTGGCCTTTAGCAGTTATTAAATTCCTCAATTTTTCATTTTTTAGGTATGAAATAAACGACTGAAAGTTTTGTGAACCATGATTACTGTGAGGTATAATCCTGTCCTTCTAGGAAATTAAAGAGGATTGGGTAGCAGACCACGAAACACAGTGCATTCCCACCTCCCGTAAGTTCCTATTTTAAACAACTCTTGCGCTGTGGATTGAAATTTTCGAAGAAGCGGGACAGAGTAACAAAGCCGCGCTATCAATCTAAATATGATGACCTCATGAGAAACAATGCTAGGAACCCAAAACTCCCGTTTTATCGGGAGATCATCAAAATGCACCGTAAATTGATCTACGTTATCACGTGCCGCGCCAAGAAACGTCCCTAATGATACAAAGCAGCGTCAGGAACTACGCAACCGAGATGTCAGACCACCCCCGTGGCATTTACACTTCGCGTACATAATTATTCCGAGCACACTCGCTCTGGGATAACCATCTCCTTCCATAAATCCCCGACAACGGTCTCCACAATTTCGAGAAACCTCGGGCCATCCATTACGGCACAAAAGCGTCATAAATAGCGCCCCGTCCCATTCGTTAAGCCAGGTTCCTTGTTCCCGTCATTAAGTTACATCTCCCGACATACTGGAGCAGCCGTCCAAAATCAATGCGAGAGCCGGCGATAGCTCGGGCTTTATAACTGGAGAGGATTTCTGGGGAGAGACAGAAGTGTTTTAAATCTCGGGCAATTAGCGGAATGATGACGCAGGGGTGCCTCCGGAGCACAGAGGGTTTAAGAATTTACAACGGTGTGAAAACTCTTTTCTGTCTTATAAATAAAAGAAGCCGGAAAAAGTATAACACACTGGTTTCTCCGTAATTACGTCATAATCGTGGATTACGAATAACAAAAGGGAACTATTCTCCAGTTTACTTTAATAGCTACAGTTTAAGGGTGTACAACGTCGTGAGCTGTCTTCACAATTAAAGTGGGAATAGGTCTCCTTATGTGAGACTTAATTTCCGCAGTTTTATAATTTGATGCATTAACGCTTTGCGGAAGATGATTAATTTTAACATTCCGCTGCAAGCAATCGTAAATTAAAACCTAAATTGTGGTAATTGTGTGTGTATAAATTTATAACTCCGCCGTTTATACTTGTGTCTAGAACAGATTACCATCTAAGCAGTATGGGAAAGCTTTCTCATGCACGTTTCGATATACGTGAGCGGAACTCGTTTACTTCCATCTGGAACATATCAAAGGTTTTCTGGAGTTACGAAATTAAATACATGCATCAGTAAAATACACTTGTATAGAAATATATTTACATCTGTTGCTAATATGCTTATGTTTACCACGTGTTTGTAAAGATTAGAACAGCTTAAAAGGCGTAAACATAGAATCAGAATCACTGCATCTTGTATATACTAAGATCCCCGACAAGAAGTATAAACCTTCCATTCAGACCATGGTATACATCCTATATATTTATCCAAAAATCAGAGATCATACGAATGAAAATTATATTTAAGTTAAGATTATTGTTTTACAAGTGTGAAAAATCTCACAATGAATCTGTTCTCTATTGTGCACCTTGTATTTATAGAATAGTTTGTTAATGTTTCATAGATACAAAACTATTTTATTTAGAAAATTTCAAACCTTCTAATGAAAAACTTTATTCCAGTGACGATACTAACATAACTAAATAAACCATTTATTTATTCCTGCTTCAGTTACAGACATGGTATCTGCCAAAATAAAATTTTTCAAATCCATGACATTTTCATGACTTTCCCTGATTTAGCAGATCATTTTCCATGATTTTAAAAAGCTTTCCTTAAAGTATGTATGAATAAAACTTCTGATGTACATACAAATAAAATATATGCTTTTAGAGAAATTACAGGAATTTATATCATAAAAAAACTATAAACTTACTTTATAAGTGTTAATAAACTCACATACATAAAAATAAATTGTTGTATCTACATACCTAAGTTTAATCATATAGCAATTTTTCAATCAAAATGTTTCCAATTCAGGGTACTTTGGTATTATCCAGGTGACCATGAATAATAGCCAAATATAACCCTATAATATTTATATACAATATCCCTAGAGATACTTATATTTTGTGCAAAAATCTTAACTAATTTTTATTTAAAAAAATTATTACATTAATAAAATTTTAATCTACAATTTAAGAAAAACACCAGAATAATATACATTTACCCACCCATTAAGCTTTCTTGCTTTGAGTTTCCTTGGTGAACAAATTTTACTTGGCAATAGGGTCAATAGGATAATACATAAATACCAAACTCAGTAACTTCAGCCAAATAACAAGTAAAAATAGAATTAAACAATTCAATGCATTTTTTTAATCGGTAGTTTAGCGGATTCATGACTTTTACTCATTTTGCTTCAAAAATCGAGACTTTCCATGACAAAATTAATCCATTTTTTTCCATGACTTTCCAGGTGCGCGGAAAACATGTACAGATTTTGTTTCACAGAAAAGTAAACAAATTTATATTATATTTTGGGGAAAAAATAATATCAGTTAAAATTTACCAAAGAAATAGTAATAAATATCCACTAATATGTTAAAGGAAAATTTGTATCTGGTATTAAAATTTGTCATTCAGTTACTTCAACGGCGTCTTGATATTATAAATGTATAAGGGAATAGAAAGCACTAAAACCGATAGAAAAGTTTGAAACAGTTTGTAGTAAACCGGAGTAATAGGCCTCTACGATTAGAAAAAAATAGAACCCACCTAGATCGAACCCGGGCCGCCCGCGTGAAAGTCCAGTATTTTTTCTGAGTCACCAACGCACTAATGTACAAGGTTGGAAAAAGCCCAGAACAATTACAGAATCGATATAGGTTAAAATAAATTTACCTATAATAATGTAATTGATTAATGTGCCTTCATCGAAGACACAATAGTATGTAAAATTATAGCTCAATTGAAGAAATCTGGAAGCTAGTACATAACACTACAAGAGATCGACACACATAAGGCATGGGAGTACGAGTTGAAAAAAAGAAAATTTCATTCAGGCATCTCTGCATTCATAATAAATAATCACTTTTTTTATTTATACAGTTCCAAAGGGTACAATAACGAAAGATAAAATGCGTTCAACAAATGTTTTCTACATTAATGTAAAATAAATAACATCGAATAGATTTTTACATAAAAACTCAACTATCGATTCAATTCAGCATTTTTGCAAGTAATCCTAATTCATTGGGGAAAAAAAGAAACCCGAGCTTCAGCTTTCAGAGAATTTGCATTTGCACTTCTATTTTTGTGTTTCATACGTTATACACGTAAAGCCATGTAATGGCTAAACGTCGTTGTCATTCTCCCGGGTCCAGCCATCAATTTAACCCCCCAAAAGAAATGACAGACAAGATAACGTCTTCAAGGGTTTCTTTCAAGCATTTTGCGCATTTTCTCTTCCCGGTTTCCCCTTCGGATAACAAACCTCCGGTAAATGATCCATTACTACGTATAATTCTTTTTTCCTACTCGGCAAGAGACCAATAAACGTTCCCATGTTTTATGCTCGATGACTACTTTTTCACTCGCAATAAAAATAAAGCAGATGACAGCATCGTATCCAAGTCGGCAATTACAAAGCGGGCTTTCTATACTTAGATTACAGATTGCCCCCGCACACACAAGCCAATATCCAGTTTTTCTAGCTCTTAAAAAGAACGTTTTCGGAGCTTACAAAACATGGCTTATTTATGCGGTGGCAGCACAGATCGTGTATGTTACAGGGATGAGTATCGGATATCGGCCAGATGCCCGAGTGGCAGCAACCAATCGTGACGGCGATGATTTATACTTCGATGGGACAGTTTACTAAACAGGCGACTAAATGGTAAAATATGGACTTCGTAATTCAGATGATACATAACTCGTAAATACGCGTTGAAAATAACGTTAATCATCTATATAAAATTAAATATGGTAAAGCGTTGGTTACGATGCAAATGGAAAATATACTTAATACTTACACCAGTGATTGCTAAACCGACCGTCGATCACGAGATATCAGTAGTTTGCTAAGAGGTTTTTTGAAACTCACGCGGTACTATCCAGTAGATTACGGCATCACTCTTACGTAGGCTGTTTTTAAATAGATTATTTTTAATTATTTTAATTCACTACACACATTAAGGAGGATAAAAGCCAACAACAATAAGTGGAGAAAGCAACATTTAACCAAACCCCACTCTCATGATTTAACACTAGTTATCCAACCAAAAGATGGCTAACAAAAATAATTTCTAGGTAGTTTAGAATAAAAATTTAAAAATGGCATCGTAGCTCAGAGCTTTAATACGTTTAGCCACCACTGCGCTACACAAACATACAGTGCGTGTAATATATATATATATATATAGTGCGTATGTAATATATATATATATATATATATATCTATTATACCTAGTATATATATAGTCTATATATATATTATTATATATATTATATAGAGAGAGAGAGAGAGAGAGAGAGAGAGAGAGATTAATCAGTCCCATTATTAGGTTCTCTTCTAGATGCAAATAATGTGATCAAATTTGGCGACAAAATTTTTCGCTAAATTTAGTTTCCTTTCAGTGAAATAAATATAATGTTATGAAAAAAAAAAAAAATGTATACAGGTGTGTTTTATTTATTATTTTTTAGTTAGTTAACTTCGTTTAAAATGAGTTATTTAAATTTTTATTATACAGGATATAGTTAAAATAAATTTTTTTTTTGGGGGGAAAAAAAAAGAGAGAAGACATACGTTTTACAAGGATTTGCTCATCGCCGTGGTGCTCACTACTGGAAAAACAATTATATAGGGATTACCCTGAGACCAAAGTATGCTATGATGTGACTGCTAATTACCAATATCTCTTATTCGAAAGCTTAAAAAATGATACTTGACTCAAATTGCAAAACGTATTCCAACATAAATAATTTTACAGCGTATTATATACATATTACACAGAGATAAAAAACAAAATAATACAGTAGATAAATATAAAAGCCAGGTCAATACAAGAGATGACACATGAGGTATAGTTTCTAAAAAATATGTGTATTCACGAATTACCTAAATATTTCAGTATTTCGTTTTCAGATATTAATAGCAAAATGTGTAGCTCGTAAAACTAATAAATACAATTCTTTACACCGCGTGACACAAAAACAGGAATTAATTTAGGCAATGTGGAATTGAACAGCACCTATCGACGCTTCAGTACTGTTCCATACACGACTTCGTTCCAATGTAAGGCACGCATTACGGCCACGAAATTGACGGTTACATTAAACCCTAGGCGAATAAAGATCTAAAAAGCAATAACATGTGCATTATAGCTTACACTCCCCATCGTAAAATTATTATGAGCATGTCACGGCAAAAAGGAGTTTTCAGATAAGTCCAGATGCATATAATCGCAAAGCTGGAAGAAAAATGTTAGCTTAGGCTTAGAAAATATAAATGTGATTACCACTCTTAAATCACATTCTTTAATTCTGTTAATCAGAATCGCAATTTATTAAAAACAATAATGAACTAAAATATGTAGGGGTTTTACTAAGGTGTAATTAACATAATTCAATGTGTATTAACATAATTTAACAATGTCCCAATTCTACATTTAAAGAATAAATAATTTGATATTTCCCATTGAAGAAATTATCTTTGTTTCAACCGCTACATCGTATAAATTTCCATTTCATTTCCATTTATTTTTCACATAGAAATCGGGAAATGTTATATGTGATTACAACGATTTTAATTTAATTAAAACATCTATCGAGAGGCATTAATTAGTTTTAAATAGCAATACGGAGACGAATAAATGGTTTAATGGAAAATGTAATAATAGATTGCTATTCCCGGCTTCAAAGATTTTTGAAAGCTAATTCAAAACTCTATTAAGTTAATGCGTCTTCACAAAGGAAGAAGAAAATGTGGAAGCATTCCGGATAAAAGCTCTGTAGACAACAAACTCAAATCCCATTTTCAAACTGTACATAAATATACCCCCATTACTAAATTCTTTATCGTCAAGCTTTTCAAAACCATTTTTACGCCGTTCTAGCGCTTACCACTTTCCCAAAAACGCAGCTACTTAATTTAAGTTCATATTACTTCATTTTCTCTAAGCGTTTCACGAACGTGATATTTCTCGTTTCGAACATGGAAATTCGTCTGCGTTTAACCTACTTTCGGGCACGAGTGTATTTAATTTTATCCGTTTTACTTCCCTCTCGAGGTGTGATGAAATGCGGTGTATTTTCAAACCTTTTTGTCACGTTCAATTTAAATAAATTAAACGAGGTTTTTCCGCTTCACCACGGGGTGTCCCTTTTTCTTGCAAATTAGATCTTAGAAAAGAAGGTCATAAATTTTACTTGATTCGTTTCTTTTTTATTATCTTCCCTTTTATTTCCACTGAGCTGACAGCTTAGCATTACGTGCGAATGATTTTCCCCCAAAAAATCAAGTTTGCCAGAACATATTTTTTTTTTCTTCAGTTTAAATGGATATATACTTTAATAGCAATTTATCTATTAAACATTTTATTAAAGTTTGAACAGATGAAAATATTTGGTTGAAAGAATTAATAAAATGTAAATTTTTATCGTAAATAAATTTACAAAACTTATTTACAAGACTATAAGTAAAATGTCAAAACAGCAGTATATAAGTTATATATATTATATAAGTTATATATATATATCACAATAACACAAGGTTCCATTTTCAAACAAATCCTACTGCAGTCTGCATTAAATACAACATATATTTAATCATAAGCCATATTATATGGTTGTATCAAATTCTTTCTTGAAATATGTGTTTTATAGCCGCTGAAAAATAGAGGTTATACCCTTTAGTGAACTGATTAAAAAAAAAAAAAAAAAAAAAAAAAAAAGAAATAAAATCGTGCTAAGATCTTATTGACCACCGTTTACTATTTCTTTGGCTGCACCGACGAGGACCTTAGACGTTTGAGATGTTTTGGATGTCCACAGCAACTCATACTATACAGTTACTATTTTATTACATTTGTCACTCTAAGTATAAGACACAATATTCTTCCCAGGCCTTTAAAAAACCACAGCCAAATAGCTCAGCTATTTCATCTTACCGCACGCTAACTTAATAAACTACGAACAGTCGCATCATGATTTTGTTTATCCTCCATTCTACGCTTAACTCGAAGTTTGAGTGACGTCTCAAACATAAGTATACTTCAATAATATTTTATTCTCGCTATAGCAATGGTCGAATAGTTAGGGCGTTACTCTTCGGTACTAGAGTTCGAGGACTCGAATCTCATTGCTGACATGGATGATCGTATTCGTTGAAAAGAGTTTTGTTTTATTACCACATTTCAAGCAATGCATTAATTCATTAATGCTTAAAATCTATTTAGGGATTAAGATTTCTTCGTACGGGGTTTTCTGTTCAGCGAAGGTGGATGGCTATCTTATAAACAACCTATCACATTTTGGAATATCTGCTATTATTTATACTTTTGTCGACTTTTTAAAATATTCCAAGCCTCGCATATGTATTATAAACCTTCGATTTATAGCACTATTTGTACTTCTGATATGGAATAAACTTATCACGAAGATTTTTTCCCTAAACGGCATTTTATAATGTTCAAGATGACATCTGATAACTCATGAGGGCAGGCTCATGGGTGATTCTAAGTAAAAAAATATTTTCTGAACATCCCACAAAATTTTCTAAAAGTGTATACGCTACTAATTTAAAATAAAAACTATATTAAGTTAATTTCTGGATGCCAAAACTAGAGCTGGATGAGCCTGAATTTTAATATTGTGATTTATCGCTTACCAAATATCAATATATTCTAATATATATCACCTAATTATAGAGTTGCAAATATATGTATGTTCTGTATTAAATAAAATGTGTTGGTTATCTAGAAAACAAAAATTTAATATCTTACTCTGAATACATAAATTTAAATTTTAACATATTACTTTAAAAAAGAAAATCACATAACATTATTACTGTTCTTGGGTAGAAAAAGATTTTTGGGCGTGGCAAAAAAAGAAAAAATGATGAGAAAACATAAAACTTTCTGACAATCTACAAAATTCATATATATATATATATATATTTCAATTTAATTTTCCAAAAACAGGTTTTTCCGAAAATTCTTTTTAAATTTTCTGGAGGAAAATTCTGCTTTTTATAATTTTCGGAACAGACTTACACAAACTTTCGGAAAATTCGAAAATTTTTGGAACAGTATCACCCCTGCGTTATATATTTCCAAAACAAATAATTCGAAATATTATAACCATAATAAACTTAATGGAAACATTTCTCTATGAATAACAATACACCAAACAGTGTTAAGATTTGCGAACACGTGTACAACGGAAAGTTGTATAGTGCAACCTCCCTCTATCATAAAAACAGTACACAACCCACGAAGTATAGCAAAAAACGTAAGAAAAGATTAAAGAAATGTACTCCGTGTCATGATTCTGCTCCCGGGTCGAAACGAATCCAACAAATGCTACTAAAAGACATTAAGATATAAAAATATCCTCCCTACTGAGAACAAGACAGCCTGATAACATCAGACACCCGACAATGCGTCGTGGCATTCGAGCTTTTTAAGCGTCTCTTTGAATCGCGAGGTGGCATCAGTCACTTTACAAGAGACCGAATCTGACGTCGAAACTGAACTATGATTAAAATGAACAGAGAAAGGAGCCCCTACAAAAAGGTCGCAATTTTTTCTTTCACTTCATAAAAGATACAAAAGACGTGAAGGCTCCAATCTTACGGAAGCTTAGGGAGACGGAACACGATCAGGACATGATCTTCTTTGTCACAATTACCTGAAATTCGCAATTTGCTTTTACTAGTCTTCACTTTGTTTTTTTTTTTGTTTGTTTGTTTGTTTTCTAAAAAAAGTTAGTTAAAAAAATTTGTCATTTTTTTGAAAATTGAAATTTAAAAGAATTACAAATGATTTATCCTTAATGGAATCTCAAGACTATCTTTCTACACAACTTTTTATACCGAACCCCATAATCCTAATACACAACACTAATCGTTTTCTGAGAAATTTTGTGTAAAACAAAACATATACACACAAACATCACGTACATACGGGTAAGGGATACAAGTACATATACGGGTATCCCTTAAATTTCTAGGCTCAACAAGCTTTACTATCTATGAGAAACAGTTAAGGAGGATATATAAACAATTCCTCTTTCATTTGTGACATTTTGTGTAAAAAGATTACAAATTTTACAGTTGCGATATGAAAAATATACACATTATAAAATTCTACAACTAAACTCCTCGGCGCAGCAACTCACGTGGGGCCATGGCCAATGGAGCCAGTTTTACCACAACGTATCATAGAGGCAGGAAAAAATTACAGTTTAAAAACTTTACGAGCGTCCAACAAAATAATTTCCACTTCTCACTCTGCTAACACGAGAAAGCACTAAAAAGAAATACATGGTTTAGTTTTCCGTATCTCTGACGGTTTTTAACAATTGACAAACGAACTAAATGATGAGAATAAACAAATAAATTGGAGGTGTTCCGCTTGCTGACCACCATACACCGAGGAAGGGTATTAGTGAAAAAAGAGAAAGTCAATTTACCACTAGTAAACTCACTTTTTTTTTTTTACCGATCCGCTTCCAGAAAGAAAATAAAATTATAAAAAGACGAAAAAACTCAGTGCGCGACACGTTTGACGACAGACTATGACGAAACGAATTCGGAAACGGATTCTGGCAACTCGTGTCACGGATCAACCGCAGACGAATGGCGGGAAAAAACGGAGAAAGAAAAAACAGAATAAAAGGGAGGAGAAGGAGCGACAGTTTAAAGAGAGAATATATCTGTGGAGCGCAGATACAAATCAGCTATTTTTATTTAGCACAGATTTTTTTTTCAAACTCTTGTTATTAATTTGCTCTCTCTACTTTCACGGCTGTCTCAACCTTTAAGAATTTGTGCTAATTAGCTGAAAATGCCGCAGTACAAAGTCGCCGTGGTTCACCAAAAAAAAGGGAAATAAAATACGTCCCTTATCTTTCGTAATTAACGCCACTATCTCGTATAACTGTCACGGTAACAAGGTAAAATTAATCATTGAAACTGAATCAAATTCAAGAAGCTTTTCATGAAGAAATTATTTACGGAATCGAGTTTATACAAATAGGTATAAATCTGTCAACTATATCCACCAACTTAAGATACATGTTTTAAATTTCATCTTCTTTTTAAATCTAATATGCGGCATTTCTCAGAAATGTGCTAAACTTTGGTTCAGAGCCTCCTACAGGTGTCGATTTCGTTAATTTTTACTTACACATATGTAAGGAAAATTCTCAGGGGTTTAATCAAGGGCTAAAATTTCCCACGTCATTTTGCATTCCCTTTAACCTCTAACTAAAACTGACCACTGAGGCTACAGTTTATGCCCTCAGAGAAGGGCCCTGACCAATTATAATCCTACATGGCCCTAGCGGACAATTTAGGAAATTTCCAAATAAAAAGGAGATACACGATGTCGGAGAGATTTTTCTAGAGATACTTTCCCACAGATGTTGACCCAGGTGTTACGTGTTTTGTACTTAGAACTTCATGCTAGCTGACCCTTCAGTTTGTTCTGTCCGTATAATGAAGTGGGAACTCGTCCTTCAACGTTATCTTAATAAAGGTCTTCAGCTGAAACGGTATCATTTTTATGGCTATGACTGCAACCACCTATCGAGAAGTCCGTCTCCTTACATGTGTATAATTTTAGGTTAATGCTGAAACAACTTTTCGATTTGGATGTACCTAATGATTTCACCATTATTTTAATTAGGGAAGTAGAATCCCCTTATATTATAAAAGCATGTATTTTGGGGGGGGGGGGCAATTTCTCACCCAAATATTCAAAATCAACGTGTATATGAAAGATTAATGTAGAAGTAATGAAAGGCTTTTTTTTAACAATTTGAATTGAGATGAAAGAACATCACAATAATTTAACACACGCACACACACACACACACACACACATATATATATATATATATATATATATATATATATATAATGAATATATCAAAAATAGATCTACCTTAAAAGAAAAACACAAATTGTACAGAAACTCTGAAAGAAATTGGTAAAATCCTTTAAAACTGCTTGATAAAACGTAAAACTACTACTTTTTAATTTCAATTGCTTGAAATTATAATCTTGGCATGGTCATGGCTCTTTTGGCGATTGAAAAAAAACTTTTCTGGAACTCCGAGAAATTTTTGGGAAATTCCCTGGTTTTTGCAAAATTTTTATTTCTCAGATATCTGACTTCCCTTCTTATATAGAGAGAGCGGCGAAAGAATGGAGAAATTAAGGTCAACGTATAGCTATAATTATATAAACATTCGACGCATTTTATTTTACGAGTTGAAAGCATATAAAAAATAACATTACAGCTGTACTAAGTTACTTAAAGTATGGGGCAGACACCAAATGGGTCGTAAAGCGATGATGTTCGTGTCGCGGATGTAATTTAGACACATGAATCAAATGAAAAATCATTATATTCCATCATTCTGCATTAGATATTTATGCGAAAAGACATTTTAATCATCAAAAGACACGTATTAAATAAAAATTCCATTAAACCCTCTAGATATCATGTATAAATATCAACTACTGCCCAAAGATTTAATATGTTAATATAGCAAAAAACACGAACATCCGTCAGATATTTTCTTTTACTAGGATGTGTGTGCTTAAAAACAACGGTCTAAATAATGTAGGATAGATATTAAATTTCATATCGTTATTTGATATTTAATATCTCGTTCTGAAAAAAATATAATAAAGTCATGAAGTTTTAAAGACATGTTGATATAAATAACAACGAAATCGTTGGTATGTGTGTTTTGGAGTGCTATGGTCTACTTTTTGCAACACGAGGGCTAATGAGACCGGGACCTACTGCTTAAAGCCGATTCCAAACGGCTAAGAACATCCATGCCATTGTGGGATTCGAACCCACGAACTTCGGTACCGAAGGCCAACATTCTAACCAATCGGCGATCGTTCGGCACGAAATCGTTGAAACACACGTTTTGAATAATTATCAGAATCGATGAATTATACATTTATTACCAAGGAAAACTAAGAATTCTGGGCAATATATAAGACTATTACAAAGATAATTGCCCCTCACAATAAAATAATGCTTAGTATCTACTACAATTTTAAAGCACGATGAAAATTTTTCTCATAAGGTTTCAAACGTACGACTATTTAACTTTACAGTAGTATTGAGTTTAAGACAGTTTTAAAGTTTGGAAAAAAAAAAGTGGTTAAGTTAAACAACTTCATACCTCAATCTACATAAAAATTAATTGAAAATTTGATGTTTTTAAAAATTGAGGAAACAAAATACTTGATTGATAATTACGATTGAACTTTGGCCACAGGAACAGGTCACAGGTAGTTTAAATTGATGAATTCTAATTAACAGCCTGACTTGACATAGTTAACCATCTGACAATTATAAATGTCATAATTAACAAATAAAATTATTTAATGGTTCTTTTAATAGTCTGTACTTTACGTCATAGCAGTAAGAAACGAATAACAGATGACGATTATATTCCCTCCCCCCAGAAAGGGCCTAATTATCTACTCGTCAATATCTGGCAAAATTCCATTTGCGGATAACTGCTTTCCAACATACTTCATTAACAGAATTCTTCCAGTGTTTATGAACAGCTCTAAACACTCCAATTATAAACTCGCGATAGCCAATCTGCGCAGTGTCTCAGTGAGATCCGTCCTCGAAATAGCCACAGCAGAAGGGAGAAATACGCAGTCTGAAGGACTTGTGAACAAGTAAAAACGGCTGCGCGCAGGAAACGCCAGCAATTGTTTACGACGCGAAGTGATAGAATCTCGCCAAATATCTAAAAGTTTATGCTCTGTAGATAGCTTGCGATGAAGGATGCACTTAAGTGAGTACTAGAAACTTGACATGAAACGCAGGAAGTGACAAGGGGGTCACTGTTAAACGAAACAAGAGTTGTGAAAGATGTTACGCCAAGTGATTGGAAATTCGATATTTCGAGTTATTATCACCAAGAGCTCAGGTGATGACAACTGACGCCACCGAATTGCAGTAAAACGTTATTCAAAAATGTGACGAATACGAAACATTAAAAAGTTAATTCAATCAGCTTCTGTTTAAAAAGCATGCAACTGCGAGAAGAGAGAATGAAAACAGATTTTCCACAACTATAGAAAAATAGCTATACATTAACTCCTATGAGAAATTTTCCTCGTTAATTCATTAAGAAACAAAACATTATACGTGAACTTTATAATAAAATTTACAGCGAAGAAACAATTTAGTAATTCCACAGGTAAGAAGTTTGTACATTATGATGTTATCAGAATAGAGTTAGTCTTTTTAAGTGATTTTTATGCCAAGTATGAATACGTTAATGCATTGAGGCACATGCGCATTCAGAGAGCCGCTGGCAATTACTTGTGCAGGGGTTGAAGCCTCTGACACCTCAAGAAAATCGAGAAGTGGCCATTTAACTTAATTGCCTTGCATGTTCAGCTTCAGGGTTGTAACTCAGTTGGCGCATAACCGCTTTTCATCGCCAATCTTCAAAAAGCAAAATGATGGCGTTCCACACGTCGAATGGGAAAATGATCGTTATAAACTTCCCATCCCGAGTTGAAAGCAGGAAAGCTGAGAAGCATACTTTTCGTAATCTTCTTATATTTCCAGAATCATTAACAACTGACTGTGTAAGAACAAAAGTAATGATTACTAAAACAAGTCGTTTCCGGAAAAAAAGGGGGTCAGTGAAAGATACGATGTTATTCATTCAACTTCTTAAATAACCCGTTTTATACTGCTGCAGGGGAAACTTTACAATTTCATATATGCTCGTCTGTATCAGCTTTAATACAACGTAATTTGCAATTAACTGAATGATAACAAGGAAAACTATTCGGTCCTGCAATAAACCTAAATAAAATAAAAGTTTAAAGATAAAAGTAAATATTTTATTTTGAGATATGAGGAAATTGAATCGGTCCACCACACATCGATTATAGAATGCAAAATCAAAATTATTTAGAGTTATTAACAGTTCCTACTTATACAGAATTTAAGTCGTACCAACTGGGGGTATCTGAAATATTACAAAACTACACGTTAACAGATTTTAATTTATAAAATTATAATGATTAGCTTTAAATAAATAAAAAAAAAATGATGAAAATAAATGATAATGATTACAGTAATTCTGCAGACTTTACAAATAAAACAGCAAACTTGATGAAACCAAACAGAAATTTTAATATTAAGATTTTCACTTGTCTATTTGGAAATAAAATCAAAATCTTTCAAAAAATTTTAAAATAAAAAAATATTTCTTTTTTATTTTAAGATATACTCCTCCACATACACACAAGAAAAAAAAAAAAACACTACTTACATACAGAGAAACTTGTGTAGTATAAGCATACTGTCTACTTTTTTTTTTTTTTCTTGGGGGGGGGGGTCTGCGGAATTTTTTAGTCACTACATGCACTTTGTACACCTCCACAGCAATATTAGTTTTTTAGTCGCACCTATCGACAACGATAATTAAACCTTTCTAATAAATTATATTACATATAATTTTTTTTCTACTTGGAAAATAAGACCCATAGATTCCCCCCACCTCTAAGAATAAAAATTGTTCGATTGAAATTTTCACTGTCGAAGAAAATACCTTATCGATATCGAGTCACAATAATTAAATTAATATAGTCATTGTGTTTCATTTATGCATAGTAAATTTAGCTGTTAGAATTTTTCCCCATTCAAGAAATTACGAAGACATGAAGAAAGTATGGTCCAGTGTGCTAATTTTGTAACTCATTGGCGACCAAGCAACGTCGCCAAAGGGTTGAAATTCCCTATTACTGCTTATTGATTACAAACTACGCTAACTCACACAAAAGTATATATCTACGTACAACGATATATTTACATGCAAATTGCGAACATAAACAACTAGAATGTGCTCAAATTGTCTATAACATTAACTTCCCTATAGCAATATTTTTTTCCCTAGGTCCCTGACTCTATGCAATTTTTTAAAACATTACTTTGCCTTTTTCATTTCTTTTATTATATTATTAATTTTTGCTACTAATAAAATTGTATTTTAGTATTATATTGAAGAACACGAGTTTCTGACGCAATTTTTCAATTCAAAAACATATTAATTTGGGGTGTAATAAAACCCAAGTGTAAATCAATATTAGTTATAACCCAACATTTATACGAAATTGTTTTATACTAATCATCTATAAAATTTTTGGAAATTAATAAATTGTTTTTTCTTATTAATAAATTTATGTTTTTTAAACACTAATTCGTTGAATTAAGAACTAAATGAGAAAATGAAAGCCTTTAAAGCGTCCTTTTTTAAGCAGCTAGCGACTTAAAAACTAGTATTAGTGTAGAGGTGTGCAAAGTGCATACAGTGACAAATTAAACAGCTTTAAAGAGTTTTCAAGGTGTAAGCGAACCTTGGTAATAAGAATTTATAGAAATGATTTATAACATCCAGTGTCCCAAAAGAAACTACAATGAAAAGATAAACTTATTCCTTACCAAACTTCTCTTTCTATTACGGTAAGTGTGTCAATAAAAGTAAAACAAAAGCATTAAACTACAGAATAGTAATCTTTGTCATAAAACACATGGAGCACTTTTTCCGAGTCCTGTACTCCTACACAGTTTGGTTAATTTATCAAAGCAGCAGTTTCGTCGATTACCAAAGGCAAATAGTCTTTCGCATTTCATTACACAGTCATATATTTAAAAGCTGGATGCGATCATCAGTCCTCCCAGGCGCTAACTCGCCAATCAAGCTCTGAGGACTCCACCGCAGTACAGGGGGAACTAGGTCGGTTAATATCACGATCTGACCCCTGGCGTCGACCTCGTAATCTCCCTTTTGCGCACCCCTGCCTTCCACCCCTCTGCCAAGTTTCTTTTCAGGCAATGGCATATGTATCGGGCCCTTATTTATTATCATAACGATATGTCAAGCCCTCGCTATTTTTTGCCTTCGCTCCCTCAAAACAAGTTTAAGTGTATAATGCCACTTAGAGGACCGGTTTAGACCTTTTTTTATTTCTTTTTTGCTCTTCTCTCTACCACCTAAGTCTCGAAACGGGAAGATGCGGGGAAGAAAGGCAAATTTAGAAGACTCAGAAGGATTAATTTGTATTCTAAATCGGTCTTCCTAAACGACGAAAAAAAAAATTAAAATTTTTTTTCCAGTTTAAAGAATAATTTATGGTGTCGTGTCTCAAGAACTGAAATTTAAAGAAATATGTTTCCCACTGCTTAAAATACGCCAGTTCTCAAAATTATTTTTTTCAGAATTTATCAAAGCAAGTACTCTTATGAAGGAAAATTTTAGAAATTCTATATTGTTGAAGGATGGTATCTATCTATACATGTATTTCTATACACACGCATATATATATATATATATATATATATATATATATATATATATATATATATATATATGCGTATTGTTCTGTAAAAGAATCTTTTTCCATATTTTCCTATGACCTTTCTGCATCACAGAATCCTCATTAAATTATGTTGGTAACCTAAAAGGTTGATCATAAATAGGCTTTTAAGATAAATTCCTTTAATTAAGTTCATAAATATTTACTTTATATTTACAAAATTCTACTGAATATACTATATGGTGTGTATAAAAACATTCATCACAAAATAAAAATATATCAAATTATGAGTTGATAGGCTTCATGCCACACATTGTAACAATATAGATTATAAATATATAGGAAAATCATCAATTTTCGTTCAGCTTATTTCAACTCCACCTAATTTTTTTTCTTTTTAAGGGGGACTACAACTACACTATTATAACAGTCTATTTAATCACAAATACTAGTGTATTTTACTTCGCATACTGAGCATTAATAAAAAATCAAGCGCTTATTCAATTTCAAATTTTACTACTGCGAACAAGATATAATCGTTAAATTATCACATATACTTAAAATCTATTCCTTAGACTCGATGTATATCTGCATCGGTGAGAACCATGCGTGAACAGTGCAGACTATCCATCTTCTTCGATCACTATCCCAACGTCTTCAGAGTGTAGAAGGGAATTGGCGAATAGCTCGTCCATCCTACCCTGTCATCTCACGCCAAAGACATGTTTTTACACAAAACAAAGTCTTTCAAAGACCCCAGCAGGGGATTGGACGACTGCGAGATGCCTGGGAAGATTTCAGTGATATTTGGTACCGTAAGGGGGAACAAAATCAAACGATATATAACGCACATATTTCTTGAAACGTAACTAGGTAAACTATTTAGGACCTCCTTATTACTTTATTTTTCGTCATAAGACTTTATTCACTTAGATTGCTTTCACTCTTAATATGTACTAGTAATTAATGATGCACACTTTGATGAGTAATTCTCACTTTCACCATTGGGGATTCGGCCCGGGTACCCCATATAAACTACAATTCCAGAAACGTAGCTCAGAGATTGGTAAATCGTCCATCGCGATCGACTGGTAGATCGCTGCATACGTTCAGTTTGGTAACCTGCAGTTTACTTTGTTGATCTGTGATAGAGGATTCAAAAATTCGTTGTCTTTAAAATCTGTTGCTGCGGGTCGATCCAAATTCCTTCGGGGACCACAGGGGTCCCTGTATAAGAGTACAATATCTAATAAAATTAGTTTCCCGAAGAATCATTACAGGATTTGTGTACCGACTTTAAACTGAGCGCCTCAAAATGTAGAGTACGCAAAACGTAAGAAATCAGTAAGAAATAAAACAGTATCGAATATGATTCGTTACGAAAGCATGATTTAATAATAGCATGAATGCTAAGTTCCTTGTATATTATCAACGTAAGAAATGAATCCGAATCCCGAAAGAAAAAAAACGTACTTGTTAGTTTCTGAAAACTAGATAGTTTAGATTTGATAATAATAAAGTAGTCAAAATGGACCAAGGCGAGAAACACAACAGCAAATGTTGCCCAAATCCTTTCATGCATGATCTGCAGAGTTATTTAGTTTAATGACTTAAAACAAATGAAATGTGTTTAATGTCAGAAAGGTCTGCTGCATGCAAACAGGTAATAGTTATCCTCGAAAGCGAAAAAGATCTCGGCAGTTACGTGGGCGGTCAAGAGCTATTAGCCGTATTCAGTTAACCCACTGACTCCAAGTGATTGATTAAGTTCCTTTGCTCTTTTACAGCTCATTAATTAACAGGCTGAGTAACATGCGCAGAAACTAGTTCTCGCTCCGTCCAGCCAGCACACAGTTAACATATTCATCTTTTAAAACAAGATAATTTTTAACTCTTCACTTTAGAAGGACGATGAAAGGCATAGAAATATAAAAAAAAAAAAACCCAGGAATCCTGCCATTGTTGTATGAAGTTCAGCGTTGTTTCACTGTCACTTCTCAGATAGAATCATATTTTCTGCATAACATTTACGCAAAACAATCCAATCTTTCAGTAATTCTACCAAATCAAATATTGAGGGGAGTTTTTTTTAAAATTCGTTTGTACGGAAATAACAAGTTGTCCTCACGTCAGTAGAAAAACCAATAAAATAAAAATTAAAGTAGTGCATTATTAAAAGTTTTTGCGCACGCTGAAAATTAAAAATGTAAAACCAAAAAGCAAAATCCGTCCATTTTATTGGAAAGGTATACATTTATAACTATTTGAATGGGGGTTTTGTTCTTTTACAGACAGTGTTATATATATATGCGTTTGTTCTAAACACCCAGATGCCGATGTCCATAGAGAATATTCTCCATATTGGTGGATGGGCATGGAAGCTCTTACCTGTTGTCTGAGCTTCAAGTTTAAAGATCTCACAGGAAGCATTGTCAACAGAACTCCCAGGGCCAAGTCCTCTAGTTCTGATGTTACTAGTAATGGCATTTGCAAAAAACTAATGAAATTGTGTTGGCATGACATGAGAAAAGTATGCTACAATAGGGAAAGTTTAAAAAGGTGTGTGTATCCGTTCAAAAACGATTCCGAATACACTGTTGTTCTTAATTTAACGCTAACTATTTAGAGTCTGCTGGACTAAAATTTCTAAATTATGGTTCCTTGTCGTCTGTATTCGTCACTTACTGCTTCTGCCAGATTCAATGCCTTGAATTCGAAGTCACAATTGCTTAGATAGCGAACATGTGTACATTGGCACTCGTAATTACTTTTGAATATTTAGAAAATGTAATCCAGCATCTGATGTGCCAAGACAAACAGTGCTAATCGCATTGTTTTTATTTTCTTTCTCCCTTACAGCTTTCTAACTTTGTTTATATCTTTATACAAAAGGTAGAGTTGGACATAGGCACAAGAAAACCTTGTACAGTAATGAGTTTTAAATAAAAAGCAATAATTAAATGGATGCAAAGCTGGTTTAATCTAAATAAATGTCCACTTGATTCAAGAGATTATGACCTGACGTGATAAATCTTCGAGGGAAGGGAGGTTAACAACATAATACTATAATTTAGCATTATTACTATGAATCTTTATGTAACATTTACTATGACTATACTTATTTTAATAGACATGGCTCATTAAAATTTCACTAAGTTTTCAATCTCTATCCTATTATTATTTGTACTATGTAACTGTTAATAGCATGAATAAACAAATATTACAAACAAAGGTTTAAGCGGAAAATTATTTACAATCAAAAGTAAATACCAACAATTATTTTTTCTGCCCAAATGAAATAATGTTATGAGAATGTGAGGTTATTAACACACATGTGCGTGTGTTCGAATAAATATTAAATCATATAATTAATTTGTTCTTTTAAACCAGCTCCCCTTATTATGAATACTTCAAAAATAAACTTCATGTTAGCTGACCCCTCAGTTTGTTCTGTCCCTATAATGAAATGGGAACCCATCCTCCAACGTTCTGCTAATAAAGATCTTTGACTAATCGGTGACATTTATATGGGCCATGACTGCAACCATCCATCGTTAAATCCGTCTTATTACATATATATATGGATATTTTAACAATTGTTTTTGTATCTATATTTCCAGAGAATGCTATTTGATAACAGCTAAGCATTAATCTTAAGCCTAGAGGTATCCTACGTATAAAAATGTCTATATTATGCATAAAAAGAGACGAAAATAGAACATTTTCAGTATTGGTACCGTTTTATGTGTTAGATGCGCGATATGCCGAGGTTCGATATCACTGAACTTGAAACTAGGTATAAGAAATAAATGCTGTAAATTTCAAATATTTTGGATATCCTTAAAAAGAAAAACGGCAAACCGAAAACATAAATGCTTCTTCTGTAGCTTAAAAGTGATAACTCTCCTTAACATAATTGGCAGAGATCAATTTTCATTTGATCAATATCGTCAGAAAATAATGCAACTAGAATGGTATTCAGCAGTCAAAACTCCATTCAACTTCTAGATTTAAAACAAATTTCATAGAATATCAACAATTCCTTAAGCGATTACAGTATTCGATGATTAATATATTGCTTTCTGCATAAAGGTTTAAGAAGTGGATATTAATTTCGTTTACAAAAGATCTTTGAACCAGGCAGATTTTTTTTTCTCCGCGTCTTTCCCGAAATATTTCATTCAAAAAGAAAGAGTTAATTCCAGAAATCTTTTGTATTCATTTAGTATATACCATACCAAAGCTATTAACACCGGAGTTCTAAACAATTTTCCATTCATTCTTTGAACCATCTGCGGTTCGAAGAGGCGCACTCGATAAGAACAATTCAACAAAACTCTACTGTAAATAATCGCTTGAAGAGAAAGGGGGAGACGAGACGGGGGGGTATAAAATATAATTTTAATTGGACGAGAAAGTTACGCACGACCACCCTGAGAAAAGAGGGCGTGGTTTTGTACCAAATGGTCAGGACTGGAGAAAAGAAAAAGAAAGAATAGCAAATGAAAAGGAATTCATACGTGTTGAGGTGCGTATTAAATCTTTAGCCACAATTAGCAGAGGATCTAAAATTAAATAAAATATAAATGAACCTAGTTACATTCGAAGATTGATGACGGCAAGTTCAGGGATTGAGAGGGGAGAGAAATGTTTGTTAACAATCCTAAAACCCCTTAGCAATAGAATGAAATAATGATGCGTAGATCGAATTCGTGACGTTTTGTTCTTGTGCAGTCATACCTGTACACAGGGAGGAATATTTGAATAAATAAATAAAAAGAGAATAGAGCAATGCACGAAATTTAAAGCCATTTCTTCATGCATTTTCTTGCAAAACAAAAATCTTTTGTTCTTCATTATTATTCGAATAAAGGGTCACTAACTAATCAACATTCTTGAATGTGAGTGTGTATTATACCTAAAGAGCAACAGGTCGTGACTGACTCCGTCGCTAAAATTAAATGCATAAAAACTATTTTTTTTTCTTTCTTCTCTCAGTCGTAAGAACGGAGGCTTCAGGTTTTTTTTATATCTTTTTTAATCAGCAGCAGAAATAATGATAATAAAACAATAAAAGGAGCAACTAGAAGTGGAAGAAAAAAGTAAATTATGGATGGAGAAAAATTGGTCTACTTTTACGACGTTGTGTGACTGGTTTTGAAGTTTCAAAAGAAAACATCAGTATGTTCTTTACCTTTTATCTGTTTGGGGTCGTCTCCACAAGCAATAAACAGATTCGACTACAATTGCTGAACGTATTACATACTAGCGTACCTCTGTGAGAACTTTCATATATTTTAACCACACCCCTATGAAGCGTGCAAGACATTTGAGAAAAATATAGGTAATGTGTATGTAAATGTATGTAAATTTATATATAAAAAAATATGTATAAATATTTAATATAACGTTAGCAAAGTATTTATGTATATCTGTGTAAAAAATATTTGTTATTATATGAATTTTATGCATGATAGAATATATTATAAAACTGTATTTTAAATTTACCATATAAAAAATACAATTAATATTTGGGTTAATTTCTTAAAAATATTTCTTGGTGATAAAGAGAAATTTTAACTACAGCTAAAATTTTGAATTTTAAATATCATTAATATTTGCATATAAATCAAATATAAATGATATTCAGGTTAAAAAATACTTTGCAATATTTCTTTGTGAAAAAGAAACTTCACTAAAAAATATTTGGCGACTTTCAATATAATCCTCGTATGTTAAAATTGCTCAATGGGAGACCAGCAAAAGGCAACTATACAACAGAGATAACAAATATACGTTAATTTCTTTACTTCAAAATCACCAATGTTAATTTAAATTTAAGGGCTGGGGAAAAAAGAATTACAAATCTTAGGATGTCTAAAAGTTTAAATATGTTAATAATCCATTAATGTTTACATATTGAAAATACAATTTGTCATTGCACCGTATCAGGACTGATTTTAAAACCATAGGAACCTATAAAAGGAATCTATGCTAAAAAAAAATCATATATGCCTGGATTTATAAATGCCAGAATTCATACAAATTCTGATTTTAATAATGATATAGCAAGCATATAAACGTGTGCATCGCATAAACATCCTGATATAGTTTCCTGTAATTTAATATTAGAATATCTAAATTTTAATTTTTTTTACCACGAATAGTTTAGTAAAAGTAAAAGTAAATTTGGTAAATAGAAAATGGCTAAGTAGAATAATTAGCTTAAGTAAAAGAGAGAATATTTAGAAAATTTTAAGATATTCCAATTTTATTTTCGTAATAAATACATGTTTCTTAGAAGAGAATATCTTTTATTAAAAAGACATCAGTTATTACATTGAAACAACTACCTCAAATTGTATCAAATTTCAAAGAATAACTGGTTGCAGTTACGAAACAAATAACTGAAACGAAATATAAAAAACTACAATTAACTTGAATTCCAGATTACTTTTCGCAATTATAATCGATTTATTTCTCATTCAAACAATTCAAAGAATTAAATCTTATGATGCATGTAAAATTAATAACAAATAACAACCCGTTTAGGAATTACAAACGATGGAAACAGTCTCAAGCCTTGTTTTTTGTTTATTATTTAAGTGGGGATTTAATTTCACAAGTAATTCGATCTCTTTAATCAAGCATCATCAATCAAAACACGCAAGTCAACAATAATCATAATTGCAATGAAAAACGATATTCAAAATCAAGATAAAGGTAAAAACAGCTATAATGCCGTAGCAATATCAGGAAAAAGTAGCGTGAAAGAGTAGAACTTCCTGGTGGCTTTGTAATAGGCTAAGCTGCGTTGGTCAGGTGAACAAGGTTCATACTCATTTACGACAAAAGAAAAAGTGCGAAAATTCATGGCAAACTGTTTAAATTGATACCTGCAGGGAAGGTTAACACGAAACAAAACATTCTATGATTACAATATAAACAAGTTCTTAAACTGGATACATAATCAAGATGAAGGCGAAAAGAAACTAGAGCAGACGATTTTTTCTTTTCCTTTTAACTATCCAGATGCTCATCTTTTTGTTTTGTTTTTTAAGAGAAAACGTTGAACACTTTTTATAAAAGAATAAAGGGACTAAGTAACAAGAACTTTTGATTTCTGTTTCAGAGTTACAAAATAATCAGTCAACAAAATGTGAAAATATTTCGAGCGGTTTTAAACAATTAAAACTGTAAGAAAATTTCTCAACTACTTACACCGAATTCTTGTATTCATCAATGAGATAAATTAGAAAGCTAGGAAACGAATGGCAATACAGCCGCATTTCAGGATGCATGTAATGAAAAGTTAAGAATAGTTCATTAAATTCATTGTACTGCAACAGATTAATTCTTTAAGGCTAATTTCGAATACTTACGTAGTAGAAATCAAGAGTTTATTATATAAATGTTTTGAAATTAGTCTACGGTTTAAAAAAAAAAAAAAAAAAAAAAGGAAAAGAAGATGAGCATCTGCAGTTTGCGCAAGTTAAACAAAATAATAGCCAAAACATAACGTATATAAATGCAGATCTCAATTTTAAAAAAAGATCTAAAGAAATTTTAATTTCACATTTGTTTGTTGATTTTAAATTAATAAGAGTACACAAATTTTCTATTAAACACGCCTCTTTATGCGAAAAAAAGTAAATTTTAATTTTAAAATATTTTACATTTAAGACAAAAAAGAATTGAAAAACTAATTAAATACTCTCATGTTCAATAAATATTTAATAAGTTATAAAAAGCATAAAAGTGTTACGAATTTAAGAGCTTTTCCTTCTGTTTATAGCACACCCACAACAATTAAATGATGAATGAGCATAATCTCACATTGGTCACTGATCAATCCGTAGCAAAACAGTGTCACAACAAAAAATATCACCCCGGTCTATATAGTGGCAATAATGTAGAATTTATTTATTATTGTTAATTCCTAACTATAAAGCGAAACTATTATTTTTATAATAAAAACGAAACATACAAAAACCATATAAACAGCTGCAAATCACCAAGTTTTGAAATGTTAGCTAAAATTCGACTTAAAAACATGATTGGAGGTACATGGTAATTTATTAAACAGAATAATATATATACACACACATACACATAGTCTGATTACATTTTTTTTTAATTACCCAAGATATTCCAAGACTAGACTCTGTGTGTGTGTGTGTGTGTATATATATATATATATATATATATATATATATATATATATATATATATATATATATACATGAAAAGATATAAAAGCCTGTATATATACAAATTTGAAAAAAAAAACAAAAAAAAAAAAACTGATGCATTTAAGTTACGCTGTTACATTTACTGTGGGAAAATGCACCGCAAATTAGGGAAATCAGTATTTTCTATTGCTGATGCATAATTCAGTAATTATTTATTTTCCGTAATCATTACGGATACAAGTCCGTAGAACTTGGAAAGTATGTAAATGGGTAATAACATACAAGATTTTTTAGCGGTACCGCAAGAAAAGCTAATACCAAAACCAATTAATAAAGAACACAATTTCTCAGCAAGCCATTTCACATTCTTTCAACCGCTGACCTAAATATACAACATTTGATCCTGAGCGCCGTGTAACAGAACATAAAAAAAAGACCCGTAACACATTAAAAGCCCCCATGCCATCCCAAGGGGCGTTCGAGCAGTCGGAACCTTCGTAGAGCATGTTAACTTCTCTAGCCACACAAGATTACCTGAAGGCGATCGGAACGCGATGGAAAAAGGCGTTGCAGTTCACCCATCAAAAAAGCATCGGTGGCGAAGAAGCAAGGCCACTTTTCCTCAGCCAAGATATGTGAAGGCACAATTGCTGACTGTCGGATTATTATTGCTTTCCTCTTTTTTATTCTTGTTATTTCCCGTCTGTTTCTCATGGCCTGGAGCATCGTTGGTTACATATATTTAGAACCTTCTCCTTTCTTTTTTTTACGTTTGTTTGGTTCGTGCCTGGATTGGCAGGCAGAGTAGCTAATGAACTGCAGCGTTTTGTGGGGTAGGAAGAGGACGGGGGAAATTGCAGAGAACGTTAATTTGTTTTTGTATTTGGTGGTGGTAAGTTTTTGCCGTTCTGGCGGTGGGACATTGGTAGCTGATCTGGTTAAAGACCCGGAATGGCCTAAACTGGTGCAACCGGTTAATTACAAGCCATCTCCTAACACGGACACCTAATCTGATGATAATGCAGTTGGTCTTTAACTTGGGACCGCAGTTACAACATTTGTCGTTACTTAATTACTCTACAAAAACGCAGCCAGCACTTATTTTTTAACAGCAATTCTGAGCGCGAAAACAGATGCATAATCTTACTAATTCAAAAACTATTAATTTCGACAAAGAATATAAGATAATGAATTCCGTCATTAAATAACTTTATGTTATACGACATTAACGTCTAAAAATAATGTCGAAATTTAATTATGTTGAATATGTATGAAAATTATAGACAAAATTAACTAACGCTAGCTTTTGAATATATACTTTTTCATTAATTTTGGAGTAATTAAAAAATTAAGCTTTATAATTTTGAGATAATACAGCACCAAAATATTTGGTGTTTATAAGTTATGTCCTTTTAACCTATTTGCAACCTTCTATGCGATGTCTTACTGACTACATATTAAGGGGAACAGATGATTGGCTGTACACAGGATACAGGACTTCTCAGTTAAAACTCAGTTATTATACGTGGTTATAGTGTATCAGTAATCAAACCACAAACTGCGGATTCGAATATGTTGTGAAAATGCCATTTGCAGATATTCATACCCAAATCTGTTGAAAAACAAGATCATTTCATAAAATTCAGAATATCACTAAATCATTGATAATAAAAAAAAAATCTTTACTCTGATCTTATTTTATATTTATCGCAATAAGCGTATAAAGTTATATCGATCAAAGAATTTTATTTAACAAACATTTGGGGATAAAAATTTTTTATAGTTTATCTTTCCAACAGTTAGAGAATTAAACAGTAAACATTAAATTTACACGAATACGGCTGTCTTCATTAGTATCACCCATATGATTTATTTTTTTTTCATAATTATTGAGAAAGAACTTTTAGAAGACACTAAATGCAATGGAAAAACATTAAATGAAAACCTCCAATAACTCTAGAAGCTAATACCACGTACAGGATAAATAACTACCCCAGCGTGAATTGGCAAGGGGATAAGCACGCACAAATACACACAACACTCCAGAATAGCAAGTGGAAACCACATTCCCAAGTAATGTCCCGTCACAGCAGATCAGTATATGACAGAACTAGAAAATTAAAAGGGTCTTCTGCACTTACGAATCCGTTCACGATCAGCCTAGAATGCGAAAATAAAGCCATCAAGCAAACATCAAGACTTCTTCAGACACGGCATCTGTCTTAATGGGAAATGTTCGACCTCGTGGGGCAACACAAAAACCAAATAGACGGGATGGGTTTCTTCTTATTCGGCACTCAGTCATTTATTATGGGCACTCTATATGCAAGACCCGCCACGTACTTAATATTTTAACTTGTAAATGGTCTTCAAAGAAGCAAAAAGCAGACTGAATTATTGATGGCTTGGTGCTTAATTAAAAATTAATAAATTCCGAGAGATAAGCGATGATGTATCGCCGGCAGGACAGATAGACTCGGTTTTTAACAGCTGGCGGAATTTCATAACAGATATGAATGAATGAACAGACCATATCGCAACCCGTGCCCACACACGATATACAGGACCGAAATCCTGAGATGAAAGACAAGCATGAGGGACGTCCAGGGCGTTGAAAGCAGCCTTGAAGTGGTAAAGATAATTGGTGCTATTAAAGTGAAAAATGCACTTATTTCATTCCAAGCTTTCTATTGTTAAAGAAAAATAAACACCGGGAACAGAAAAGTATGATAAAGATATCAGTCCATGAAGACTAAATTCAAAGGCTGAATTTAATCGGTTAATGGGGTGTTCTTTAGAATGAAAAAATTCTCGAAATATTAGTTGTCATCCAGTGATAAGATAATGAGATATAAAACACAAGTATATATGTAGTTAGTGAAATACCAGCATATCAAAAGCAAAAGTCCACAGGTTTCGCTTAGAAGATAAAAAAATATATTGAAATAAAATTTGAACAAACTATTAGTACTTTAAATTATTAAGATACAGACAGCATACTAATCATAAACACGTTTTTTAAAATATGAATCATATAAACATAGAAAAAATATCTAAATACAAGCAACGTAGGAAAAAATAATTAAAAGATTTCTTAGAAATATTTATTAAACAATAAAGCACTATCCCATCGGACATTAAATCACCAAGTTGATTGAGTAAACATCGTTTAATTATGTTAATTATGCAAATTTGAATTTGAAACACACGAAGAACAAACAGGCTATTAAAACATAGGAGCAATTTAAAATCATAAAGAACGAGGACATTGCATACCGCAAGATATTAACCATCCTTCCCTAATACAGGGTGAGGGAACAAAACAAGAAAAATAGAATTTCAATTACTAATCTTCAGCTGAAAAGGCAATTACAAATTTCAATGCCGGAAACAGGCGATAAACAAAACGGCAAGTAAACCTTCATGAATAATAAAACGGAATTTCCTGACGAAGGCTAGCGGGTTGCGGAACAAAGGCAAATCAAATTAATATATTGCCAAGAAATCCTAATATAAAGACAAGAATAACGATTCCTCAACTCCGCCATATTATATTGTTTAATTTATGCTATATAAATATGCACTCGAATGAAAGCTTTATGTAAAAATCGTAATTTTGTTTTCCTGTATCTAAAGGTTCAAGAACGGAGTAATGGCAGACTAATGGCAAACACTGAATTAACCACACCTTGCATTCAATTATTCATTCACCACCTAACCACTCCAATAATTTATAAACAAGCAGAGATAAGAAGTAGAGCCCCCGTAAGATTTTCTCAAGCACCAAACCAGGTCTAGAGAAAATGTTCCCACACTTAATGTAAATATTTGTGTCTCTGATAAGTATTCCAAATTTTCCTCACTAGTTTCGTAATTGTTACAGACACCTTTCTCCGATGGCGGTTCCATCTCTGGAACTAACCACTAAGCACTGTTTTTAATTTATTCAATCTTAAATCGTACTAATAGCATATAAATGAGCAGAGAGCATGCGAGTCAATACAACCTAAATTGTAACAATGTTGATAAGAAAAGAATGAACTTTTATGACTAAACAATTGTAAACTTGATTTAAAAAAAAATTAACAAAATTCAGTAAAATAAGTGAAGCCTGCATCTCCAGATAGAATTCAAATTTAACACTAGAATTACGGAAGGGGTCATTTTGACACGTAGCGAACTTTTATCTCTGACAGCTCTTCTATTTTTTTGCAAATATCTTAATGACTTTTCCTAAATCATTGTGATTTACGAAACAGTAAAGATTTCAAGAAAATCGTATTTTTATTTTAGCCCTAACAAATAATTATAGAAATACGGTAGGCTATATACTGATGTTGAAGACAAGTGTAAACTTCATAATGACTCACTATTTTATTAGCAGAACTGGAAGCATTCATAGCGTTGTTGTACGTAAGGGGGCATTAGCCGCCAATGAGCTTACCAATTCTTAGTTTGTGGTCCAAGACTTTGGGACCAAAGTTTTTCAATGAAACTATGAGTAGAGATAGGTTTCCGGAAGTTATGAAATTTCTTCGTTTTGAAAATAAACTAACAAGGTCTTTACGTTTGCACTGTGATAAATTTGCACTAATATATGAGGTATGGAATACTTTTATAGAAAACTGTAAGCTTTGCTACAAACCAAATGAAAATATTACTTTTGATGAACAGTTATTCCCTACAAAAACAAGATGCCGTTTTTTGCAGTATATGACTAACAAGCTCGATAAATTCGGAATAAAATTTTGGCTAGAAGTAGATGTTAGGACAAAATACTTATTAAACGGATTTCCATATTTAGGAAAAGATGAAATGAGACCAAGCGATCCAAGTTTAGGAGAGAACTTAGTGAATCGTTTAACTGATCATGTATACTTGCAAAGTCTGTATATTTTTAAAAACAAACTATAGTTGTCATAATTTGCGTTATTTTAATTTATTTTTCACAAATATATCATAGAGAAATATGCATATATCTTATCAAGGGGTCAAAATGACACCCGCCGTAATTCTAGGTATACAAAGACAACCGTAATTCTAGTGTTAAAGAACATACCAAAGATTCTGTTCATTCTAGATTAATATGAAGTGATAAAACTTAGAGGCAAACAGCGGTGAAAGCATTTCATCACGCTAAAATATTTCATCTACTGGACAGACAACTGGGTAGCATTCACCGCGCAGTTATCTTCTAACTATTCATTGTTCTGCCGATACAACACTTAGTAAAGACTCACGATACTGTCTTAGTGGGAAAAAAAAATTAACCTACATATCTATGATGCACCTTCACGGCCGTTTGGAAAATTGCTTTGCCGAGTAATTTTCAAACTCTCGAAGGGGAATTCATTTAAATTATTGAATGTGCCACGCAAAATCTAAGTATGTCAAGGCTGGTGTGAGTAGTGTCGAATTTCAATAGGTATTGCCCCCGAAGTAATTTTAGATAATGGGAGGAAATGGCGGATTTTAATATTTTTACACTTAACGTTTCATCACATCACGGTAGCTAGCCTCCAGTTTATTGCAGGGAAATAGTTCTCCTTTGAAACCAATAACAATAGATTAAAATACGTTCCTTTTGTTAGTGGTTTAATCAACTAGCTATTATTTCTTCTCAAGTTCACGCTTTGTCCGAAATATGCACAGATTTTAGACGACAGAAAATTGTAAAAACAGGTGCTAAGCAACTAGAAAAAAATTACATACCTTTGGGTATTTCCATTTTTTTTAATAAATCTTTATAACATACTTTTTAATTTTAAAAATAAGTGAAAAATTATAAACTACCGTTTATCAATATATGTACATACGTGATATTAAATCGTACCAAATTATCGGCGCAGGCAGAAGTTGACTTAAAAGAGAACTAAGTGTTATTTATCTTTAATCGTAAGGCTATTTATTAACATTTAAACTAATTAAAAGTAAATAGTTTTACGATATATTTATAAAAAATTGTATCGAATTACATATGATATAAATGATATAATTTTCCATAATTTAATGAATTATAAAGTGAAAAGCATCAGCTGATAAGACATGTAGTAAAAAATCTTTTTTCCAAAAAATTAGAAAGTAATTTTTTCAAAGCGTATTTCTTTTCTTATTCCTTCATTTATTTTTTTTATCCATTTACACATGATTACTGCATTAATTTTTACGAAGTATTTATTTAAAAGCTAATTTAAACTTATCAGTGTCAAAGAAAAATTTGAATACTTCAAATACTTGATAATCTGTTCTTATCGTATTATACATTAAAATATATCAGGACCATTAAATTCATTTTAAGATCAAGTTGACAGTCATACTTGAACATTTGCAAGCACACATTTAAAATTTAAAAAACGGTATTTAATTTTATATATTACATAATATATTTATTAATTTGCGGCGTATTCGGGTATATATATTTTTATAAAAGCTGGGGTTTTTCTATTAATTTTTATATAGCAAATTGTGTGTATTCAAAGCATACTTTGTGCGACATAAGATTAAAACTAATAAAAATTATCTTCCGATCTCTATGGGAAGTTACTAAAATAAAAAATGCGAGGGAAAATAATATTGGTTTTACTGCACCGGTTTCCAACTTTTAGGCTACTACTCCGTACTATTTATTTCTAATAAGTATAAACATAAAAACACACTTAAAAATTGCTGAAAACTACAATTAATTATTTTTATTAGTTAAATTGTAATTTCTCTTAAGACTTAGTGAAAGGAACAGAAACACAAGAAAAGCGCCATTTTAAAAATCTGGCATTCCGAATAACAGAGGAATTACATGCATCGGGGTTCTCACTCTATTCCAGAACAAAAATTAAGTACTTTTAAGGACTTTCTAAGGACCAAAATAACTTTTTATAAGGACCTACTTGAAACACACGGCATAACGACATAAACCCTATTACCTAAGGAACATATTTTAATTATGAACAAGATAAGGCATGTTCTATAAATGCCATACAATATTTCAGAATTAAGTTTAAAAATACCTGATTTTAATATAAGATAATCCTATTTGACAAAAAACATTTTGAAAAATGAACATCTAAAGTTTTTTTAGATCAAATTAAAAGTAAATTGTGATTTGAATATAATATAATATAAGCAGTACTTTTAAAGTGTTTAAAAATGACTGATATATGTGTGTGTGTGCGTGTGTATACTAGCTGATTATATCCGACGTAATCCTGGAAAGAAACAAGTTTTAGACTTTTCTATCACATTCAATGCAAATAAAATTAAACTTGCATAAGTAACTGAAATATCTACAAAACCCCCCACCTTCCATGCTTCGTTTAAACTCTGTATGAATGTTAGCTATTAGGAAAAGGCAAGCTGACTTTATAAATTTTTTCAGTATGAGAAAGATTATTTGTCAAAAAAGTTTTCTAGCTTGTGACCATAAAAAGTACTAATAAACTAAAAGTATTTTCATAATATTTTAAGGATATCAAGGAAAGGAATTTTGAATTACTACAGAAATACATTGAAAACATATATGCAGTTGAGGATATTCTTTATCATTAATACTGCATTTTGGCTAGAAAATGTAAAAGAATGTTATGAACATTAACAAATATTTTATATATTCTTTGACCAGTACTTACCACCTGTACTGGCGTTCTTAGAACCAGTTTGGGGCAAGTTAAACTCCAATTTACAAAACCAGAAAGTTTGGAGAGTACAGCGAAAACTGATAGGAAATCACATGACGACGTTTATATTGATCAAGTTCCAATTTAAAAATTGAGGAGTTTTTAAGGACCTTTCACAAAAATTAAGGAGTTTTAAGCTATAGTAGTTTTTTATTAGTTTTAAACTAAGTAGTTTTAGCTCTTAAAAATGAAAGCTAAAATTAAGGAGTTCTTATGGACTTTTAAGGTGGGAACCCTGATGCATAAAAATGTATGAAAATAAAAATACATGAACTGTATTTGTTTTATCGTTACGTTAAAATACTAAATTTTATTTATTTGTAGATATAGTAAAAGAATATTTCTTATGAAAAAGCTGGGCAGCTGTTTTTATATGGATAATTTCGGGATTACCTCAACGATCAATGCGAGAAAATAATACCAGAAATATAGATCGAGGTACAACTGTATTTAAATTACCCATCCCAGAGGAGTGTATAACATATAAAACAAACGAGATGCTTAAGTATTCTTACCTCTAGATTTCAACATTGAAATCACGTAATGGGGACATCAGCTGATGTTCATTTTTAATTACGCACGTCCATGAAAAAGGAACACTTTGATTAGTAATCATGCGTTTCGTACTCTAGTTTCCATACTTTGAATTACTATGCCATGGGAAAATATAAAAAATTCTTTCTGGGTAAAGCGTTACAAGTCTCAATGAAATAAGAAAGGATACCGGTTTCAATTTTATTGTTTACTTGTCTACAACAAAAGACTACCTTCTGCCTTAATGCTGGTTATGAATATAAATATTTCATTTACATACAGAAAAAAAAACCCATTTAACAATACGAGACATGAAATTATAAATATCAGAGCCTAATACTTCGAAGGACATTATGCTAAATTTCGCAAAAAGAATTATTAAAAGTTGTCGGAAGATATTCACTTGTCAGTAGAAGAATGCGAATTTTTTCTAAAAAATATGAGAGAGTTGATTAAATAAGAAGAATGGAATGAAGATATTTCTAACTCTTTCGGCCGAAAATGTGTTTTATTCAGCATAGCAATATTTTGTTAGTAGTAAGACATGGGCTTTATTAGAAATATTCCAAGTAATTATAAATTGAACTCAGGCACAGGATTTACAACCGAATAATTGCAATGTAATATCGAAATAAACATTGTCCATAAAGGTTTCATTTAAAAGGTGAATTTCCTTGTAAATTTAAACTGCAGTGATATATAAGTACACAAATACTATTTCAAAATAGAAATCTATTGCGCATAGGCTTTATTTTGAGAATTATTATAAAAATAGATCAATTTTCGTTATATACTATTTACTGGACATAGTTTATTCGGCTATAAACCGTATAATAATCACTACGGATTTATTCCACTGTCATATTGAAAAATGTAAAAGTTGTTGCTCTATAATAATACATATAAGAATTTAAAGAAT
This sequence comes from Pardosa pseudoannulata, assembly GCA_032207245.1. Taxonomy (NCBI): domain Eukaryota; kingdom Metazoa; phylum Arthropoda; class Arachnida; order Araneae; family Lycosidae; genus Pardosa; species Pardosa pseudoannulata. The sequence goes on along the minus strand of CM063504.1, from coordinate 19,576,528 downwards.
ATGTCTGATGATTTTATGAAAAATGTACAGCATTATTATCTATTTCCATTTAAATGTATGTAAGTGTTCGTATGTATGTATTCACTGTGTATGTGCAGAAATTCCAAAAAGATTAGTAAATGTGTTATACAAATATTAAAGTTTCTAAAATTTTGTAGTAATATATATTTAATTTTTTGAAATTAAAATAAACCCAAATTTGATCTTTAATCATAATCCAAGATTTTATATGCACACTGTGGGCATAATACATTGTTTCCACAAATAAACTGTTTTTAACGATATTTTCATAGGTCCCCCCACACATCTGTTAGTATCGTAAGATGCCTGCTTTACTGTATAAAATGTATGTAATGTGTGAATTAACTTACGTTAAGATGTGAGTGTACATAAATCACGACAGTCTATACTACTATAGTTGGAATCACGAACAAAAATAATCTCATTACTACGTTAGTGGGATAGCGTAAAAAGCTAGTGATGAGTTTATGACAATACCCAAGAACTAGTTCTCCAACTTAAAGAAAGAACAAACTATCACGTCCGGTCAGAATGACAAGCACCTGGTAACTCATTCCAGGCAGGTACTGTTAATAAATAACCGGGTGAAAAATTAAGCAAAATAGGAAATCGTTTTGGAATGAAATCTGCTAGGCATGCAAGAAAGTTTCTGGTCAGAGAACAAAACAAGTCAAAGTAGAATGACCCTGACATCTTTTGGGCGCAAATAAGTGGGATAGGTGAGTCGAGACCCGCAAACAATGGGAGAGGTCCATGTTAATTAAGTTGAAGTTCAGCTTTTTTTTTTTCTGAAAGTAAAGTGAGAAATGCGAGGGTGACATTGGGTGGAGTTGAACGAAGGAATTATTGGTTAATCTCTTTCAAAGCTGTGTCATTTTGTGCCTATTAAATGACGAAAGACATACAAGAAATAACTAGAAGAGATGCTTTTAATATTAAATACGGTTTTCCCATCAGATATTCATACTTTATATGAACCTAAAACTGTCTTTATTTCTTCCACTAAACTCACCTTTTATATAATCAATATTCAGACATTGAGATCTGAGCATATAATTTTCAAGCATAGGATATCAAATTTTTGAGTAAACGTAAATGAATTAATTAAACAACTTTCATCTTGTTTAAATGAAATATTGGACTTGCAACATCTATTACATTGCATATACTTTACTTTCGTGATTTTTGACGAATTTCCTGAAGAACTTTTTCATTTTCTACAAAAGTTTACAACGGTAACTGAATTAACAATAAGAATCAACTAATAACGCGAATTTTCTCTCTCTAAAATATTAATGTATTTTTTTTGGCTATTTTTGTGATTTTACACATAAGATTTTAGAAATTATTACTTTCCTCACTTTTTAAAAAATGTGCCTATGGGAATTCTGAATTCAAAACGCATAAAGTTAAGTCTAAGATACAACTGCTTCCGCAGACAGAATCCTTAAAAGTAAACAAAGAGTATTGTTGAAGATAAACAAATTGGGCCTCCCTTCACTAAAAGTTATCTCCTGTGCACAGTACGGAACGAATTATTATTATTATTATTATTATTATTATTTTTTGTAGTTTTCATATTTTCCATTTTTGTACTAATATACATAGAGAACTGCAATTTTATAAAATACTTTTTTCTAGTGTCTTTGTTAGTCTATATTAGGGGTGGCAAAGCTCTTTGATAGTCAGAGCAATTTTTCAAAATTTGAAATTTTTCGCGAGCCACAAGCAATGAAATACGTATTTAAAGGGTATGCAAAAAAGGGTATTAATATTATTTTTTTTTACAGAAATTATATTTATTGAATGTCATTTAGAAGTTCATCCTTAAATTATTCAAGAAAATTTTTGAATTGCGTATGATTTTTTGCAATTGTAATTTTCAATGTGTTGTACTGTTTTCAATATTTTAAATATTTTGTAACAAGAAGTTTTCGATGAATTAAGCAGTGAATCGGTATGAATTGGGGAATTTGAGAATCATCTTTTAAAAGCTCAGTAAGTCCGATTTCTTTACCCAGCACTGCCGGAGCTCCATTAGTTGTAAAAAAAATTTTTTTTAAATATAACACAAAAATGAAAAGAGAACTGGGGTACATTTATCGAGAGCCACAAATAATCCTTCAAAGAGCCGCATGTGGCTCGCGAGCCGCAGGTTAGTCACCCCTGGTCTTTATCAGTCAATTATACTTAATTTATGTGTATAAGGAAAGTTGTACCTCCAACTTACAACTCTAGCAAGTTGGAATTTGATTAACACAATTTTTGATTAACACAATCCTACCAATTGCGTAATTTGGGGAAGAGGTGGGATTTACTGCAATGTATTATTGTATTCTCAATTATTTTGCACTGTAAAAACATGAAACATATTTAACTATGAAGAGAAACTAAGTCGACCGTACAATATTTTATATCTCCCGAATCTTTGAAGACAGTTTCATGGGACAAACTAAGAGGGGAAAAAAATACTAAAAATTTATAAGTCTACCGCGAAAATAGCAGAAAAATAACACCCTATTCCCAACTCGACAAAGCGTTTCCTGCGACGTAGTACGACACAAAGGCTGTAACTGAAGGAGAAAGAAAATTTGCCTCACATCATGTGGAAAAAAACTGGACAAAGGCACCCACTCCAGAAGCTGCATGTCTTTTCAGAACCAAAACTGGGGAACAAAAGGGAGGTAGACGGTCCCTCGCCCCTCAACCATTTTTTTTCCTTCCCTTAGCGCAACGCCGTCACACCCCTCAACATAACCCGCTACCCCAAAAATGGTAGGTTATCCCTCTGGCAACGGTATTTATTTATAGAGTGTTTTCACTGGACTGCCATAAATACTCTGCGGGCAAGTCATAAATAATACACTGAACAATGGTACTTGCGATAAACAAGAGGGAACTCTCAAGCAGTAAAAGGACTTCAGAATGTTTATGTAGATGAAGGCGTCTCGAGGGAGGATTTTTTTTTTTCTTTCTGTTCCTTATGTCCCGGAGTAGTATTATGTCATTTGTATCTCTGAGTTTATGTAATGACAGGAAAGTAGTATATTACACTGCGTAAATAGAGATACGATTTTATGTGTAAACTGTGACAATGTTTACCGCTAGATTGTCTGGAAGGATATGGTAAAATGAAACTACATATTCTTATCTCAAACGGATATTTACAGTAGACTCATGACTTTATAAATTAGAATGGCATGAAGTTTCATGTATAAATTAAGTTTTTATATTGAAAATTTTCATAAATGCGTCCACAACCAGAAAAAAAGTATTTTTATAGATTAATAACAATTGTGAGAGACATTTGAAACTCAGCAATAAATCATAAACAGCAAACACAAAGATATCAATAAATTAATACATGATTTATTGAATTTACCTTACGTAAGTTTCTAACATAAAAACAGTAATCAATTTTTTATTATTATTAGAATATAAAAATCTAAATCTAAAATTGTATGATGTCCAAGAAAACAAAACTCAGTTTTTCGAACTGGTGTATGCTCTGCGCAATTTTATTAATTAAAACTATCAATTTAATTTTAATTTCAAACTAATCTTCAACCATTGAAAGAAAACATTAAAATTATTTTTACATAGTACTTTAGTGGCATAACATGTAACTCACAATATTTTGTAAGAGCTAAGAAAGAATTAAGAATAGATGGATATACACACATATATATTATATATATATGCACACACATATATAATGTATACACACATATATGTATATATATATGAATATATATACATATATACATGTATATATATGCATATGTATATATATATACATATACATATATATATATATTCATATATACATGTATATATATGTATATATATACATATATACATATACACAACATATATATGTATATATATATGCATATGTATATATATATACATATATACATATTTACACACATATAAATTTATTTTCAAACAATCAAATAATTTCTAATTCCCATCATAACCTCTACTTTTCCATTAGCAATATGTAACCTTTTAAAATATTAACCGCATTATTCGAGGTCACGCGTTCAATGTGCGATTTATAACAATGAAGAAATTACTGCAATGAGCTTTAATGGTAGCAACTTCCTTTAAATATACTCAGTTGAGCTACATTTCCCCCTGTATACAAGGTTGATTACACCGGACATTTATTTAACAATATCTCATGTTTTTAGAAACACGTTTAGGAAAATAACTCTTTTTAATAGTTTTTTTTATTTAATTCAAAAACTAAAGAAACAAAAACACTAATACTGCTCAACCAACAAAACGATTTCAAAATTAAAATATCTAGAAAACTGACAACTTTTTACAAACTTGTATTTTAACTTTCTACTGCATGCGTAAGATTGAAATCAATTTTTCGCTAATTTCTCTATCTCCAATTTAGTTGAAGTTTTGCAAAATGCATCTACGATGACAATAGATTAAATTTTATTAATACAGATATATTCTTAAAAAATATTTTCTAATGGTTATCTTTACCTTGTAGATATGCATTACTGAGTGAGTGATTCTATTTTTTAAATAGCATGTAGCTTAAGTTTTTTGACAAACAGTATCATTGTATTTTATGGTGAATCGTCAAAGCCTATTAACAATGCAGACTATTTTGCTCGAAATGTACTATGATCCCTTAAACAGTTTTATTAAATCATGGAATAGCTAAAAATACAAACACATTTATATACACAAATACACACATACGCATATACATATATATACACATATACACACATATATATACATATATACATATATACACACATATATATGTATACATATATACACATATATACACATATACACACATACATATACATAAACATACAAACACATATATGTATATATATATGTATACACATATACACACATATATGTATACATATGTATACACATATACACACATATATGTATACATATATATACATATCTATACACATGTACATACATATATATACATACATATATACATATATATACATATATATACACATATACATATATACACACATATATATACACATATACATATATACACATATACACACATTATATACATATATATACATACATACATATATATATACATATACACACAAATACACACATACACATATATATATCAACATATATATACATATACACATATATATATATATACATATATACACATATACAAATATACGCATACATATGCATATACATTCATACATAAATATATATATATATATATATATATATATATATATATATATATATATATATATATATATATATATATATATATATATATATATACATACACAAATACGCATAAGCAGATATACAAATGAGTCATGATTAAAATAAAACACAGTGAGAGGTACCACATCATTATCTTTCTTGAAATTTCTATTTTTAAACTTTATTACCCCTCTCACTTCTGCTTCCCAAAGTTTCTGCTTCCCAATACCGCCTCTCTTCATTCTTATGATTTAATGAGGCAATTCGGAAGACGCGGAGAAATGCAGATTTTGAGGAGAAAAAGGGACAGAGTGGCAACCAGTGTGGATGTCAAATTACACGTTAAAATAGCATGTGTGGGGGGCTGTGGGGAAAGCAATACTCACTGCCGACATCGGTAAACTTACTGGGTACACTCTCCACATGGACAGGTCTCCAATTATTACAATAATTGGAATTTCCAGCACAAAAATGACTATTAAAAGAAATAATAAAAAATCTTAAGAGTTATGTTTATTCTACGTATAGAACTCATGTGCAGAGAAATTCCAACTCTGTGATAAACTGAAAGAGGTTGTTAAGGAAAGAAACGGAGAAATTTTTGCTGAGAAATTGCAATATTGCTGTCTTAAGTTATCGACAAACAATGAGAATCCTTCAGTTAGAAATTTTACTTAGTAAATTATTATCGATCACTATTTCTATATATAGATTTCAGAATCTAATCCATTATAAGAGATTCCAGTAATTTCATAAATGAACTACAAATTTTTAATGACTAATGAGAAATATACTGTTACAGTTTAATTCATTAACAAATTAATTTCTAGAGAGTAAATTAGTATAATCTGATTTTTTTAATTTAATATATATAGTTGTTCTTTAGATTTTGAATTATGGTATAATCAGTATCAATATTATTAATACTTTTAAAAGGATTTTACTTTAAAAAAGATGCCAGTTATAAACTAAAAATAAAATAATTTTAAAAATAAAATAAAAATTAATTACAAATAATAATTTTTTTAAATTTAAAGATTAAATGAAAAGAGGAAATGTCACGTATACATCAACCTGACTTATTAAACTTCCACCTCTAACTAAAATTATATATAAGAGAAAATTCATTACGTCATTTAATTTAAAAACCAGGAAATTAAAATGAAATCGGAAGCAATCAGATTTATGTAAAATCATTGCTTTTCCTAAATGTACAAAAATACAGTGCAAATAACTTCCGAGTCAATATCCTAAATACCACCACCACAATAAAAGTACAAGACCAAATGTAGAACGTAAATAAGGGCAACAGGATGATAATAGCTATTTAATAAACCAACTTATTGGCAGCTTCCCGTTCTTACCGCGTTCGTAACTACAGTTTAACTGCTTTTACATAATATATACATATTTATCTACAAATGCTGCTAACCTTAGAGAAAGGAAGGAAAATGCATAAGGCATTATGCTGGTTAAGAACGCAGTTCCGCTATAGCAGGATTATTGGATTACGTTACTCAGATGGTGAAAAATGGAAGTGGATATTTGTAAGTTTCAAATGCGGCCATTGTCAAGGCTTTTCCTGATTGGGGAGGGCTTTATCCGAAACTAGGAGAGTTGGGGGAAGCTCCTTTTGAAACACCCCCGGCTATTTCGATTTTAATACTGCGGGTAAAATTCGACATGACAGATGTTTTAGCTCAACTTGGGTACATTGAATTTGCATTTCCCGAAATGGATTGTGTCAGTAATAGACGGGAAATCAGCTTTATTTTAACCGAAATTTCTATCATCTGTGAATAACGGAAAGACTAGTTTTTTTTCACCTAGATACATACCCTTTTTTTTTACATTCAATAAAATATACAAAACGTAGCATGTACTGGGTTCGCTTAAGGACATTGATAAATCCAATATATTCACTCAGAAAGTTTCATATCTTGTTACTCCATTATTTTTAAATATCAATTACAGTATTAAATTAAATATTTTTAACCATCTTTTATACTCTTTATAATCACAGAAATAACTGAGTACCTTTTGCTAGCCCTTAATTAAAAAATAGTGTAGTTATGAAAATTTAAAAAAAAATAGAAAACAAATCTCAAAAAGCTTCATAAATACGAATGTTTCCAAAGCTACGGAAATACGTTGTTTAATTAATTTCCGAAGACCGTGCTATCAAATTTTAAAAAACATACTGGCGCAGAGATAATTACATAATTAGAAACATTTAGTTAGACCGTTTAAAGAAATTTTCCTCTAAACACGAAGCATTATTATTGTCACGTTACTTTCATGAAGAACAATGACAAGAAGATTGAAAATTGATGCCTCATTTAACAGATATATTCATCAATGCCGTCGAAATATTAGAAATTAGAACTATACAACAGAAATTTTTAAAAGGGAGTTAACATTTTACTTCTAAACTTACTGTTTTTAATGCTTTACAGATTATACGATGCTAGGATGTTGAAAAACAAATTTAACAGCAAATTTAGATGTATCTTTTCAGAAATTTAAGATTTAAAGTGATTGTTAAAACTGAAAGAAACAATGTTTTTTTAATTATATTTAAATACAGAATAGTTTTGTATTCATTGCAATTAAATACTAGATACGCAACCGCAAAATTGAATAAATTTTTATTTCATGTTGTCCATACATACAGCAATTTCAGCTTAATCGAATCAGGAAAAGAAGTTAAATATTTTATTAAGATATTAATTATATATTTTTTTAATAAAAAGACCTAAAATATTTACTGAAATGTTTTAAACTAATAACATGTTTCATGTTTACGACTCATACAATATTGAAAATGCATCAGGCATTTAAAAAAAAATAACATGAAAACGCAAAAACTTTAAAGCAGTTGGATCACCTAACCTTATGCACTTGTGAGCACAGAATTGGTATTATTAAAAGTAAAAGAGAAGTAGTTCGATATCATATGAGCAAAGTGAATTTAAAAATGTCTGCACATACAATGCGCTTTGAGAATAGAAGATTTATCGTATTTTGGTGCATAATAGATCCAATACAAAACCTCCTCTTTGTCGTCAGCTCTCAAAAGTTCACCCTATTGTGAGTGAGAGGAGGTCAAGATATATACAGTGGCAGATGTTTTGGACACTCCACACGATAAGAATTTTATTCTACGATATAGACTGCCAAGTAGGAAAAAAAAAAAACAATTTCTACAAATGCCTTTAACTATTTGCAGAATTTGAAATACTTTTGAAAAATATGAAATGTTTTTTTCTAGTAAAGGAAAGTAAAAATTAAGGAAAATGTCGAAACTTTTCTCACTGAAATACTTCATTTGACGATGATTTAGCAATTGTGTAAGAGTATAGAAAATAAATTTTACAAATGTCTGTTGTTATCTATTGCAATTAAAACAAAAGGTAATATATAATAATATTAATAATTATAATACATAATTTAACAGTTATAATTTTAATATAATTATAATAAAAAATTTAACTGTTATAACAATTTTAATATAATTATAATAAATAGTTTAACAGTTAAAATAATTAAGGTCTATCATCAGTTTCAAGCAAATAATAAACAATTATATTGATGCAAAAATATATTTTATAAGAATGAATAAAAAATAAAACTACATACATTTTAAACTATATGAAATTTGTTCATGATATTAAAAAATATTTCTGATATATTAATTTTCGAAAAGGGTGTATGTTTTTATGCTAAATATGACTATCCAATTAGTTATTCTTTTCTCTAAAAATTAATTTAGCTGAAACGATGACTTAATTTTTTAATTAATCTTTTAATTTATACAAAATAAATAAATACACGGAACCAATACAGTGTTTTAAAGCGCGGATACAACAACCAGCATCTATCTAAACTGCGTTATGTTTGAGAACATTTCCATAATAATAGTAGAAATATTGAGTTTTTTAGCAAGACCTTCAACGTTAATGCGGCAAATATTTACCTATATCCATTCATTTACGAAACATAACTTGTCAACAACGCAGGGCGAACCATCAAAGAACTATGTTACAAGGTATACTTAAAGTATTGGAAACCTAGGGTGGTGAATAAATTTCGATTACCAATTTTTACCCAGGTAAACAAACTTCTAAAGTCTGATTTTTTTATACTGTAATAAAGTATTTTTTTCTTCCTGGTTTGTTAAAGCTTATGTACACGGTTATTTTTCACACAAAACGTTTACTGGAGATAGAAATTTGATTCGTGTAGGAGAAGAAATCAAAATTCAATCAGGGATAGAATTTGATTATCCTCATTTCTTTATTTACTACAGAATATCTAAACACGTCACAGTCTTGTCGATGCTTTTAACACTACACAGCTTTTTGGAAACTTTAGACTTTTTTTTTTATAATAATTTTTTTATACTTTGAAATGATAAAGAGAAGTAACAAACAGTAGCAGGTAGAGGTGGGTTGTATTGGTTTTAACGATAAGGGTTTAAACTAATGGTTTTACCCGTCCTGGTCAATATCAATTTTGCACATTTTGACCACTAAAATTCACTTTTCAATATATTTAATGTTAATCGTACTAGCGTATGATAAAGGCAAGTTACATTTGTTAAAAATGTCATAATATAAATAACACCAGCAAAAAACAAATATAACATAACACCAAGATACAAAAAAAAAAAATGTTTTACTTATTTTTTTTTTATTATTCAGGCTGTTTTATATGTAACTAGCAAGTTTGCCCGTGCTTCGCTACGGTGAACTTAATGTATTACTTTTAAACAAAGATTTATTTTTCGTGAATAACTCTCTAAATTCGTCACAGTTCAGTTCGAGACATTGGCATGTTTATATATTTCTATCAAGCGTATATAACATTATTCAGTTTTTATAATCGAATTTGTCTTATATTAAATTTGCTCAAACTTTTTTTATTGTAAAATATAAGCTTAACCCTAAATTGCATTACTGTATTACTACGGTACGTTGATTAGCAAAGTTAACAGATCTATTACGGGATAGAATAGGAAGCACAGGTTTTGACAGCAACAGTGCTAATTTTGTTGGTAGTAATAAATGTTTTCCAAAATTAAGGAAATTTATGACAAACCACATAGTTTTGTATGAAACAGAAACACACATTCGTATCGACAACCATATGAATATGAAGATAACTATATAAAATGATAGGTTTTATTTGGCCATGAGAGTCACTGAAATTTGTATTTTTTGTACTTAGAATATTGTTGATATGCATTTCATTGTAACATAAAAATGAACCAAGAATTAAATTTAAAATTAGTTCTCATATAAAAATGCTACAATTTGTGTCACATAGAAATGAAAGTGAATCACTTTATATCTCAAATTTCAGTTCAAATCGAATAGATACTAAGCAGACGATTTTAAATAATATAAAATAAGAAATAAATAAATGAAATATTTAAATGAATGACGTCATAATGATAGAAAAATATCATTTTCGCCTATTTATTATGTGATGAATTGAACATTTTAATCTCCTGCTTTTAACCGTGGAAAACTGCGTTTAAAACAATTACTTGATGACGTCACATTGCAAAATATTGCTTCTTTCCCTTAGATATATGCGATAAATTAAAAACTTAATCGTTTAGCGTTTAAAGGGAAAATAATGCTTGGAATAATGACATAAATGCTAAAAAGGGGAAAAAATTTCAACGAAAATTTACAAAAACCTTCCCAAGATATACCTAAAAAAATTTTTGGCGATTGGATGCATATTTTTGAGTCTATTAGTACAGACAGACAGACAGACTTCATTTTTATATGTAATTTATGTTGAATTCAAGTTACAAGTACTTTTAACTACCACTTATGTTTTTAACTTCAACTCATGTTTTATTTTTTAACTGTAACTCATATTTTATGTTCTTTACTGCAACTGGATTACAGTTTCACAATTACATGTGCATGGTTCATTGTAAAAATTCAAACATTCTTATTATATTATAAAAGCATGTTAAATCTCATGAACTTGTTAGTGTAATATTTTGTTTAACTGCACTACTATTTTTATTGCTTATAAAAAGTCACCTTTAATTACAAAAGATATATAATAAAACTAAGACCATTTAAAACTAATTTTAGCAATTCTGACCACTTCTGGATGATTAAAACCACTTTCATCCAGTGTCCTGGTCAAAATCAGCTTTGACCGGTCAAAATTACAACCCTGTGGCACACACAAGCAGGGGTGCCTAAATGGAAACCCGCTGCTAACATGCAGTTCGTTAGTATATTTTGCGGTCAAAATTTGCGTCAGTAAATTTGCGGTCAAATCAATAATATCTATGTATGATGAAATATCCTATTGTTTATTAATACATGTGTTTCTTTAATAAATAAGACATCAATTTTTCAATATTGAACTTGTCTTAGTGAAGGCACAATCAAATTTGAAGCCACATATGACGCTTAGATGTATAACAAGTGTTACTCAAGACATAAAAATCTGTTAATCTTTTTTTTTTTACTTACAGTAAAAATTTGATATAGCCTTACTATCCATTCCGATACTAGTTTGGCATTATTAACGCCTTTAGTGATATATGGAATTATATCCCTATCTAAATACTTCAACAATTGTATGAATACATCAAATTACCTCTTTATATTCCGGACATCAAAAATATGCGGTCTACTGTTTTGCTAACGAGGACTAATACGACCGGGTCCTACACCTTAAAGTCGATTCCGAACGGCTACGAACGTATACTCCAGCAACGGGATTCGAATCCGCGAACTCTGGTACCAAAGAATGACGCTCTATCAATAGACTATCTTAATTGAATCTTATATTTTTATTATTTAAAATAGAAGCTTCAGGTGAGCAAATAAAAAAAAAACTGATACCAACTTTTAAGTGATACCAATCATTCCCGTTTTCTGGAAAATGTTTTATGGACAAATATGCATTAACACGTTGACTGCCATGGGGGTCACCAGTGACCGGCACTCGGTTTGGCTACAGCGCCTTGGGGGCCATTGGTGACCAGCGACGCAGTAAATAATAAAAGTACATATTTATAGTAAATATGGATACTGATACATTTTTCAAGAATACCATTCTTATTATAATGGTTTGAAGATATTAATGTAACATAGAACATAAAATAAATTTTAGTAGTACATGAAAAATATACATTTTATCAGTGCATATTGCGATGAGTCAGATTGAAACATCTAAGGCAAAGAAAAGGTGAATCAAAGCAATCGGAACAATATGTCACAACTTTTTAGTTAAAATCTTTGTTCTAGTTATTCCTAGCTGCTTTGGATGCTAAAGAATGAGAGTAATCATTTAGCAATCGGAATACGATTGTTTGGAAAAAAGGACAATTGTAACAATTGCCTGTCGCGTCGTGGGAGTCACCGGTGACCCCCACCACAAAAACTGCTTCAAGCATAATTTTATAACTCATTTTATCTGCAGCAAATATTTTAGCATATACATCGCATGATGAAAAGTTCACGTCGGCGCCTTAGCAAACCACCGACAATGCGTCTGACAGTCAACATGTTAAGTAGATATATCATGAAATACAGCAATTGGCTGAAGCTAATACATTCTCTAGTTAAAATTTGAAATTTCCTTTATATATAAGGAAAACAGACTAATATAAGGCTTAGACTTTTTTCCCCCGATAAGCTCATATGCTGAAAGACCCCAGATTCTTTTTATTTCAAAATTATCAGTTGCTTCCACTTGCGTTTAAGGCAAATTTCCCATTGAATACGTAAAGAATATTTATATGTTTATACTTATATTCAATAATCTAACTTACTTTTTAACACTCGTATTACGCGGAAAATGTTACAATAAAAGATTTAATGTGTGTGAATTTTTTTTTTAATAATGATGTTAAGTATCAAATTGATTAAAAAAATCATAAAAGCTTACCATCTTAGCTGTATAAACCAGACATAAGAGTTTAAGAAAATGACTTACCTAAAAAAGAAAAAAAATATTAGGCAATGTTTAAAACACTTAATACATGCATTACCTGAAAAATAATTCAAAATTGCCCATTTTCTAAAGTAGTGATTCAATAATCACCCGTCTTAGAAATTTCTTCCCAGTTTCTAGAATACATTTTAAAATCTATAATCACATATTTCTTTCCCTCTATAAAAAGTTGCAATTTAAAAAAAGCATAAATATAAAGGTTGTCTAGATAATTATAAATGTGGAGAGAAATTTATTAATTATTTCAGTAAACGAATGTCAAAGTGTCGAAGAATGTCAAAGAATGATTTTTAACCGTAAATCTATTATTTTCTTATGCAAAGAGGTGAAATAAAGTTGTATATTTAAAATCAATGCCTACACACAAATATGCACACACACACACACACACACACACACACACACACACACACACACATATATATATATATATATATATATGTGTGTGTGTGTGTGTGTGTATGTGTGTGTGTGTGTGTGTGTGTGTGTGTGTGTGTGTGTGTGTGTGTGTGTGTGTGTGTGTGTGTGTGTGTGTGTGTGTGTGTGTGTGTGTGTGTGTGTGTGTGTGTGTGTGTGTAAGGAAAATTCCCAGGGATTTTCAAAACTTAAATCAAGTCTAAAAATTCCCGCGTTATTTTGCATTCCCCTTTTTAACCCCTAACCTTTAAATTTAACCTTTAACTATTTAAATTGACCACTGGGGCTACAGTTTATGCCCTCAGAGAAGGGACCTGTCCAGTTATAATCCTACATGGCCCTAGCTGACAATTTAGGAAATTTCCAAATAAAAAGGAGATACACGCTGTCGGGGACAGATTTTTCTAGAGATATTTTCAGACATATGTTGACCCAGGTGTTACGTGTCTTGTACATAAAACATCATGCTAGCTGACCCTTCAGTTTGTCCTGTCCCTATGATGAAGTGGGAACCCGTCTTTCAACGTTATCATAATAAAGGTCTTTAGCTAAAACTGTATCATTTTTATGGCCATGACTGCAACCACCTATAGAGAAGTCCGTCTCATTATTACATGCATATTATAATATATATATATATATATATATATATATATATAGATATATATACATATATATATACACATATATATACACATATATATATATATATAATGGTTTTATGCGTGTTTGGTATATGTACACAAGGTTGTATATCACTTTCTTTCTCTCTCTCCTTCATCTTTATGTGTGTGTGTGTATATATATATATATATATATATATATATATATAGATATACACACACACACCCATAAAGATGAGGGAGAGAAAGAAAGTGATATACACACTTATGTACATATACCAAACACGCATAAAAACATTGATAGACAGAATAATTACCGGTAGTTACACACACAAAATGAAAAGGAAAAAATATCTACAGTATTCAGCAGTTGAATGAGTCGTAAAACTGTGGAAATGATTTGAAAAACGCTGAATAACAAAAGATCTTTCCGTTTACCTAAAAGAAAGAAACGTTTCAAGGTACAATCGTTAACGAGTTAACGGATCCCGGAGAACAATCTAAATGTGGAACACTCTTAAATGTTGGGGGGAAATTGTGAAACAATAAGAGTCCTCGACAGTATTTTCCCATAAAGATTCAGTAAGATTAAAGTACAAGAAATAAAAAAAAAAAACGCAAGGATTTTTGAAGCCGGCTCTTTTTTTTCAACGTTGCTAATTATTATCAATTACTACGAGATAACAAGGCAAGGGTCAAAACATAAGTCTAAGTGTCAAGTATACTTAAGAACGGGTGATAAGGGTGACGAGAAAGTTGCATAGCGCGAGGACAAATGGCGCAAGATTATCAACTCGATCATCTTTGATAGAGAAAAATGCGTTTCAGCAGTATTGCAAAGCAAAGTGAAGTGAAATTTAGAATGAAAATATTTTCAATATAAAGTTTACAAAAAGAAAATAACAGATAAAATTCCTCATAAAGTTGGATTTGTTATTCACGTTTCCCGAAAACTAAAATGGGTAAAAATTAAAGTACGAAGGTTAAAGTACGAAGGTGAAACTACACATTGAAAATTCAATTAGTCCTTTAAAAGCGGATAGTAGTTAACCCCCCCCCCCCCAAAAAAAAACACTAAAATATTTATAAAAGCGCATACGATCGTTAATAATTAAAGCTTTGATTATTTACTCTAATATTCTATTATAGAATATTTAGGAAATTTCCAAATAAAAAGGAGATACACGCTGTCGGGGACAGATTTTTCTAGAGATATTTTCCCACAGATGTTGACCCAGGTGTTACGTGTCTTGTACATAGAACTTCATGCTAGCTGACCCTTCAGTTTGTCCTGTCCCTATGGTGAAGTGGGAACCCGTCCTTCAACGTTATCTTAATAAAGGTCTTTAGCTAAAACGGTGTCATTTTTATGGCCATGATTGCAACCACCTATCGAGTCGAGAAGTTAGTTTCATTACATATATATATATATATATATATATATATATATATATATATATATATATATATATATATAAAATTGTGAAACAATAAGAGTCCTCGACAGTATTTTCCCATAAAGATTCAGTAAGATTAAAGTACAAGAAATAAAAAAAAAGGCAAGGATTTTTGAAGCCGGCTCTTTTTTTTTTCAACGTTGCTAATTATTATCAATTACTACGAGATAACAAGGCAAGGGTCAAAACATAAGTCTAAGTGTCAAGTACACTTAAGAACGGGTGATAGGGGTGACGAGAAAGTTGCATAGCGCGAGGACAAATGGCGTAAGATTATCAACTCGATCATCTTTGATAGAGAAGATTGCGTTTCAGCAGTATTGCAAAGCAAAGTGAAATTTAGAATGAAAATATTTTCAATATAAAGTTTACAAAAAGAAAAAAAACAGATAAAATTCCGCATAAAGTTGAATTTATTATTTATCGTTTCCCGAAAACTAAAATGGGTAAATATTTAAGTACGAAGGTGAAACTGCAGATTGAAAATTCGATTAGCCCTTTAAAATCGGTTAGTAGTTAAAACACCCAAAAAACTAATATAAAATATTTATAAAAGCACATACGCTCCTTAAAAAGCTTAGATTATTTACTCTAATATAATACTTATTCTATTATAGAATATTTACAAATGCTTGAGATCAATAGAATTTGAAATTTAACTTATTTCTAAGGGGGGAAAAAAGAGATGTAGCCGACGAGAATCATATTTCTTGGCCGAAATAAAGAACGCTGTACGAATTTACCTTCCATTAATCATACTGCCTTTGAAATTATCTGTGTGTAAATTTATTGATTAATTTATATATCAAAATTCGTAGCAGTAACTTATTATTATGAACTCTTTAAAAATAAAGATAGCGTCAACCAGGGGTGTACCGAGAAATTTTCTGTGGGAGAGATTCTCCCCCCTCTAACACATTTATGTATGTATGTATGTATATATATGTGTATATATATATATATATATATATATATATATATATATATATATATATATATATGTATGTATATACGGGGTACCCACTCGTTTTCCAGAACAAAAATTAAGGACTTTCTAAGGACCAGAGTAACTTTTTAAAAGGACTTACTTAAAATACACGGTATAACGACATAAAACCTATTTCTTGGGGAACATAATTTAATGATTACGAATTTAGAGAATAAGGTGAAAACTGATAAGAAATCACACGATTACAATGGATCCGGTCAATGGAGAAATTGATCACGTTCCAATTTAAAACTTAAAGGGATTTTAAGGACCTGTGACAAAAATTAAGTAGTTTTAAGGGTCTTTAAAAATGAAAGCTAAAATTAAGGACTTTTAAGCACCGTGGGAACACTGTATATACATACTAATACAGTATTATAATATGTGTATGCAGGAAACCTTATGGAGGTGGGGGGTGTAACTCTTGCATTTCCTTCATTACATCACTGACGCCAATAAATGAATGTATGAACAACATCAGGCAGTTGTTTTGACTTTACTAAGGCGAACTCAGAATAAAATATTTTCCAAGGCTCGTGAGACAAAACTTAAAAGTTTAATTTATTCTCTACGACTGTCTAGAATCAAATTTAAGAATGCAAATGAATTTTGTAAACTGCGACTCTCTTTTACAAATAAACACTCCAAAAGCACTGGCGTTAAAGGCTTTTGCAAGATTAGTTTTAACAATTAGGATGTACCACTATTCCCGGGATGTTTTTTGACATTTTTGCCGACACGTTTTATTTCAAATAAATGCGAGGCGAAAACACCACTGTGTAATAAAACAAAAAAGTAGTAGGAGAGAAGGGGGAGGGGTGAAGCGGCGGTAGAGGGTCGAAGAGAGAGAATTATCTGCTTGATTAAATTAAATGATGGTGGAAAAAAACTCGAATCTCTTTTCCCTCAAAGCAAAAGGGATAAAAAGTAAATTAAATATGTGTGGGGAAGCCAAAGGCGTGGAACAAGGGTCTTCAATCTTTTTAGCATCTTACTTCAGCCTTATCTTAGACGTTTCGAGAGAGGAATATTGTACGAACGGGCTGCCGAAGGATCGTATATACATTGCGTGATCGGTTATTTATTTATTATTTTTGATATTTTTTCTTTCCCAGGCCAATTTTTCACCCCCGTTTGTAGTCAGCAGTTACAATTTTCCAGGCTTCATTTTCTGAATTGAAACGTACAGTTTGTAAAACACAAAAAAAGGGAAGAGAAGGCTAATGGTAGCGGTTTCTATTTAGATTTTTTTCCCGTTTAGTGACGACTATTAGCATAATGACATGTCATTTTCGGGAGGAAAAAAATCAGTCTGAAAGAGTTTTGTACATATGCTTGCCATTCTTTATTTTGAAGAATAGAATATGAAAATTTAGTTTTTTTGCTTACTATATATAACATATTTTTCAAAATAACATATTAACTAATTTTTGTCACAGATTTTGGTGACGTTATTAGCCCCTATTCCAAGGAAAATTATGTACATTTTCGTAATGCAGGGGTGCCTAAAATGAACTATCTATCTATCTATATATATATACATGTCGAGGCGCAGCATTAGCAGAACACAATTTCATGGACTAGACGATTAGACTTTTACAAACTGTGAATGGCAACGCGAAGAAGCTTGCGCCACAAACAGATACTGAGACAGAGCGTGTGTGTGCAGAAGAGTGAGAGTACAATGATGTCTATTTTATGTTTAATCGTTATGTTTTTGTGCTTTGAAATTAAATGTTCATGTTTTGTGAAATGTGCTTGATGTTGTTTTATCTATCTATCTATCCCCCCACATACACACACGCACTCGCGCGCACACACACACACACACTTTTATACCGTTATTCTGTAACCTCCATGTCATTTGTTGATTATTAATACAAGGTTTTAAATGCTTAATGATTTAATGCTTCAAATCAAAAACTCAATGGAATTGTGAAAAAACAAATGAAAATGAGTTATTTTACCTAAACATATGAATTTTTACAATAAAAGATTAGAGTGAAGGAATTTTAAATTCTAAAATATTTATTATTTTGACTAAACATATTCCTTACAAACATGAAAGGTGTTCAATTCACTTTCTAATCATATTAAAAAACTTGAGCAAATAAGAACTACACAACATCACGTTTCAATTTTACTAATTAAGCACTAATTCTAATAAGAACGTGTAAGAGCTCTGATTAACAATGTAACAATAAAAATTAAGAGAGCAGGCCGGACCATTAAATACAAAACAAATCTGTTTTATTGTAATATCCAAGCAAATGTTAAATTAACAGAAATTTGAATTAAATAGCGTTTCGAAAAAAAATTACCAAAACGTAACGATTTATTCTATTTGCCGTAAATGAAGAAATAAAATTTCATTCCGACTGTATTAATTTTTAATGCACGTAAAGCGGAAGATGCACACTTGCTTAAATTTAAAATTCCCCTGGATAAAACTAAGATTAAAAAAATCTTAATTTTAGAGAAAGAAAAAAACGAAAGAAACAATCAAAATGGGCCGAATTCACGATGGCCAATCCGAGCTTGACTGAAACAATTAACAAAGACGGCCGGTCTTAAAAAAAAAATGGCCGAAATCATCAGTTATCCCTTATCAGCAATCAATCAAGTGCAACAGACCTAGAATTACTACCAAATCAATTTTGTGGTCGATCCCCAACATCGACTGGCCTAAAGTCCGGTCCTTAATTGGCCCGGGGCCTTTTAAAGTAAAACGTTACGGATGCGCGGCGCTAATTACTGTCATTAGAAGGGAAGGAAAGAATAATGGAAGAGTGATTCAATTATGAATATTAATGCCGGCACAAATAATTCGGCATCGGTTCTTTTAAAGGACCTTTGAGTAATGATCCGGACAGAGCCATTATTGTTTCGCCCTCCGTGCAACGGTTAAGTGGCTGACAGGTAGTACCATTTCAGTAAAGCAACTGGAGGGAGAAATGACGGTTAATTCGGAGCAAAAAGTGTGGACGGCGAACGGTTAATAACCACGGATTCGGCCGAGAAAGTGGAGTGCCAAAAGGAGAACACACAGATTCTCGAGGGTTACGAGGTAATGCATTATTGTTTGCTCATGCGGCTTTCATGTTCATATGTGAGAGAGGCGCAATCACGCATTCAGCCAACTATAATAATGGAGCTCCCTCTCTCTTTCTCAGTATATAGATATACGAGAGGATGGTACACAAAACTTTTGAAAGAGACTAGCTAATAAATGAAACGCACAATGGGCCGATGACAAATGATGTTCAACAGTTGCAAAAGCTTTACACGAAATTGGGGATTATAAGTACTTATTAAAGCATGGGTGAGCATGGAAAATTTTAAAACTAGATAATCCCAAAATTGTCACGCATAAGTTAAATAGAAAACCCACCGTTTTAAGCGAATGACGTAAATTATCGTGATACAGAGAGTAGCTTTCATTTGAAATAATGTAAACCGTCAGCTTTTTAAATTATTTTGATTATATATCTTTTGTTCATTTGATTCTTTGAGAGCGTGTACATTTTCCAAAACAACCAATTCTGTGGATAGTGAAAAATATTGGATCTAATCCATCCAAGAATTAGTTTTGGAAATAGTTCTGTATTAGAATTCGAAATACATGCATAAACAAATATACACACAAGTACTGTGTAACAACTGCAATTTCCCTCTTAAGTCAGTGCCACCTTAAGCACAAAGCTAAATAGACTACAGACCCAGAAAGAAAGCTTTTTAAAGGAAAAATTTTGATTGCATTTACATTAGTTTGACAAATGAAGTTAAATAATTCTCAACATATTTATGAGTATGCAAAAAAAAAACGTTTCCTTTCTGTAGAAAGAGCAACAAACAATATATTTTCTCATGAAGATGGACGCATAAGCAACTCACGGGCACCAATTAACTTAGGACGGTACTTTTTACTATTTCGTTTCATGCAAAATGAGAAAAATGCAGTTTAAAATTCCGTACTATGCCGTTACACAAAGTTCACATTATGTAACGCTTCTAAACATATGATTCTACACGCTAGAGCAGAAATTAACATAAATACAGCGTTCTATGAATCGGAAAATGTTCCAAACAATAAGAAACAAGGATGACTACAACAAGAATTACGCAGGTTCAGTAAATGTGAACCTAGTCGGAAACCTAATGACCAAGTTCAAGAGATGACATCAAGAAGAAAAAGATTAAAAGGGGAAAAATCAACCCTAGAAACTGGGTTACTATGCATATGGCTATTGTCCGAACCTCGAAATTTGTTTCAAGAGAAACAATGGAACTGAAGAAATCCCATTAAAATCCCCCTCACACTTAAATCCCGGCGGCCCGTTATTGTTTCCGAATTTTACAGCGAGCAGGTTTTACTGTTTGAACACGAGAGATAGGGATAATTCTACGTGGATGAGGGGATTTGCAGTAGATCAGTTGGAAACAGTTCAGAATGGCCATGAAGGGATCTTGGAAGAACACAACAGTCCTGGCAAGATTCACTGAAGTGAAACGTAACGAGCGTGGTGCGAAATCAGGCGACGTCGAAGCGGGGAGTTCTTGTCAATTTGACGAACTCGATGAACCAGGACATTATTCTGGAGACAATGGGGTCGACAACTCGGAGGTCTAGTGCCAGGGGTGTTCTGCATCGAGCGTGAATAAAACTTTTATTACGACTGCCTGAATAGAGTAATTGATACACGATCCTCTGCTAGACAAACAAAAAGTGAGTTTAAAGCGTATATTCCTGCACTAACATTAAGTCAGAGAGAATAAGACCTTGAAGTTGCCGTTGCTTTAGAAATAATTTTTAGCATTACTGGGAAAAAATCAATATCAAATATTTTCAAACGAAATATAAATTTTCCTTATAAAACATGGCAAAAAAATAGCAATGTGTTTTGTTTATTTTTTTTTCGAAAAATAAAAGACTACATAATTTCATTTAAGACCCACATTGCAAAATTTCGTTTTAAAGATTTAAGATAATGTTATATAGTTTAATTTTTAGAAATATGGCTTAACTTTTCATTTTTTAATCAGAAAGAATTTTTTTTACAAACTAAAGCAGTATTTTATTATCGGAAGATGTGAAGTATTAAATTTATTCAATATGATAGACATTTAAATACGTTTTATCAATATTAAAAATAAAAGTTAATCATAAAAATAACTATAAATACAAAGTTAAATGTCATTCTATTAAAAAAAGTGCAATACTAAGAAAGTCTTGTTTGTGAGAGAATAAACACACACACACACGGAAAACCACCGTGTGTGGAGATAAACCTTACAATATATTACATTAACTATTTCAGAATATCTAGCTTTCTGAAAAGTATACTATCAGTATAAATTCTTCTAATTATTCTAATTAACGGTAGAAGTAATAATTTGTCTTTCTGAGGCGGCAGACACTGTGTTCCTTAGATCTCACTATCATCCAACATCATCTACCAGAGAGGGAAAAAGAAATGTTAAAAATTTTTCTATACCTTCCTTTTCCTTACAGAAATCCATTTTCTAATAAGAGAATTCGATCTTAAAGCCCGCCCCCCTCTTAAGACATGAGAAATCACGATGCACGTCCCCACGAAAAAGCCATCTCAAATAACCCAGTTCTACTCTGAAAGAATCACGAATTTAATAAAAGAGAAAATATTCGGGAAAGAGTAAAGCTCTCGAAATATCCGTCAGATGACAAAGAACCCCACCAAAACACCCACTTAGGGAAATTTAACATGTTTGTCACAGCTACTTTCCAAAAGATTTCAGGATTAGGAGCCTTGCTTGTGGCTCGGGGGCTCAAAAAAGGAAATCCTAACAAAGACTAAGCATGAGATACTTCAGTTTTGCACGCATACGCAAAAATTTTCTATCAGTTATCGGAACGACTCGTACGTAGTATGCAAAATATCAGAGTCTATCAGCAAAAGTTGGACCTCCCATGAAGAAAGAGAATGATGCTCTCTATCTACCTACCCAGAGGCTGAACAATAGATTTTATACGAATAACAGCGTCAGGTGAGTGCATCTAAGATACGGCACAGTAGTCTAAGTAGAGAGGGGCTTAAAAAGATGTGCACTAAAAAAAGGGGCAATAAATTTCGACTTCTTGGAAAAAGATCTTCGGTACCACAGTTTGTAAATTTACCGAATCTTATTCATCGACAGTTCGATAAATGAAAATTTGAACTGCCAGTAGCTGTGGTTACTACTAGGTAACTCACTCTAACTACTAGTAATTACTTATTACTCTTTGCTAGTAATTTTTCTGAAAAACGACAAAATGTAGGAAATGAATAACTGAATACATATATACTTTGGTTTGTGTTTCTTACGCCAAAGATAAAATACTGAATAGTAATTAAACCTTCACAGGATGGGTGTATCACAAATGAATCACTGAGATATATCAAACATCTGCCCGGCTTATTAAAAAATGTTAATAACAAAAATAATTGCTGTCAAAAGCCACGA
The DNA here is from genome assembly GCA_032207245.1 of Pardosa pseudoannulata. Taxonomy (NCBI): domain Eukaryota; kingdom Metazoa; phylum Arthropoda; class Arachnida; order Araneae; family Lycosidae; genus Pardosa; species Pardosa pseudoannulata. The sequence goes on along the minus strand of CM063504.1, from coordinate 19,553,297 downwards.
GCAAACTAATAGCTAGGAGTATTATTTATTTTATCTAATTTTACAAAGTCATAAAATATCCATAAATAGACTTCACTGTAGGGCCTCTCTAGTGACGCTGACGTGACGTTCGTCATAAAACGGTTATATAAAATGTAAGAAATTAAATTTGAAAAAAACTATGCTTCAGGCAGTATCAGTGAAGTTATTGAGTAGATCGAAAATTCCACCATTTACTCCCCAGGAAAAATCGTTTGAAAACAGAGTCTGGTAACCAGCACAGGCTTGCAACTCCTGAGGTACTTTCAAAAAGGTGAGAAAAGTGACAAATAATACAGAATAAATTACCAAAAAGTGACTAAACATTGAAAAAAAAAGCGATTTTTTTTTGTCCTCTTGATTACAGATGCTATTATTAAGATTTTTGTATTTATTTTAACTCTAAATCAAATGATTCATGCAAGACATGATTTTAGCGTCAAATACCAAAAAAAAAAAGGTTAAAAATTTTGTTTAACACAACTCAACATTGCTTTTTATTCAAGGAAATTTATAAATTAGATTTGAATACATAAAATACATTAATTTTATAGTCACAATTTTCTTTATATATTAATGATGTTTTGAAATATGTACATAGCTAAATTAGAGTATCTAAACAAAAATTGTGAAGAAAAAGAGAAATGTGTGCTTTGACGTAAGTTACTTTAATGTATTAAATGTACATTTCAGTACAAATGTAGATTTCAGGAACTTCTTTACGACTTTTTAAAATCACTAAATTCTGGAAACCATGTGACTAATTACATTTTAATAAGAAAAATAAGAGAGCATCACATTTTTGGTCTTTTATTAAAATATTTTGTTATTAACTCAGATTTTCTTTTTTCAACAACAGATTTTTGCTGGGATGCACTATGAAAAATGTGACTAAAAGTGACTTTACTTAAAAACGTGACTAAAAGTGATTAATTGTAAAAAAAAAGTGACTAAGGGTGAGAAAAGTGAACGGATTTCAAGCCTGCCAGATTATCAGCACTGTTTTAGCTCCCCACTCCCTTTCTCTGCCATACACACTCAAGAAACTAAGTTTGAGATGACTTTTATATGTCTTCAGTAAGTCAGTAAGTCCCATGTTTCGATAAATTATAATTTTCAGGGAACCTAAAATCATGAACTACAAGGAATGTCCAGAAAGTATTGTTCAATTTCTGCGAGTTTCAAATGTGCAAAAAAACTATTTTATCAAGTTAAATATATAATAACATTTTCCCAGTTATTTTACTTTCAGATAAATGCACATTACAATCCAGATCATCCGGCATTTCAAGCGTCGGAGGTTCAAACAGCAACAAAAATAATGCTTAGGTTTTAATTTCTTAAATCAAAAGCGAGTATACAATCACGTATTCCTTAAATTCGAACGTAATTACTTCTAAATTTAAAGGGGAAATAACGAAAACAATCGAAACAAAATTTGACGTTTGAAATTTAGTAGTTGATTGGTTTGGTTTGGAGTGCTACAGTCTACTTTTTGCAACACAGGGCTAATTAGACCGGGACCTACTGCTTAAAGCCGATTCCGAACGGCTACGAACATCCATGCCACAGTGGGATTTGAACCCACGAACACCAGTAAAGGCCAGCATCCTAACCATTTGGCCAGCGCTCGGCAATTTAGTAGATGAAGATAAACTTGTTAGGGAAAAGTAATGCAGGTTAACGAAATGCAGCAGATTCTGAAGGAAATATTAATACATAAAATACATTTTTACATAGCTTATGTATTCATCCATACACCGATATTTCTATAAATAAATACACATTTATACTCGTCATCAATGATGTTACGTCATTTTTGCCAATGTTTGGCCACATTCTACAATACGCTTAATTTTCCATAATATAAATATAATAAATATCAACCCACAACAATCAAATTCATCATCTCTAAAATGCATGAAAATGTTCAAATGTGTAAGTTTCAATTCGAATATCGGAGAACAACTTTCCGTTTAATTTAAAAAATAACAGAAGATACGTGCCTATTTTGATAGAAGATCGTTTTTTAAAATTAAAAACTCGGCTTCCTTTTTTTCTCCCATACAAGCAAAGAGGAAAATGTTAAGTAACAAGCTTTTAATATATCCATTTGTATGACAGGCAAATGCGCAGCGCCAGACTTTTTTCGTTTTTAGCATCTTTAAATAACAAATCTTTCAATTCATTTCATTAATAGCGCAACTTTTCATAAGAGCAGTGCAGATTGAATTACTGCTTCACCATTCGGTTCAACACACACGCACATACAGTCACTTTTTTTTAATAATAAAAAAAGGACACTCGGCAAGAATTTGATTTACGGCGCCAAAGCGATCTCTCCTTTTTTTATTATATTATTTTCGCATGAACCTTTAAAAGTGAAACGAATAATTCAATCCCTTTTTCCAAATGAAAGGCCTAATTGCATCGAGGATGATCTATAACGGCACAGCAAGAGAGAGAGCACGGGGAGAGCAAAGGGTTACTAAAAGGGTTATTACCAGATAGATGTAACGCAGGCTACTGTGCTACGTCAGACCCCTGTAGGGAGGAAAAGTTAGGGTTATGAGTGTCAGGAAAATGTAATTTATAAGTCAAGTGACAAGAAACATTAGTGAAAAGCACTAGGAATGTGTTTTGGGGCGAATAGAACGCGATCGAGTCAAGAGTGTCGGGAAAATAAAAGTGATTGAATTAGGGTAAAAATCGAGGGTGTCAAAATGAATCGCTATAAAACTGGCAACACTTTACACCAGGGAAGATTTTATGGAGAACAGCAAAGTACCTTATTCAATCACGAACGCATTGGACACGCGCGGAAAGGTTGGTTCAATTTAATAAACACATACCAAGAGGCATATTTAACAAAAAAATTTCATTAAAACCTTCCGACCTTTAAGCTAATCAGTGAAAGCAAAAACAAGGCAGGGTTCAAGAAGAACATTTACGCATCGTGGCGCATTTATTTTTTTCAGCATCAATTTTAGCACTACATAAAAGCACAGTGGTTGAACTGATAACGCTATTAGCATTGTGAAACAGTAAAGATTGCATGATTGACGCAGAAGAGAGTTTATTTATTAGAGCTCGATACCACACAAGGGAACAGTGATAAAAATTTACACTACTAATTTTGAAATCTTTTGCTTGTTTAAAATGTTAATTTAATTGTGAGCTATAAAACGAAATTGCTAAAATATTAACTACTTATGTCCTGATTTAGTCAATATGCGACAAAATTCATTGTGACTTTGTTTTAAACTGCCAATGTTTACATAATGGAAAATCATAATAGATATGATTTTTAGCGAAAAAACATATGTTGAGTCATTTAAAAGAACTCTACATTCACAAATATACACATATAAGCATACATGTACGCATAGAAACGCAAACAGCTACCTTTTTAACTAATGCTGCTAACTATTCAATCATTAATTTCAACAAAATACAAGACAGGTTATTAATAGATATTCTTTAAGCACTACGTTGTACGCAATCCATGAAAAAATATTTTTTTTCGCTAAGCTCTTAGGTACCTTGCAATTTATACTATTTGTCTCTAGTCACCATTAGTTATGTTATAATGCTGACTGCATTATTAATGCACCCTAAAGGTGAAACCACCTTCATTATGTGAGGAGACTGCAAGGAACCTAAGCTGTAGTCGGCTGAATAAGCTAGTCAGTATTTAATGAGGCGGCATGCAATGCACAATTACAAAGCTTTCTATAATGTCTTTAATACCTTATAGTCCAAATATCTTACCTTGGAATGCATATAGATGAAGAAACATGCGCACTTATTTCACACAGCTGATCACTCCAGTCTATATATACATATATGTATATATATAAATATGTGCGTGTGCCAAGTTCATAGCTTGCGAAGAAAAATGAGAAACACAAACATTCCAAGCTTTAAAAGTTTATTCAAGCAGCTTATTCCATCTATGCTATTTTCTTTTTAAATACGAACTTAATTCAGCAAGCGATCATCACCCACAAGATTTACCATTTCTCTGTAGTGGAATTTGGCATGCTCTGCTTTTATTATATAGTGTTGTTTTACCTCCATATTCTACCGCTTCACAAAGAGTTCGCTCTCTTTTTATTAATTTTTAATTTTATATACACACACATATATATATATATATATATATATATATATATATATATATATATATATACACACACACACACATACGAGGTAAAACAAACGCGGGCGTTATTTTAATTCCGTATAAATTAAACTACATTTTTTCAATCGAAATTTCGTTACTTTTATTTGAATGTTCCATAATACGAAGTAAATGGTTATAAATACAGGAAAACTGTATTTCACTTACAGCACCAGTGAGATAACTCCACTCCCTCCAAACCATAAGCAACTCAATCCGCTTCTTTACAACTCTATCCTAAGAATGAGATATCCTAGAGAAGTAAAATTTCCACGGCTGGGGGTAAATACTGTGTGAACTGCCTCCTTCAAAATACTCCAATGAATTCAACACCTCATACCATTCTTCTATCTAAATCCATATTCTATATGCCCAAGAGTATGGCTACCCACAACACAAAACTCTCTAATATAAACTGAAGGAGGGATCATGAGATTTGCAGCACAAAGCCCTACAAAGAGAACCCCCCCCCCCCCAAACTTGCTAATCTGAGGCACTGTAATGCCTTTTGAAGCTTTGAGACCGAAGAGCACGACGCGTGGAATGGGATTAGAGGGGGGCTTAGAATAGGCCCCTAACAGGTAATAGAAAATATACCTAGAAAGGGAAAGTGCACTTCACAGTAGAAAAGAATTAGGTTTTGAAAAATTGATATCGGTTACACTTTTTTTTTAAATCCTCCCAGTCTCGGGATCTGAGATCCTCATTGAGTAGACGAACCCTACCACTAAATAGAAAATTTTATGAGAAATGCTACAGCTGGCAATGCAGCATTGGAAGGATGTTTAAAAAATGCTGCAATTCTGCTGACGGTTTTATTTTTATACTGCTTTAAACTGATTACTAAAATGCTTAACATAAATATTTTACAAGTAAGAAGCATGCATTAAAAATTTTAATGTCACTTACACAATGCCAAGGATCATGGTCTAAATCAGTCTAGCTTTTAAGACGACAGAAAATGCAGCTTGTTTACTGCAAAATCTGGTTTTATTTGTGAAATGGGTGAAAAATAAGATTAGAGTTTTAAGTTTCAATTCTAGTAATTTAATTTCAGTTCTAGTGTATCACACATGGGAAACAAATATCAAGTTTTAATTTTTATCGCGTGACTTAGGAGGATAAATAAAATAAATCCAGTTTGATACTGTAATTTCTTGCGAAGTCAAACGCAAAATCATTAAATTTTCATTTTCATTTTTTTAAGTAAAATCATTCGTCTTTCTCAGAAGTGTGGTCAAAATCAACTTATACGGTTAAAATTTTAATGAGACAATAAAGAGAGGTCCACATATGTGGAGCTCGGAACTGAAGAGGTTAAAAGTTTACCTAACTGTTGTCGAACAAGAATGCAGTAAAGAATGCACTCAGAAAATTAAAAGGAAAAAAAAATATTGCTGCTTTTCAATGGAATAAAATCGTAACTAGTGTTATTTTATAAATGTTTATTTCTGGCATGGTGGAAAAAGACCTAGTAAGTATTAAGACAAAAGTTAAAACTATCATCTTAGTACTGCATTGGTGTCAATAGATTACTGAAAGATGCACACGTTATTTATAAAAAAATATAATTAGTATACTAAAATTAGTTCTGGTGAATACCTGAAAATCCCTGTCTTAGTTCTATATTTTTTTTATTACCTCCCAAAAAATGAATCTAACCCAACAGCAAACTATATATCTTACTTGATATAAACACATTTGTTTTGGTCACCCAAAGTTTAGTTGTGTTTTCTCCCTATCCGATTGCAATCTACACTCAATATAACAAAAAATTTTACCATGTAATTTTCTGATCAAAAATCAGAAACGTTTCGTCGAAGATTATTGAAATATTGTAATTAGGACTACTATAACACCTAGTTGGGCACTATTTCTTATTTATTCTGCAATCTATTTAACAAATATTAAAACGCTACCGCTCGCCACCAGATGGCAGTACCTAAGCTCTACTCGTTATTAAAATAATATATTATTGTTAAATACGATACTGCTTATTGCAGAATGAGTGCTGTATAAAATTTTGATATTATTAAAAGGAAATATTTTAGCTAAGTGTAAGTGATCACTTTATTAAATTTAAAAGATCTGAAGTAATTTGAATAGGAGAACCGTACCTCAATAAGATACGTTTAAATAAAGAGCAGTAAAAAAATGTGTATAATTTAATAGAAGTACACAGAAATGTAGTGTCCACGTCAGAACGAATCGAACAGAAACAAAGTACATTTATAGAAGGATCAACATCCATTCTAAATACAGAGTTGATAAAAATTTATATTTACGACAAAATAAAACGGAAGTACACACACAAACGCATTTAAAACATACGTCCGCTGTTCGGTGATATTTTACATTAAGAGTTTTCCAAATTCAATTTTCTACAGTTTTAAAAGAAATAATTCGCCGCACAAATGGTATATCATACCGTGTGCGGGGAAACAGAAAGCAGGAATACTAAGTAGTAGGAAAAGCACTTATTCATTAGGGAAAAAGCAATTCCATCTGTGCTGCCGAGAGCACGTATATTCCGGAAAATGGAATTATATATAAGCGTAATGCTACATTTAGAAGGAAATAAAATTTGTAAGAGTACAGAGTAAAAGTTGTCTTCTAAAAGAAAAAAAAAAAAGATTACCTGTATTTACTTTTCATCTCTTGAGAATGGCAAATGCAAGATTTAAATTGTTCTATTTGAACAGTGGAAAGATAAACTCAATCATACCACAACATAGCTACCTAAAAGAATTATTAATCCATATTTTTTACTATCTTGGATTTATTTATTATGACAGTAGTTTTGTAGCATTCATTTTGTTTACAACACAAGGATAGAATTATTTGAACTGAGCTTTGTCTTATTCACCATAGTTAAGAAAATCTCGCAGTACCAATTGAAAAATTTAAAAACATTTGCCTAATTATCGTGATTCAATAAAATTATTTTTATATCAATAACAAAAAGTTTATAATTTTAATTGGGTCTACTTAAGAATTGGGTTACCCTTGGCAAATTTGGCTAAAATATTGGCAATATTTACTAAAACACAAAGGTAATCCATTCAAACATTGTATTTCTTGCTTTTTCTGGCGACTTTAATTAATGTATCACCGTAATAGAATTATATACTCTTACTTAATTAAAGAAAACGACTTGAAAACCAGGCATTTATGGGCAATTAATCCCTTAACAGTTTACAAATGCAACAGCTCCAAATTATTAGAAATCAGCCATAGTGAACCATTAATGGTTTGTTAAACCTAATTTTTTTAAGCATTCCGCACTTTTATTATATAACAAAAGAAATTCACAAGGAGAGTTGGATACAAATATCATAAAAAAAATTATAATATAGATACAGATTGGTTGGATACGGTGAGATCAGGAGAAAATGTTAGGCCACCATACTTAAATCATTATCGCCAAGTTGAAGGAGGAACCCAATTCTTAAGTCAACCTATTTTGGGCACGAATAATTAAAATAATTATTCGTGCTTTGCTAACGTTCATAAGAAAATATCTGAAAGCATATTTAATACCAAACTGCAATCTATATACGTACGTGTATATGTATATATACATATATATATATACACACACACACATATATATATATATATATATACATATACATATATACATATGTCAGGTCTAAAAAAGGGGTAGTTGGAAATTGTGTAAGTTAAAAACGATTCTAAAAAGAGAACTCTTTTATAATAATAAAGACCGGTCGCGTAAGCTTTCAGGATAATTCGGTCAGGCGGAAGCATTTTTCAGCTTTTTGATGAGCTTGCAAACTGATAAGTTGGAAATTTGGCGCATGGACATGGAGCGGTCAACACCTTCATGCATAGCTTCGCCACGAACATTGAAAATGGCGCTTGTTGCTTTCCGTAAGAACGATGAGTTAATAAAACTTATTATTATCAAGAAGACTGTGTTCCATTCGTCTAACTCTGCACCACGACCATAACATATATATATATATATATATATATATATATATATATATATATATATATATATATATATATATGGTATGGTATGGTTAAACAATAAGGAACATAATTTATGGAATTAGTCGTAAGATTTTTATCTGTCAGTGTAAACCTCGCAACTAGTTTAAAAGCGTAGACTAATGACCTCGAACATAGAGCAATTAAACAACTAAACAATTTTATAGCTGTGAATAAAATAAAGCTCTGGAAAAAGACTACACTAAATAGGAATAAAGTTAATAATACGAGTATATCGTAATAAAACTTCGTAATAGTTCCTGGTAAGAAATACTACACGCACAAACTATAAACACAATAACAATGGAATTATTTAAGAGAGCATCTTACATTTTTATTGTTATGAAACACTCAACAATACTTCGACTTTGGGCAAAGTAGGAAGTCTCGTTTCAGTTACGGTGAGAGAACAATCGATGAAGTGATTGAAAAGATTGTCTCGCCGGGAATCTACCGACTAATCAAAATTCAACTGCATAAAAACTAGTTCTTCAGAAAACTAGAAAACACTCAACTAACGTCAATTACTACCCTGGGAATGCGCTTCCCTTTATATAACAGAACCTTGTTTAAATTTTATAAACAGAGTGCGATTCTTAAGAGCTTTGAAATAGGAGAATAATTTTAGCCGCTTGTTATTGCTTTTCGCTGCTTTTCTTGCTATTAAAATGCATGTACGAAATTCAAATACTTTTTTTAATACTGTACACCAACAAATAGACGAATGCGTAAATAGTTTTGAAAAAGCTTCCCTGAAACATTTTGCAACAGAACGAAATAATTTCTAAGCATTTCAATTGTATTCGTGAGAAAAGTAAAATCAAAGCACATTTTTTTTTCGAAAAAATAAACCAGGAATTGAAAGGACAAATGGAAAATAACAACGTTTACCAAGACATTCAGCTTGTTTTATCGCAGGACAATAGACTTTATCATAAATATACAGTGGTAAATAGAAATTTGGAATGTTTCCAGTCGTTGATGTCTTTGGTAAGTTAAGTAATTTGAAGAAGGCATAGGATGGTAATATAGAGCCAGGCAGTGAAGTTCTAACCTTTATTTAGCCATGTATAAGAACATGACGTGGATCGAAAGAAGTCCTAAATATCACTATCATTAATCAACTAAGTGATGACAGTGATTCTCATAGCTTTTTTAGAAGTACATTATCACTCGTAATTTATATAAATTATGGATGTTTCACCTACTGAACAACATGAAATAATGGCTCCAATGGTTCCTAACATGAAATCGATATCATGTCAACCTAATTTTAAAACTGAAACATCTATATTCGTGACATCAATTGCTAAAATGCGAGGCAACCAGCACCTATGTCACATGAGGATCTCACGTGGAAGCTCTGGTTGAGAGGGCGGAAGTTTGGTTTGACTTACAACGTGCTACATTTAATCTTTCTACAGCATAAAAGGCAATTTATGATCTAATGTTTGAAGTTCATACAGAAGGACTAAATCCTTAGATATTCCAACAAGAGGTATCTAAAAAAACCCTTCAACCTCTTATTAATTTAATGCAAGGCAGTAAATTAAAACAAAATACGAATTTGGGGAACATTTAATTGAATATAAGAAGCCCTTTAAGAGTAGACTTGGCTTCCTATTAATCACCGAATTTTTCTTTGACGTTTAATTTGTTATAGGATTTGCCATTACGACTTACAACAATTCTCATAACTTCAAAAGAACCTTAGCAGATAAAACAGAAATAAAAAAAGGGGGAGGGCAAGACTTATGATACTTTCCCACTCTTATCTAAGTTAAATTGATAGCAAATGGAGAAAAAAAAATACATTAGTACCACCAACTCCAATTCACTACTGCAATCTTCTGTCAGCAGTAAAGTACTGTTTTTACTTATTTATCGTGAAATCCCAACGCTTTTTTAAAAGATCAGAACCCGAAAAATTCCCTCCTATAATCCCTGCGACGTTTAAAGCCCGACGATCTCGATCAGAAGGTAAACAAAAGAAAAGGTATTTCGTACGAAAAAGAGGAAAACCCAAAATATAAAAATTCTCCCCTTTTAAAAGATTACTATCCCCGCTCCAACACAGGGATCGGGGATCAAAGAGCCTGGGTATAGGAACACAGAGGGGGCATGAGTTCATTCGTGACACCGCAATACATGGTAGAAATGGTGCGAATTGTGAGGGTGTTTTTTTATTATTATTTCTCCTTCCAGAAGACTCGCCCATAAATGTTTTCGAGATAGATGCTGAATGCATTATGGATGAAGAGCAAAGACGAACAAGAATTCAGTCGTCGCCGACTTGGATATAAGAAAAGATTTTGGCGCTGAGAACATATTTCCTTCCCTTGTCTCGTAAAATTCAGGTAGAAGAATGACTTAGTTAACAAATCATGCATTATTTCGGAACTTACGTGGAAGGCATTATTTCCGTTAGAAACATTCACATTTATTTGGCCATAATACTGTTTGCTATTTAAGGCGATACTGAATGCTTACTAAAAACTTTGTAGATAAGATACAAAAATAAACTTTCCGACTCATGGGAAGTCGGAAAAATTTCTGATCGTCAACTTATTTAGCCAACAAAGGTGAGGGTTTGAGGGATTAACCGAAAATTTCAGATTTACATATTACTATGCGTTTTATAGCGTTTGTATGCGTTTTCAGATTTATATATTATTTGTTTGAGGCTTATTTATACTCGAGAATTTTTATCCTCGACTTTTATATAAATTATTCCATTACAATGATTTATAAAAATCCAAAATTATTTTAAGTAAAAGCACATTCGACATACAAAACTAATGAAAATTTTGGGATAAGGAACTTGCTGGTACTTATATGAACATATTATAAGGAGAAATGCTTATCCAAACCTAAAACTGAAAGAATCTACATTAATATTCGCATACCTGGCAACCTGTTAAAAAAATGTGCAAAATTTGGCGAGATCCGACATTTCTCCTCAATTACTGACAGCTAGTGGATAAAGTTTTTTACTGTAAAACATTTCAATGCAATACCTACATTTTAAAACATATAAATGAATATATTTCAATTAAATGTTGCCCACATTGTGTAGTGGTTTGAGTATTGTTCGAACCCGATGGGTTCGGGTTCGATTCACAAGGCTTGGATGTATTTGTGTTGTCCCAAAGCCGTCTTAAAACCCAAAGGGGTCTTAAGACGGCTTTGGTTGTCCCCTCATAGGGAGCGATATTGTTTTACCTATATTGCTCTGCCATAATGAAAAAGCAACAAATCAGAGGACTGTATAGTAAAATGCCAATAAAAACAAACGTCTCGCATAAGTGAAAAAAGAATTTCTTTACTAAACTAAAAAACTACTCTCGAACATATTTTACAATTTCGATAGGATTAAAGAATTTTATAACTGAAAAGGTACATTTTGTCAATGTCAGTTTACATTTTGAGAGATGAAATATATTTACATTTAAAGCAATAACATATTTATGGAAAGTTACTGGTATGCTATTATGCTGTAATGTAAGAGCAAAATAAACAGAGTAGCTTATTTTGCTCTACTTACACAATTTTAGCCTTAAACCTGCTCAAAACATAGAAAAATTACGGATAAGTCGCAAAGAATATATAAAACGTAGCGTAGTCAAAATTCCGTAAAAGACGGTTACGGTTTAAAGAACGTTTAAAATGAGTAACTTTTACGCATATTTTGTGTTAAAGTTGATGGGTGTGTATTAAAATCTTCCCTCTACGGTTGCTTTTTGCTGTCATTCTTTATCAACCAAGCAGATGTGCGCCTTATGATCAAAAAATGATATATCTATAATATATTTAAAAAAATATCAAACAGAAATAAGAAAACTTGGAAATGTCCGATATTTTCTTAGAATTCTCTTCAATTAAATTAAAAGCAAATGTTTTATTTCCTTTCGTCGGATTTTGAAATTGGTAAAATTTCCTTGCCTCCATTTCGGGTAACAAAGATAAATCAACCCGTAAAACACAATAAATGATAAGCGAAACACTTCGTCCAGTTAAGTGCAAGAATCTTGCACAATAACAACTTAATCAATACTGTCATGTCCGCTTAATATCCTACACACAAAAGGAGTGAAATTATGAGTCAAGTACAATCATACGGGAGAAGCTACGGCCTCGCACTTTCTCATGTTAACATTCTCATTTACAATATTAAAGCATTAAAGAAATGGCCAACAAAGCAATTGAACGAACTGAGAGTCTCGAGGGAAAAGCTCGGAGTTCGGAGAGCCAACAAGATTAATGATTTGGCGGACTGAGATTGATTCTATTAGCCTTTTGCCCCATCCCCTAAGTAGTTCGGGGTGGGAGGGTTAGAACAAAGCACTAGGATCTTCGGCTCTTGTTTTTGGCGCATCTTCCTTGAATTCCGAAGTACAGCACTGGTGGGAGGTGTCCTTCTCTACCCCCCTCTCTCCATCAGATCTTTTCATCTGACCAGGAAATATGATGGAGCAGTTAAAGGAAAGGCTTGTTTTGCCTAATAATATGCTTGAGCAGTTACAAGATAAATTAAGATAGAAATTTAGGAGCATATTTGTATTTCAATTTGCTAGTAAAAGGTGGTAATTAGTGGGTATTCAGTTAGTAATTAATATATGTTAAGAATTAAAAAAGATGGAATGCTACACACTCACACATAAGTGAGTACGTATGTTTAAATGTATATATATGTATATGTATATAATCATTAATATAGGAAGACCACTGGGGTAAAAATTATTAAACCGCATTAAAATGTTTAGTGTATTGCAGTTTAAGGATATTTTTAAAGATAACATGCTCAAAAATTTAGCCACAAGTTTTATAATTTAAATTACTTAAAAATGAATATTTTATATAAATATAAATATGCTTAAATGTAAACCTCAATAATTAGGATTACCACTCCCGAGGTCTTTTATTGTATACGCAGACATTAACATATATACCTTTAGAGAATATTAAAATTAAGAATGAATTAATGATCTAATTTTAATTTTCAAACAGATATTACTAATATAAAACAATGTTGTGCGCAGAATACATTCTCTATTTTAGGCAAATATTTGATTCTTCACTTAGGCAAACTTAAAATTACAAAACCGCATTGTAATTTATTTTCAAATTTGTTACAACCTAAATTAGTTTTTTTCTTATTTAAAACTGATAAATACATATTGCATATTATTCGGCATAAAATACTTTCGAGTCGTTTATGCCTAAGAAACCATCATCTGATACCTAAGAAATGTAAAAAGTTTTGCATTTCTTCATCAGCTCTATAAAGAAGAAATTATTTCATAAAAACTGATTTCTTTAAACTTTATATAAAACTTCTTTAATTATATATAAATATAATTAGTTTTGAAAAACAACATAGTAATAGAAAAACAAACTTGCTTATTTTTTTAAATGTAAATAAACTAATGTGTATGAAAAAATTTCGTAAGATTCAAAACATAAACTATATCTATTTTAAACAGAATTTGCTTCATTCATAATAAATCAAACAGTAAAACATAAATACATGGAGATATAAAAAATTAAGTTAATATTTTTGAAATTATTTTTTTGCAATCAATTTTATTTAAAAAAACATCGTTAAATGTCACATTTAATTGATATGGGACAAATCTGCATGAAGCTGTCATTAATACATATCAAAATAAGCGACGTCGAACAAAAACTTTGAAAAAATTAAAATAAGAATGCTAAATGTTATCAAAAGTTTACTAAACATTACTAAGCAGCATTTACTTTTACAAAAGTTTACTTTTCTTCATACATTTACCCATTTCCATTGAAAATCTCGGTCGTAAATTAGCAAACCATTAGAATTAAATAAAACGTTAAATAAAATTGATCCACGGTTAAACTGGCGTGAAAAAGTATTCCCAGAAAGAAATAACAATCGGGTTTCTCATACGGTATTTGGAGTTCTGCTACAATATAAATGTCTGTAAATTTCAATGGGTTAGGATGGCTAGGAAATATTTTTAGAAATGATGATTTGAACCCAGTTAAGGAACAGGGTTGTATCGGTTTTAACCATGGAGGTTTAAACCAGTGGTTTTAACCGTCCTAGTCAATATCAATTTTGACCACTGAAATTCACTTTTCAATATATTTAATACTAATCGAACATAGTTTATTAGCATATGATAAAGGCAAGTTACATTTGTTAAAAATGTCATAATATAAATAACACCAGCAAAATACAAATATAACATAACACCAAGATACAAGCTGTTTTATATGTAATTTATGTTGAATTAGTAAAAAACGGTTATAAGTACTTTAACTACAACTTATGTTTTTAACCTCAACTCATGTTTTATTTTTTAACTAAATCCTATTTTATGTTTTTTACTGCAACTGGATTACATTTTTACAATTGCATGTTCATGGTTCATTTTTAGAATTCAAACATTATTATTATATTCTCTGTATAAGCATGTTATATCTCGAACTTGTTAGAGTAATATTTTGTTTAACTGCAGTACTATTTCTATTGCTTATTAAAAGTCACTTCTAATTACAAAAGATATTATATATAAAAATTAAGACCATTTAAAAATATTTTTAACAATTCTGACCACTTCTGACCATTTTTGTCCACTTTTGGACGGTTAAAACTACTTTTATACAGTGTCCTGGTCAAAATCAGTTTTGACCGGTCAAAATTACAACTCTGGTTAAGCAAGCAACTTTTAAAACTGTTGAGGGCTCCAGGAGGAAGACTTCGTACTAGATGGTTGGACTGTGTTGAAGCAAATCTTAGTATCAATCCTAGGTATCAATCGCTGGCGCACAGTGGCGTCTAACCGACTCTGCTGGATGAAGCTTGTTGACACAGCCTAGGCTTGTGACAGGCTGTAGTGCATTTAAAGATGAAATTTCAACGGATCATAAGTGTTTAAAAATTTAATAAAACTATACAAGAATTTGTAAGAAACATCTGTTTCAACATTTATAAAATCATCAATCCTTAATAACAATAAATAATAGAACGATTTTTAATGAGAAGTTTTTTTAACTTATGCCCCAATTTGTAAGATTAGAAAAAATTATTTAATAGGCAACTTTTTTTTTCTGCGTATAGTTATAATATCTATACAATGAAATGATATCATTCACATAATTAAACATTTTGGTTATTTTAATGATTAATTGGAATTCCACTTTTTTATTCGAATTTTGCAAGACTTTGAATTTTTTATGTGAAGAGGATCTCTGTATTATTAAATCGATCTAAAATGACTATTAGTGAAAATTTTTTAATCAAATTATGCATCAATTTGTAAGATTACGAAAAATTATTCAATAGACAACCTTTTTTTCTGCGTATATAGCTATAATATATATATACAATGAGATGATATTCGCATAATTAAACATTAGTTATTAATGATTAATTGCAATACCTGTTTTTTATTCGAATTTTGCAAGACTTTTTGAATTTTTTTTTATGTGAAGAGGATCTCTATTATTAAATCGATCTAACACGACTATTAGTGAAATTTTTTTAAACAAATTATGCCTCAATTTGTAAGATTAGAAAAAAATTATTCAATAGACAACTTTTTTTTCTGCGTATATAGCTATAATATATATATATATATATATATATATATATATATATATATATATAATATATATATATATTATATATATATATATATATATATATATATATATATATATATATATATATATATATATATATAAGATGATATTCGCATAATTAAACATTAGTTATTATTGATTAATTGCAATTCCTGTTTTTTATTCGAATTTTGCAACACTTTTTGAATTATTTATGTAAAGAGGATCTCTGTATTATTAAATCGATTTATGTGATGAAGTTTCGAGTTCACTTTAAGGCAAGTTGTAGATTAACAGCTAATTTCAAATTATCTCACAATCGTGATTTAAGTTGTTCATTTTCAGATTTTCCTATATTAATTGTTAATATAGGAATAACAATTATAACAAAACAATTTTTATAACAATCAATAATAACAATTATTTATAAGAGTTTGAGATAATTGTATAAAAGATTAAAAATTATATAATTATATTAAATATTTAAAACGGTCAGTCGAAGCTCTTCCAGTCTCAGACTTTCACCCCGCCTTAGAAGGATGTAAAACGCGCTATATATTGAAGCCGAAGCCAAAAGTTACAATTTGAAACTCTGAAAATAAGACTGTAGCAGGAAACTGAATAAATTAGTCTGGATAAACACATGATGTGTAAACACAAAACCATGTGACTGGCGAAGTGAAGAGCCGACGGTCACTCTAGTCGCATCAATGACCATTTCACACTCAGCGAAGTAAAACTTTCCGAGTTGTTTTGTTTGCCTACACGGCTGCGGGTGAGAAATCGAGCGTTTGTCGCACCTCAGGAGATGGATTGTCAGGTTACGGTGTTGATTTTTCTCGCTATAGCCCGACCATTACCATGTCGCGAAGATTAAAGCATACACGGCGAAAATTATGGAACTAGTTAATGCAATCTACATGGAAGACAGCGCTAAGAACTTTTTGAAGCGCGGCAGATTGAAATTTTTTTTTATCTCGCTTAAGAATCTCGGACTTTATTAGCAACCACGTTCGAGTTGTACGCAGCGTTGTAGGCAGTTTATCCGTGGCTGGGTAAGTTTACTAATTTTGCGTTGAACGGTTGAAAGAAATACAATTTATCTTTTATTCAAATTTCGTGAGTGCAACAGAGCAGTATAATGAAAAAAAAAATGTATATAGCCTTGTCTGCATTTATTTTATCACAGCGTCTACCTAGTAGTTAAAATTCAGATTCCTAACCTCTCGTGATTTTTTTTTTTTTTTGGGGGGGGGGGGGAAATATTTTTTACGAATTTGACATATTTCATATTAAAAATTCTTGAAAAAATTACGTATAATACATACATACGTTACAAAATAGCAAAAAACTACTTTTAACTCTTTAAGATATGAAACGATTCAAACTATCCAAAGTTAAAAAGTTAAAATAAATTACAAAAATTTAATTGATATTTTTATGTTTTTCCTTTTGTAAAATACTATCGATAATGATGCAAAAAAGGTGAGAAAAGTTACTTACTAAATCACATTTTGTTATACATTTTTACATGGAAGATAGCGCTAAAAGCTTTTTGAAGCGCGGCAGATTGAAATTTTTTTCAGTTTAATTGTTCAGTTTAAAGTATTTTTTCAGTTTAATTGTTGAGCAATCGTTTTGAGTTTTAAGAAAAAATTAATTTACAGATACGTTTTAAAGAGGATAAATAAAAAAAAAACACTATAAGCAACTTATTTTCCTGAGATTTGCAACTTTACATACATTCCTGATATTAGATAATCTGTTTATGAAAGAATCCCATCAAATGTAATTATAATTTACGAATGCTTACGTTCCAACTCACATGACATCAAAGTTTAATTAAATTACGCAGAAAGATGGCTAATTTTAAATAAATTGATCTATTCTATTCGGGATTCAGTCTTGTAAAAGCATGCTATCAATTCTTAATAGCTTTATACATCTTTGCATTGTGTAATTTTTGAACAATAATTCTGTAACAACTCCAATTATTTTGAAGAAATAACGCTGCAATTACAGCTTAAATACATAAACAAAAGAATTGCTTCCATGACACAAAATTAAATTGAAATGAAATAAATAGCAATGGCATAGCAGATAAGAGAAAAAAAACATCTAAAATGTCTAATGTTTGTCTAAAGTTTTGAATGTAGATGGATTGCATTTTAAATAGAGAAATTTCAAAATATTTATAGAACAGTTGATATGTAGTGGTGAAAACCGACAGAAGTAGAACAAATTGAATCTTTTGTTACTGCTAAAGCGTCTTTAATTGTCACCAACAGTTATTTTCGAAAATCTCTGTTCCATTATATCCATGTGTAAAGGCAAACATATATCACAAAATTCAGTCACCAACTAAACAAATAGCTTGCCGTCTGGCTCTAATCCAGCTTTACACAACAGCTTGTCTGGCGCCCAGTGCTAAACAATGTCAAGATTACGGTGCACACCCCTTTTAATAATGACAAAAGCCAACCGACGAAATACGCTGGTACAGCCATGATTCAAGAGACCCGCAACATGTTTTGATCTCCCATCTACTGCTCCCCTATTGAAGACATGGCATGGTAAATAAACAGTGGTGTACCGAGTTTGTAAAAGTGTGCATTCTCATTATTTCAAAGTCAGCTGATACGGAAAACAGATGGAACCTAGCTACTGATTCACCAAGAACTATTTCGGTTTACTGGAAAGTGTACACGCTGAAGGGTCGGACATTCACAGCAGGAAAGAGGAGACAATAAACGAATTCAAAATACCAAACTTTTAACTTTCACTGGATTAGAAAGGGAGTAAAATAACGTTTTGGCGATCACAAATGATTCCCTGTGCAAACACTTTCCTCAAATCGCTTGCGGATTCGTATTAAATTGTTGGCAGCATAATTCAAATTCCTACACTAATTATTTTGCCCAAAATGGACGAATTAATTAAGTGGCATAGGCATGCATTTTTTAATACTTTAATCGGCGCAACCTGAAAATATCTATCTACCTCTAATAAGTTTATAAGTACTTAATAAAATTATATAAAAATTAGTGAAATATTAAAGATACGTTTCATGCATTGTAAAATTATTCCTTTTTCATTACACTAAAAAATATAGATTAGCTATAAAGAAATTAAAACTTGTATCACTATATGTAAGATTTATAAGGGAGTAAAATAACGTTTTGGCGATCACAAATGATTCCCTATGCAATGTTGGCAGCATAATTCAAATTCCTACACTAATTATTTTGCCCAAAATGGACGAATTAAGTGGCATAGGCATGCATTTTTTGCACTTTAATCGGCGCAACCTGGAAATATCTATCTACCTCTAATAAGTTTATAAGTACTTAATAAAATTATATAAAAATTACTGAAATATTAAAGATACGTTTCATGTATTGTAAAATTATTCCTCTTAATTACACTAAAAAATATAGATTAGTTATATAAGAAATTAAAACTTGTATCACTATATGTAAGATTTATACGGGAGTAAAATAACGTTTTGGCGATCACAAATGATTCCCTTGTAAACACTTTCCTCAAATCGCTTGCGGATTCGTATTAAATTGTTGGCAGCAGAATTCAAGTTCTTAGACTAATTATTTTGCCCAAAATGGACGAATTAATTAAGCGGCATAGGCATGCATTTTTTAATACTTTAATCGCCCGTAACTTGGAAATATCTTTACCTATAATAAGTTTCTAAGTACTTAATAAAATTATATAAAAATTAGTGAAATATTAAAGATACGTTTCATGTATTGTAAAATTATTCCTTTTAATTACACTAAAAAATATAGATTAGCTATATAAGAAATTAAAACTTGTATCACTACATGTAAAATTCATAAACGTCTATTTAATAGATAAACCTAAATTTATTTTGGTGTATATATATATTTGTACTATCTATGCGGTGAATATGATTCGTATTACAAAGCAGTTATTCTCTAATTAGTTATAATTTCATCATAGTTAATACATTTCTTTTACTTTTCATGAATTTTTTATTTTCTTAATACCAAAGAGATCTGTATTATTTCACTCTACAGAAAGCAGTTTTGAGATCTCTGTAGCTACAGGTTAAAACTAAATTGTAGATTAAAACTAAACTAAGTATAAATTCAGTTATTGTGCGGACCGTGATTTAACATAACTTTTTTTAATGTATTTAATTGTTCTACATTTTTATTTATGATAAATCAAGACGAATTGTTTTGGATTTTATAAGAGCTGAAACAGGTCTTTAGTATTTCATAAATTTTTGTATAATTGTATAATATACTTAAGGATTTATGGTTTATTGAAATAGAATCTTTCAACATACACCATGATTCCTTTAGACAGTATGAGACCAGTTAATACAATTGGTAATACGAAGAAAACTAATACACCATATTAAATGGATACCATTAAACAAACATAATTTGAGGAAATAACATTAGTGGAAGTATAAAAATTAAAGTTTCATTTATTTACTAGTTTCATTTATTAATGTTATTTATCTATGCTTTATTTTTAAAGTGACATATATATTAACATATACCACATATTTCAAAAGATTAGAATAAAAAACATTTCGATTAATAAAATTCTAATAATAAATTGAATATAATAAAAATATCTTTACGGTCACAAAATTTTTAATATAAACTTTTATTCCATATTCCTTAACTGATTTTTGGTATTTATTTTCTAAGAAATTATATTTCGTAAGATTTAAAAGAGGAATTCGTTTTCAAAAGCTAATTGAATAATAAATTGTTTAAAGAAATTGATATCAAATGAAAACATGAGCGCGTTCTTAAAAATGCTACAGAAGCGTAACTTGTGTAACAAGTTATTCTGCCGATGTTATTAACGACGAAAATGCTTATTAAGCAAGTGTACACGTATATTCATGCAGCGAACTAAGATCCTATTCGCGACTGGAAAACTGATAGCGCATCCATGGTTAGATGGAGAATGATTAATCTGATTATTTTGTAGATCAGCTAATTATGTCTTTAATTAATACAAATTGTTCGAACTGTTTAAATATGCATTAGAAGAGGGAAACTGATGAAAATAATGGCTGGGTGAGAGTGAATCGTAGAGCATTTCGCTTTAGTAAATAAACATGTAAATAATGGAAGAATGCTCCAAACCTGTAATTTGCCAATTTATGCGAGGTGTTATATATTTTTTCATTAGATGTTTAATTCTGTGCACTTAAACGAGATTTTACGAGATAATCACGCTAAATGATAGATAATTAAAGTTCAGACGGGCAAACTATGAATCATAATAAAGGACATTAAATATGAAATAAATGATCTGTTTTACAAATTTTTATAAAACAAACTTAGAGCGTAAAGTAAAAGATATTTGAGTCATCTAACTGTAAGAATACATAAATAACACATAGAAAACATTTTAGAAACTTTATATTGTTATTGGTATACATTCACGCTTTTAAAATATCACACCAAGTCAATTTGTTTTATACTGCTTAGTAATATTCAAATAATTTGTGGTCGTAGCAAAATTCATGACGATATCATAAATTGTTGCTATAAATATTTCAAATAATGTTTACTATAATAAACATTAATAAAATAGAAATCATAAAAACATGCTAACATTTATAAATTATGGAAATTTCTAAACACTTATAAAAAGTTTTTATATGTTTTAGTATCAAACAAAAATGATTTAATTTAAAAATCTTTTTCAATTTTATATTTAAAAAAATTTAATTGAACGAATATTGAATCAAACTAACAAAGCAACGTGTCAAGATTAATATATTTATCTTAACTAAGTATTTATTTTTCATAAATATCTAATTAGACAAATTATTTTAATACTTTATAAGTTGAAACTGACAACACCGACAGTTGAAAAAAACTTGACACAGTCTAAAGTTGAATTACTCAACAAAAAAATACTATGGAAATATAAACATTGTATACATAATTATTTAACGTTACCGTTGTTTGCGTACGGCAAAACGAAAAACTTAAATAAATGTGTTTACTAGATTAAATGTACAAATAGTAGAAACATTTTTTCATAATTTTGCACATGATTTCTTAATAATTGTAGGAACATGTAGAATCATTAAACCAGTTAAAAGTCACCAGTAGTAGAATGATTAAAGCAAATATTACTAATATAAACGACTGGATACAAATAAAACCCACTAAACTACTAATAGTTATTTCATAATACTTTCAATGGTTTATTTTGTAAATCCTTTAGGTACTTGGAAACTGATAAAAAAAATGTTATACTATTCTAAGAACATAAAATACTCTAACTACTTATACTTTATATAGGAAGATATAAAAAAAGAGTTAGTAGATCAAGTATATTAATCGTATAGAATATAATATACAACTGATTTTCTGGTGAATTTTGCGATATTCATAAGAATAAAATGCTTATTTGAAATTAATATCAGCAAATATTGGATTCACATGTAACGACAAAGCGTCGCCACAGTAACAAGAGTAAGCAATATCTCTTAACTACGATAACAAACTACTTACTGTGGCGATTTAACAAGGTACCAAAATCGGAGTACAGAAAAATAATAAACATCTGTTACCTTTAAAACATTGATTTCAAATTATAAAAATATTCAAACAGATGTGTATCAGATGAAAGATTATGCATTCTTTGTCACGTAGAACTTATTAATTAGATTTGTTTATTACTGTCTCCGTCTCCTTTGAAATACGTATATTAAAAACATACTAAAATACTGTGTTCTTAATGAGAAGGGAATATAAATTCCTTGAAATTATATAATATAAACCATTTTTACACGTACATATAAAAGCAATCTGCTAGCCACTAAGTTTATTGAAACATTAAAAAAAATATTGGGTCAAATCGAAGTCAGCAAAACTCTTGTGTTCGGTGACTCATATGCAAATGAGTCGTTCTCGAAAGAAATAAGTAATACGATATACAAATCTCAAAGAAAACAGGAGGAAGTGCTGAGAAAGCAGAAAACGTGATGACCCTATGGAGCTTAACTGATGAAAAGATAACGTCCCCATGCAGGATTTTTAACCGGTTGCAGATAAGTGTTTCTTTATTCTCATTACTTTTAAGCAAAAAAAAGCACACAAAAAAGCTGACACGTTTACATAATTGAATTAAAATATTTTGGGTACAAAAAGTAAGATTTAATTTAGTAAGGAGCGTTTCATTTAATGATGCATTATTCAGCTGCGTTATTTTAAAAACCGGTTACACAGGTGCCGAAATTTGGACAATGTACATAAATATGCAGAAATACATCAGCGAATAAAATTTTATCAACGCCTAAAATTTTATTTTTTTGTGGGAAAATGGAAAATACTAACTCATTTTGTTAGAAACATAACAAAATTACTAAATGTATCATGATTGTCGATATGAGATCTAAGAGTGTTGTACTAAAATTAGACTCTTGCTTGCCACATTTAAAAGAACTTATTACATGATGGAATTTTACTCCACAGAAGCCTTTCAACAACTTAAAAAAAATTGTTAAAACATCAAAGTATGTAAATGAGTTTTTTAATATACGTATTTATAAAGGATGAATAGCAGTTATAATAAAATATTGGTTTACTTAAGTGTCACTAAGATAACAACTTGATCTTTTTTGCAATCATGGGCAAAGCAAAATTTTAGATTAAAGTAATTATTTTGAAATTAAATGACAACACAAGAAAATAAAATTGGTCTTTTGACTTTCCGAGAATTATTTATTCACACATACACTGTGTATTTGTATGTGTGAAATTGCAATTACTAAACACGTTCATTCTGGTAACGCTGGTAAATGAGTACATATAATTTAAGGATCCAATAAAGTATCAAAACCCAAAGTATTAAACTCTACATAATCTTAACAAAACATTATGTCCCCATTGTTTTTCAAAACAGTTTGTACTTGACGATATGATCGTAGATCACTTAAAAGCTAAGGCTAACTTCTGACATTTGTTGTTTATTCTTTAGATTCTGAATGATAAATCTTTAAGGTGAAGGAAAAAAAATATATATAAATATATATATATATATATATATATATATATATATATATATAGATAGATATATGTGCATATCCCTACAGAGCCTACTAATAAATATCCTGAGTATCTGAGTGTTCTCAAAGCTATTCCATGAAGAAGCGACAGAAAAAAACAACACTTACATAGGGTTCGTAGAATTCCAGTATATGTCAGCCAACCTCAACGCTGACACCGTCACTGGCATGGACTCCAAAATCGCCAGTAGGCACAGCGCAAGTATAATCCATTGCATGTTGCCGGATAGGTAAAAACAACAAATAAAAATAAGCCAAATCAACTAGTTCTTCATAGCAGTAGTTGTAACAAATACACTGTAGTCCTCATCACTATCGTAACGCAAGCTTTAGGAACATTTAAATTTGAACGAATGTTTCTTCCGAAAAATACAACCGCAGAAGGTAAACCGTCGGTTGTTCCGAGCTGCGAACCGGCGCGACTTGTCCGTGAACGAGTTTGGTTTTGACTGAACCCAAGAGGTTATAGGTTTGCCAGTTCTGTAGCAGGAGAACGGTGGCGGATAGCTTGGCGCTCTATGGAAGATATTTCGCCAAGTTATAAGGCAAATGGATGCAACAAGTGGATCAGATAGTTCCATCTGCATCTAGCAAGGAAAAATTTTTGCTTTATCGCAGCAAGTTACCAATCGATAAAAGAATCAATTTCAAAACATTTAAATGCTATCTTTATTTTCAATTATAATTTATGAAAATGTTAAGTATTATGTGTAAAATAAACATTTATTTTAAGTCTAGAAAATTTTTGAAAAATACATTATTTTCCACTATTCTAGTAAAATATTATCAAAATACCTAATTTATTTTTAATAAGAAAATACTCAGCACATCTTTAACTGAAAAAATTTAAAACTCTTTTTTGAAAAACTATGTGCGATTTGAACATTTATAAATGTTTTACTGCTAAATTTGACTAATATACTGTTACATTCTGACATTCTCTAAATTGTTAAAAATGAAATTAAATTAATTCTTTTGTTTTCGTACTAATATAGCTAGTTAAAGCTTTAGGAAAGGGCTAAATTTATTAAACATTATAACAATTTGTTGAATTAAAACATTTTCGCTGTTTTATGCATCTAAAAGCTTCATTGTTAAGTAGAATGTCTATAGTTTTAAATTAAAATTTCTTCTAATTAATAGAACATAAAGTTAGAAACTACTATAATTTACCTATCGTTTGGTTTAACAAGGGTAGAATATTTTAATAAGCCTAATATAGCTTTGTTCTTCAAATTTTAAAATTATCAAATTAAAGGTACAGAATTTGGCATCTAATCCAAACGCAGAAACTTATGCTACGCCAGTTTCTTAAATTAAATTTTCGCTCTTTTTTTTCTGAAGAAGCGTGCAAAACAAAATTGTGATTAATAGAACCTGTTATTAATTTATAGGAAATTCTTTCAAGGGACTGTAAATGTGGGATGGTGTAATACTTTTCTTATTTGGAGCTCCTTAATCGCTTTTACTTATCTTCAGTTGATATTTTCAAATCAATTTTTATAACTATCTTCCTGATTAGCTAGAGATATAAAACTCTGCACATAGGATCAAATCCAGTGACAATACAATACTGAATCATAAAAATAAGATTGGAAAAAAAAAAAGAATCAGTTTGGTAAATGCAAAAAGCTATTCGGCGTACTTGGAATCGTAATGGCAGAGATTTTAAACTAATATCGCCATCTATTTGCAAGCGGGATAACTAAAAACTCAAGCAAAATTTTTACTTTTTGGTGCATTTTTTTATTTACTTTTGTTAAATAAAAGCGATATTTTTTTAAAAAGTACTTTTCATATTCTTGATTTTCAATAAGGATTCTAAACGAATCTGCTCGAATTTAGCTTTAACATGAGTAATGAACTAATTGGACTTCCTCAGCCTTCTAACTCAGTTTGCCGAGATTTTACTTGCAATCCTATCTCAACAAATGAATAGACATAATTTTTATTATTAGTAGATTATTTTTAATTTTAAAAATTAAAGCCTGCTAGATACATGAGTTAAAGAGTTTGAATTTTTAATATAATATGCACAGAAGACAAATTTAATCGAATGTACAAGTGAACAAGAACTTCAACTGTTTTAAATATTAAACATTTGAAAATATTTTATTTTTATCATTTTATAAATGTTCATAATAGATTTTTATATTTTTATGTGATTATGCTTCCCCGTCACACACATTGATTTCTTTAAAGAATAAGACTACAGCATAAGATGCTGATATTCGGAAACAGAAATGCAGCCAGGATCAGTAACGGTAGTACCTATTTTAGTTTAGGCTGGGCCTTAGAATCGAGCCTATTCCAGGCCTCACTGTAGTACTTACTGGCTTACGCTAAATTTTAAATAAAGTGGGTAACTGCTTCAAGTCTTTTAATTAAAAAAAAAAAAAACTTCCAAGCCTGTCTAATAATACTGGATTCCGCTATATTTTAAATAGGTTTAAGTAACTATTTCCAGAGATTGTTTGAAAGTAATGATAATAATAATAATAAATAAACTGACCAGTGGAAAACATAAGTGATTTTAATAAACATCAAATTGTTTATTTTGAGATAGTAAAACGTGTTGGAAATTGAACAAATAGCCAAATATTATACTATTTATCTAAAAACAATATGTGTAGAAGCAGTGGCGTACGCAGGATTTTTTCAACAGGGAGGTTCATAATTCTAAAAAATAACAGCCCGTGTAATTTCTACTAAAGTTTTTATTTTTGCCATTTTGTCTCAGCTCAAGGGGGGTTAAATCCCTAACCCCCCCTTGCGTACGCCCCTGTGTAGAAGCGCTAACAATATAAGTTTACATAAAGAAGAAGGTAAGATCTTAATTAGGGTAAATGCCCTTATTTAAAAATATTTGGTGCTAAAATATTATTAAATATTAAAAGATCTTTAATATTGTTAATATTTGATATTATATTATTATATTAATATAATATCAAATATTAATAATATTAAAGATATATATTAATATTTGATGGCATTTAATATTAAACATCAAGAGATTAATTACTAAACCAGCATTCGGCCACTTTTAGAAGCGTGTCCTACGCCCAGGCCTATCGAGTTGAGGAAGAAACAAGTAAAATATAGAAAAAAGTATTTTTTTTAATCGCTTTTATTTTATAAGAAAATCGGCTCTAAAAAGTAGAAACTTTATTTTAGATTTTAGTTATGGTACTTGCATATCGATAGTAATACTAATTTAAAATCTCTGCAATTAGGATTCCGAGTTTGTTGAATAGCTTTTTGCATTTATCAAACTGATTTTATGTTTTTCTCCTATTTAATTTTTTCTGATTGAATATTATTGAAATGAACCATATGCAAAATTTGAAATCTCCAACTAGTAGGAAGGTAGTTAAAAATTTATTTCAAAATATCAGCTCTCACACATGTGAAGTTCATTAAACGCGATTAAAAAGGATGTTGAGCAGCGGATGTTACGAGAGTCAATGTGAACAGGGATTCAAAATTCGGAGACCCCAAAACCCTAGAGACGTGGTTTTGTTCTTCGGTTTCTGTGGAGTGAAGAATTCCCATCTGAGAGCGCTACCTTGCCAAAGATGGGAGCTGCACTTTCCCTAGGTGAGTTGCAGAGTGTGTGTGAGGAGCGCCCTCGGGGGACTTCAACTCTTGGCCAATGGGAGGACGACGCTCTCTCTCTGTTGTGTTGACGGCGACGCGTAAAAGACTCGGGAGTCAAGAGAGATAACATCAAAAAAAAAAAAAAAAAAAAAAAAAAAAAAAAGGAATGAGAGAGAGAGAGAGAGAGAAACTTTTATTTGTTACTTTTTTTATCAGATATTATTTGTAGAAGGTGTGACAGCGAGAATTCGATTATGTTCTGAGGTTTGATTTACCATTGCTATCAAAGGGAGCAGTATTTTACAGATCTGACTTAGAAAAAGCAATGTAAGTGTTCGCTTGTGTTCTTTTAAGCTGGAAAAAATTGTATTTGGACAATCGATAGAGATAAATTATTGACTTTTCTTTCCAATTTTTTGTCCCTGATTTTCTTGGTTTTTTTAAATGTATGGTGCATTTTTCTCATGCATCATCGTCATATAGTTTGCCACAACAGTCCACGTTCGGAGCATTAAAATTACATCCGTGAAAGATCGTGACCTTGCTTTGATGAGGCTTAAAAATATGGACTCGTGTAACTCAATGTCATGAGCTCATATTTTCACTAGTATCTGATGACGTCAAGGGGAACCCCACGCATCAAATATCAGACATGTATTATTATGCTTTCAAATAATGTACATATAATTTCTTAACAAAATAATTTTCTTTAGCGGTTATTTTCACTGGGATTTTTTTTCTTGAATTTAAATATACATCTCCATTGTAGTCACTTAAAAAAATGCAAACTTTTTAACAGCAAAAATACAAAAACAAAGGATTTTGATGAAAAATTAATTTTTTTTTTCACCTGGAGTTCTATTTACCCCACGCTTTGCATTTTCCTTCTGTCTTTCTTTGTACAGTGTTCAGGTGTATATATTATGAATTATGCATTCAAAAAATCCATTAATGGGGTCGAGTCCCACTGTGGCATGGTTGTTCGTAGCCGTTCGGAATCGGCTTTAAGCAGTAAATCCCGGTCTCATTAGCCCTCGTGTTGCAAAAAATTAGACTGTAGAGCTCCAAACCAAACGAAATCAAATCAAAAAATTTAACGTGGACACCACATGACGACCTTGTAGATATATTAAATTATACACATTTTTTTAGATTATTTAATGCGTCATCAACATTCTTTAATGCATATTCCTTTCAAGATTCGTAGTTAGTTTCGATTTTCAAGATAAAGGTGATATGTAAGTAGAGGTCGAGTGTGGCAAACTTGTAATGACCTGCAGTTGTTCATATCCATTATATTGAGATTTTTTGTTTATTTCTTCATTATAAACCGAAATTTTTATGAGATTACAGTAATACCATTACTCTGTACCAGCAATAGACTTTAAAACCGTTGTTTCAACCGATTAAAAAGCAATGTTACAACATATGAATACATTCATACCTTGTACTGTAGTAATGTTTTGTGAGCGACCAACAGCGTTAATATACATTATGAGAAAATTTTTCGATTTACAAAATTTAGATTGTAATCAAAAGAAGGCAATATACATATGTACGAACAGATGTCACAACGAAACTAATCAAAATTGGCTCAAGGGTGAAAATATTTTGATTTTTAAACTTTAAAATAAATATTTAAAAGTGGAAGTTATTTTGTACTTGCGTACAGACGTAACACTGAAATTTCTCAAAATGAGTATTTTCGTTGGATTACTTTTGTCTGAATACTGGATTGTTTCGCGATGACAATGCTCCTTCACTTCGTATAAGAGTCTAAAGATGATATATATATATATATATATATATATATATATATATATATATATATATATATATATATATATGCAACAACTTAAAAAAATGGTACTTAATATTCAGTAATGATAAATAGTTTTTACCTTACATATGTTATCTCTGTTTTATTTTTTTAAAATTTATTTATTTTTTTTGTTAAAGTATAGTGCATAGTGCATTTTTGTCTGCGTTGTAGTCGGATAGTTGCTACAACAACACACCTTCGAACATTAAAATTGCATCCGTGAAGGATTGTGGCCTTTCATTAATAAGTGAAGATGATTTGATGTAAAAGCATCAAATCATCTGCCGTGATTTCCTATTTATAATAATACTGAAGGCTTTGAGTTTACGTAACTGAATTCATCAGCTATTATTTGCAGAAGGTGTGCTAGAGTTAATTCGATTATGCCAGATGTTTGACTCACCATAGCTGTCAAAAGGAGCAGTATCTGAGACATCTAGCTTAGAAAAAGTACTATAAATTTTCGCTATGGTTTTGGATAAAATTGTACTGGACATTCAATAGAGATAAAATGGTGAATATCAATAATTTGCCTCTAATTTTCGTGTTTAAGGAATGGTACATTTTCGTAAGCATCAAAGTCACTTAGTTGCTACAAAAGATTAAAATTGCATCTGTAAAGGATCGTGACCTTGATGTTGATTAAGTGAAATATACGAATTCGTGTAACTTAATGTCGTGAGTTCATATTTTTAATTATGTCTGATGACGTTGACTTTCGCATCCCTAAACGTCATTAGATTTTATTTGCAGTAGAAGTGACAGCAATATTTATGTTCAGACATTTGATTTACCATTACTGTCATTGCGGATGGTTTGAGCTGTAACGGTTAGCTAACTAACTTCATATATGGTCATATATGGTTTTTGGTCAGAGCGGGATGGAAAATCTATTAACCTCTGCTGAAAAAGGGAGCAGTATTTTGCAGATCTAGCTCATTAACCCTTTAAAGGACACTAATATAAATTTGTTATGATTTAATGAAATTAGTTTATAAATGTTACCTATGAACCTTATAAATGTAAAATACATGAAAATAATGTGCATTCATTGGGAGGGAGAAAGGTTAGATAGCTGGTTTAAATGAAAAACAATCCCTTTGTACTGTGTGAAGATAATACTTTCTTTTAAATTTTTATTATGGTGGGAGTGCAATGAATAATTATCATTAAAAATGTATGATAAAAAATAGCTAAACAGTTTTTAAGTGATATTTGGATAAATATATGTATTTGGGGTCACAAGAAAGATAAATCGTATTTCTGAATTGTCTAGGTAAAGCAAGTTTAAAAATGCCTGTTTCAAATGGAAAAATTAATTAAGTGTATTGCTTTTATCTGCTATTAGTTTGAAATGTCATAAACATAGAAAATAAAAGAAATCATTCATATGTCTTTAAAAAGTAGAAAAAAGAAACTTTAAACAGGTGGATTCGCTGCAAAACCACCGTTTGTTAAAGGGTTAAAAGCAATATAAGTGCTTGCTTGTGTTATTTTAATCTGGTAAAAATTGTATTTAGCATTCGATGAATTATTGATTTTTCTTCCCTAATTTCTTGATTTTTAAAGGAATGATATACTTTCGAATGCATTGCCATTGCACAGTTCTCATAACAATTCGTATTCAGTACATTAAAATGACTTCAGTGAAGGACCATGACTCCACTTTGATGGAACTTAAGGTTAATTCATGTAATTCAAAGTAGGTGCTGCTATTTCCCGTGTCGTGGTTCATATACTGAGGTATAATTAGAAATGTGTTAGAGGAACTAACTTGGAAAAGAAATAAGGTATGAAGTAACTCATGAATATTATTTATAATAAATTTTGCATTCCTTGGTATGAATTTTCTAGAGCATTATATTTTTCTTTTTACATTTTATCATGAGTTAACAGTGTAAGCTGCTGTCAGAAGATTCATTTAATTAAAATAATTATCGCAACTTTCACTTACACCGCTCTTGTTAATAAAATGTATGAGCAACATTGAATTATTAAACATATCTGGAAATAATGCGGTTGATATCTTTATTTAGTAGATCGATATTTTCATACCCCCAACGGAAAATCAATGTATTTTAAATAGAAAATGATAAGTATAATGATCACGACCTTGCTTTGATGAGATTTACAAAATCTGATTCCATATTATCGATTATAGATGCTAGTTATCAGAGTAAATATAATACTGATTATTATACTTATTAAAAGTTCTTTTATAATATTTTATGCTCCGTTTTGTGTGTTTTGTTTATTTTTTTACCTAAATTAAATTAAAATTATTGATTTCAAGTATAATTTAAAAAATCTTTTTAACTAAAATATATCACAATTGGCTATATTACAAAAAGCAGTTTTTTGGACGAACACATACATACGTACATACATACATAGTTTTTGCATACATAAAGATGTCAGAAAATAAATCAGCAATGCTGAACACAATTTCATCGTATTTTGAAAAATACATTTTTAACCGCTCTAATACTTTACGCGCTACCTTTTTACCAACTTTATATTTGCCTAGGAAATATTGCAACATATTTAATTTACGCTCTAGTATTTACTAATTTTATGCATAACTAGGAACATAAAAAATACTAAGAAAGGAATCATGACGCATCCTTTTATTTTTCTTTTACAAAATAACATATAAATTTGTCGACTTACTGTGACCAATTTCTAATGCAAAGAAACGTATTTACTCTTTTCAAGGTTGAAAACGGTCTTTTAACACTTGCAGTAAAAACTAGTAATCTACACAATTTTCAATGAGTTTAAAACTATTACAGTGTATACATTGAAAATATTTGAGAGGGCTCGGAGCCCCCTAAAAATACATATTTGAATGCCAGTATAGCAAAGCAGTAAGTTTAACTTGACCATTTATTTTTTGGCTCAAAACGGGACATTGGTTTATTTAGGTCAAATCATAGGTAGTCAATGAAAAAAACAACACTTTTTTAAAGTTATTTGTTCAAGTTAGTTAAGTTAGTTGTCTTAAAAGTCACGAATCACAAAATATAGGTACCCAAAATGTTTAGTTATATTTATATTTACAAGAACAAATTTGTTTTAACATAGCAAAGTAGAAAGATAGCTGTAATAAAGTAGCAAAGATAGCTGGTGACGATTTCAAGTAAGAATGAAACTCTTGGCCCGTTTTTTTAATATTCACCTTAATTATCAACATCTCCTTTAGAACTGAAATTTGTAACTGGATTTTCTCAGATGTCCATAATTTGTTCATAATAGAAAATGTTCTTTCTACTGGAGCATTTGTAGCAGGCAAACATAAAATATATTCAATTACAATAGAAAAGCAGGGTGGTGGCCGGCCATCTGCTACTCAAATTTTCGCGCGGTTTCTGAAAACGGGACAATTTTGCGTCCCACAGTCCATTTCGGGGACACCGGGACTCGTAATTGTAAAAAGGGACAGTCCCGTTCAAAACGACACGTATGGTCACGTTAAGTAAGTTACATATCCGACCATCTTTCAGTAGCAAGCGTGCCAGACATCGACAAAGTTTGCGAACTTCTAATAAAATGATGGAATTTTCATTTATTCAGAAAATTAAATTAGCTATAAAAATGAAATATTAATTAGACAACATAGGAATCCTATTATCGTGCTCCTTTCACTTTGCCTGCAGCTGACATACAGAATACAGAATTTTCCAGATTAACTTCAGTAATTGAGCGAGTTCTGCAGGGGGCATTCATTTATTTTTAAAACGCCATATCTCAGTTGTTACAAGTGTGGCAACATTTTGTAGACACCGGTAGTTTTCAGTTATTGATAAAATATGTGTCAATGCACGGTAATAGCATTTGCTTACGTTTATTTTTATATTTGAGTTACAACGAGAACTGAATACATAAGGTATCAATTTGCAAACAAAATTTATTTTAGTCAAATAACGAAAAGCATGCCTTTTTTGCTTGAATAATAACTTTAAAAAAACATTCTGGGAAGAAAAATAAATTATACATAGGTATTTAATTAAAGTCTTTTCTTCGCTCAGAAATAGATTGCTTATCAGAACTCAATGTCTGCCGACACCACATTCTTTCTCTCACTTCCCACTTTTGATATTAGCGTTTTGACATAAGGAACTGTTTAGACAGGAAATCTGTGTTTCTGTAAGGTCGCTGCGGGCTTTTTGTTCCCTTGACGCCGATTCCAAACCAGGGACAAAAAGTTAGAACAGATGAAGAGAGATAAGGAGAGTTATGCCTCTGCCCCTTCGCTCTCAGCATGATGAAATTGCGGTTGTTTTCGGCGCCCAGCCGGTTTTAAAACTTGACAAGAACTTTTAAGGTTGAAAGCTGTAGGCATAATGGGATAATGGTTCACATAATAGTGATAAGCACTGATATATTTCGGAAATCAACACACTTCCATGAGTGACCTATTGTTACAGCTTGAGACAAGTTTAAACTTGTTTTTCAATCTAAGAAATGCAAATTCAGAAATTCAGTACAAAGAATAAGAACTTTTTTCCATAAGTCAGAGGCTTCTAACCTAGGAGGCGTAAAAAATTTGCTGTGATAGCGTCGAAAGTTTTAAATAAAAAAAATTTATTTTTCTAGTCTTCAAATAAATAAAACGTCATATCGTAACGTAATAATAAAGTCTATTTAAGGGTTTAAGAAACCTTGAATTTTATACTCTTTTCCTATAATGAGAATAAATAATGTTATTACATAAAACATATACGATACTAAAATCTATTGGAAAACAATATTTTAGTTAAATACAAGACTTTTTCACAAAATTTCAATTTTTCAATGTCATTTATTAAAAATATTCCAACTGCACTGCATATTAACCAAGCTCTTACATTTTTTTTACTATATGTTCATTATAAATATGGAAGTAAAACTAGTTATCAATTTTTACGCATGTTAAACACAACTTTTATAAGGCAATTATTTCAAATTATACAAAGGTTGAACAATTATTTCGTTGTTTCATGGTATTAAACATCTTTGTAACTTGAGAAAATATTTTACAATTTAAAAACGCATATCTAATTTTATAACAAAGTCCATTAACAGACAAAGTCCAAAAATGGGAAAGAGACTGGGGGAGGGAGAGAATAATGCGTCTGGAACATTTTGTAGTCCGACACACACACACATACACAAAAAAAAGTTTTAGAGAAGTAAAAATTATTATTCTATTGGGAAAACTTCATTTAATCATAAAGAATATCTATAGCTTGACATTTTTAAGACTAAAAACATTTCCTATTTTTCTGCCATTTTCTTTAAATAGCCTTTGTTTGCTTAATGAATGTTTCTTTTTCATTCATTTTTATATGTACAATTTAATTCTTATTAAATACTCTCTGGTATGGAAGATCTTAAATATGGTGCCTTTATAAATTCTGGTGCATTGGATGTAGTTTAATTTGTAATTTAATATAAAAATAAAATTACATGTTCATGTATATTGTAGCAAAATCTTGTTATTATTCTATTATTGTACTGCTTAGTATTTTTTCGTATAATAAATTTGGTATTACGTAAAATGTGTCTCTATCATTACGCCTTTTAAAATTAAAATTATGGAGGCGCAAGAAAAAATAAAGGCGTAGTTTGGTTTGGAATGCTAAGGTCTACTCTTGCAACATGAGGTCTAATGAGACCGGGGCCAACAGCTTAAAGCTGATTCCGAACGGCTACGTACATCCATGCCACATACGGATTCGAACCCACGAACTGCGGTACAGAAGGCTAGCACCTTAACCAATCGTCCATCGTTCGGCAAGGAAGGCGTAGTAGCATAAATGTTGGAAACTTTTTAAAACGGTGGTTTTACCTTACAGAAACGGAATCGGTTATTATGAAACAAAATTAAATATTGATTTTTTTAGACAATTTCTAAACACAATTCGTCATGCTTTTTAAGAGTACTTTGATTTCTCATTGAAAATTAATACTCATATAAACTAATAGAAAAAATAAAGTTATGAAATTAAAAATGTTTTCAATTTCTCTCATTTCACTGCACTACTTATTGCTCAGAACTAAAAGTATTTGACCTTTAAAGGTAAAAAAATAACTATAATGTCTTATGAATGGTTCTCCTGAGTACTGTCTTCAATTTATATATTTTTTAATAAATTTGTATTGTTGAACTAACTTTTAAACTTATACGTTAAACGGAAGAAATAAATAATTAAATAAAACGTTTTAAAATATAAATGCACATTCTCCTAAGAATTGTAAAAAAAAAAAAAAAATCTTTAACTTTTTTGTTTTAAGTAGATCGCAAGTGATTTTTCTCAGTCTTCTATATTCCCCCATATCAGAGTCAGAGAAAGGGGAAAGGGATCCCCACCCCAACCAACACCCCCTGAAAGTCTCATTTAGGAGTTGTGGCCCCAACCCCTCGAAACTACCCTGGTATAATTTCGGCGTTTGACAAGTAGCTCCTTCCCCTTTTCATGATTCTTGAAGGGCCAGACATCTAGAGCATATATACATGTATCCAAATACACATACGCATATACGCACACACACATGTGCTACCACACAACCTATCTACCGATCCATTTCTCTCTCGATATATATATATATATATATATATATATATATATATATATATATATATATATATATATATATATATGTATATATATATATATATGTATATATATATATATATATATATATATATACATATATATATACATATATACATATATATATATATATATATATATATATATATATATATATATATATATATATATATATATATATATATATATATATATATATATATATATATATATATATATATATATATATATATATATATATATATATATATATATATATATATATACATATATATATATATATATATATACATATATATACATATATATATATATACATATATATATATATATACATATATATATATATATATAATATATATATATACATATATATATACATATATACATATATATATATACATATATATATATATATATATATATATATATATATATATATATATATATATATATATATATATATATATATATGTATTATATCTTCGGTCCTTGTGTTTGTAATAGAATTCTTCCTAAACGGCTGGATTGATTTTGATGAAATTTTGTGTATGTAATTAAGCTGATTCGAGAATGGTTAAGATTCACAATTTGATCCATTAGAAAAAGATTTTTTTATTAAAAATCCAGAATTGCTCACTTATTGAGAATATTGTAATGGCGCTTAAAACAATTCACTGCCAACGTATCTGGGGCGCAGTGGTCAGCTCTACGGTCTTCAGTACGAGAAGTTCCAGGATCGAATCCCCGTACAGGCCATGTGGTAATGTTAATTTAATTTAATTATGCTTATGTGTGTTCTAGAAGTTCTAGAACATACTTTTATTTACTTTAACGTTGTCCTAGAATAGTTCATTAATGTATAAAAGGGCAGATTATGAGCTTAGATTATGAGTCAGTCCTGTATTCCGTCAACTAATGAATTGAGTACTTAATAAAAAGCTTTGTGTTTCTGTTATTCGAGTTTCCATTCTATTCATTGTGCAAGTTTGTAATGTGTAGTATGAGGTTAATATCTTACGTGATTTTGCGTGAATTATTTCAACATTCAACAGGAATCAACCTAATCTGCAATGTTATAATCTTTGTAAATGATTAATTTACACATTTTCTAAAACTATTATTAATTTAGAATTATCTAAAATTTCCTAAACGTTAAAATAAATAAATAAATGTTAAAAGTGAAATTTGGTACAGATATTAAAATAATAATTCAATATGTCAAGTTTATCAGCTTTATTTCATTTACCAAATTTAATTTAACTGTTTACTAATAACAACATGAAATGATTTTTTATAAAATTGGTTTTTATCTAAAATTTTTACCACTTTGCTTTTCTTAAGTAATTTATTTTTTTAATTGATTAATTCAGCTATCCCATAGTTATGAAACATCAAAATTTTTAAATAAAAAAATGTAGGAAGTATTTTTTAGAATGATCTTAAATAAAGATAATAAATTATTAATTACACTAATTATTCATTTCGCGATGTTTAATTTTTTAATTCAATTTTCATCAGATATCTCAATATATCTATGTATTGCATATTTTTACAGAGCAATGCTACGTCTTCGTGGACTATCAGGAAATAAATAATCAAATTAACAGCTTTAAAACAGGACAACGTCTATTGGGTCGTCTAGTGCGGTGGTGCTCAAACTTTTTTCGACTGCGACCCCTTTGGTATAGAGAAAATTTTTGGCTACCCCTAGAGATAAATGTTCACAAATACGATGTATATTTCTCGCATTTTTTTCGATTCATCGAATAAAAACATCATCATATTTGACTCATATTAATTTTATTTATAATACTTTTTGAAAATACTTTTTGTATAACACAAAAATCAGTAAATTGCCCTTTAATGAGATGTATGTAGCTGCAAGTTTCTATTTATCTCATCGATGTTTGGATTTGTGTTGCTAATTGCAATTCGCATATCATCTTCAGGGTTTAAACGCGAGCGGTATTTAGTTTTTTTTTTTAAATTAGTTTGCTAAATTCAGTTTCACATAAATACGTTGATGCAAATTGTATTAACACTCTGATGGCATTCTTGCATAAAACGGGATATTGTTTTTCCACGGATAGCCAAAATTTTTGGCAAGGTTGAGTCTTAAATTGATTTCGAAGAGTATAATCATTAATTAGATCTATCAATTGCTCTTTTTCACTAATTTGAAGAGTTAAACTGCATATGTCAAAGGAAAATGGATCACGAATCCAACCAAGATCGTTTTCAAGAAAATCCTCGAATCTTCTCGAAAAATTTTCTTTAACTTTTCAGTGACGGCGCTTCACTCTTTATATGTACACTGTATGGTATGCAGCATGCAGGGATAATGCATTTCATAAAAAATTGGCGACCCCAAAAAAACTTCTGGCGACCCCCACAGGGGTTGTGACCCCTATTTTGCGCACCACTGGTCTAGTATACTTATATATATTTGTAAATATATGTTTACAAGAATAAAAGACAATAGCAGATATATACACAAACACCCCCTCACATTATCTGTTTACCTATCCATAACTTTATATGTCCATAATTCCTTTTACGAAGTCATAAAATTATCCCAGGAATAATTCAATAGATGAATAGAAAAGAAAAGAAATCTATTTTCATTAATATTTTGATGAGAACATTTAAGATTATAACTGTAAAAAAGTTTTCGTGATGGTTAAACTAATAGATTTATTTCTACTTAGGAATGTCTGGTACTATTTCCTTATTTATACGATTTCTGACTGAGACATACGCCGAAGACAACGGAACAAGTATTCTATATTAGGCGTTACGGAGAAAAAAAAATTCTTTTCTCCCATTCATCGGTAACAAGAGAAAAAAATCCAAAAGAGAAGAAAAAGAGAACGGGGGAAAAAAACGTTGTACAATACGTTTTAAACGGAATTTTGTTTTTCCCATAACAATGATGTTTGTTTCAAATTTACCTACAAGCTTTCGGAAGAAAAAGATGGGAAAAGAGAACGAGAGGAAAAAAAAAAAAAAAAAATCAGAGCTTCACTTCCTTGAGTACTCAGGCATGAAAATACTCTTAGGTAAAGAAAAACAGATAGGCTGACAACGTATTGTATAATAAAGAGTACATGTTCATAACAAGCAACACCGCACCAGCTGGGATCGATAATTATAAAATAAATCCTTAATGGTTTTTAATATTTTTACCATTATAAATGGTGAAAAATACATGATTACATGCATGGAAAACACCATCATGCACAAATGCATAATATATATATATATATATATATATATATATATATATATATATATATATATATATATATATATATATATATTATATATACCTGCTTTGTGGTTTTTACATGTTTAGATGTTCCGCATGAATTCGATCTGGTTGAGAAAGTCATGAAAAGGTGGATTAATGTTTGTAGATACACGTTCGTCATGACTGAAAACTACTAGTTGGATGTTAAGGGTCTAAACCAGAGATGCCCAAAAGGCTACCCCATCTTCCTAAATTTATAACAAAAACAAATATAGCACTATTAGTAAATATAACACTGGATTGTTTTATTGATCATTATCGTTATAATTATCTATATGTAAATATATTGACTTGTTCTATTGTTGATTTATTAGTAATAAAAACTGTAATAATAATGTAAATTTTTAAATTTCTCCCCAAAATGAATCTAATGAATCTATCTTATCGACGAAATGCATAAATGAATCTCTCTTATCGACACGCACATACGCGCATATATAATATACATATATGATATTTTAAATAATCCACTTAATTACAATTACATTCTAAAAGAAATTTCAGATGATTCTATCTCTAAAATTCCAACATTTGTTGAATTATCTTAGTTTTGCTTCTAATTATGGTACACTTTGGTGACTTTAAGACACCAAAATAAATTTCTGCTTATCTCAACTATACTATTCAACTGCAACTTCTTTACGGAACTGAGTTTCACTTCTACTTTTATCGTGTTATTAATCTTAACAATGATAGGCTGGCTGATTTGTGGCTTTACTGTACTATGTAAGTGAATATAAAACGTTTTGGCTGGAGAGAGCCAAAGATTGATGTCTTAATAAACTCAACATTTTTATTTCTAAATTTTCGTGTTATCATACATAGTCTAAGTTTGCACTGTATTCAGTATTGATACTGTATAACTGTGTAATGTTTAAAAATATCTCTTACGCTCACATATTATATAATACTATAATATATATACATATATGTATATAAATATATATATACACACACACACACATATATATATATATACACACATACATACATATATATATATACACACATACATATATATACATATACATACATACATATATATATACACATATACATATATATATATATATATATATATATATATATATATATATATATACACACACATACATACAAACGAAGACACGATATAGCCCGCTGTGATAAAATGTATTTCCAAAGCCGCCCACAAAGTCTTCTGGGCTTGGTATAAACTATTATTTTTTATAGCATATTGTATATTTCAAGGCTTTGTTTTTTGGACAAGTATATAGACAAATATATCATGTGAATTTTAAGATTCACTACTGGATTTTCTCTGTATTTTACATCTACTAGGAAGATTTAAAGCCGAAGACAGCAAATCAAATAATGTATTTAATCCTGAAATGTGAGTTTGATATGGTTCCAGTTTTGCTAGCTGGTTTCTTATATTCTAAGTTTAAAAAAATTAGACAGGAGTGAAAATAGGAAATAAATCTTTTACAAGTCGATACAGTAAATATTAAATTATTACAATCAAATTTTGAACAAAGTTGTGTATTTATGCGATTTATTGTTTTCTGCCAGCGACTTATCTTTTACTTGTTTGGTAGATCCAAGCATATTTGAATTCAAGAAAAGCTTTTCTGATAACATATGTTAAAATATATTAGAAAGACTAGACTGTTTTGCTAATGTATTCGGTTTCGAGATCTTAGATGAACTATATCCGCAAACAAGAGCGGATAACAACTTAGGGAACAAAGCTGTATGCAACTCTACACAAAACCCAGTTTAAAAGTCGTCCGAACCAGATTTTGAAAGCAAAACTTTCTTCTGGACTCAGATCCATTTACCAACGCCTACCATAAACTTTTACTGCCCTTTACGTAAAAGTCGACGATAAAAATCTGTAACACAATACATTCCTAAACAGACACGTACATTGCCACCTTCAGCGCCAGAGAAAAGAAAAAAACTGGGGGAGGATGGACTTTTCAAACCCATAGCATTCTTTAAGTGTCTTCATGCACTGGACTAATTGATTGATTGATGTGAACTAGCCTTGGGTAAGTGTTTCCTGCTTCTCTTTAAATTGTTAATGGGCACGATCCCTTCAGGATATCAGGGTATAAAGATAAAAAAGGAAAGCACCTGCCCCTAATAGGACACCTTTTTTTGTCCACCCCAGGTTTGGTTGTAAATATCCCATTAAAGGAAAAACTTCTTTAAACGTTTTCCAAACAATTACAAATCCCCTGGCTATGGACTCATCATCTGCGGTCAAGATGGCTCTGGGAAAATTTGGAATTGGTGGTTTCGAATATCTATCCTGCCTTCAGCGGGTAGTCCTCATTTTTTGAAAGACTATTAGACTACGCAGGAAGTTTGGATAAATTAACGAAATAATGAGCTTCTTCTGATTCTCAGACCTTAGCGACTAAGTTACACATCTGTTTTAAAAGAAAAAGAAACACGTTTTATTATTAAATGGAATGTTCATTGAGTCTAGTTCAGTGGTTCCCAAATTTTTTATCCCACGGAACTCTTTTCCTTCCCCGTCCATAGCAACAGAACCCCTGAATAAATATTCAGGTTTTCTGTTAAAATTTGATTCTATTTAAATATTTGTTAAGGATAAACTAAAGGATTATTTGGCACTGATTAGACACAAAATATAAAAATTAAATAATATAAAGCAGTATAAAAACTTAGATAATACAAAAGGTGACGTGAAAAATGGATATTTCACTCTTTATTGTGCTTTACTGTCTCCGTGTGGTTTGAATGACTCATTGTCACATAGCTTTTCTGTTCTATATTGTTGTACATCTGGATTAGTAGTTACTATTATTAATTCTATATAAGGGGTTAGAAAAAAAAACTAGTGGAAGAATTTATGAATTTCTTTTTTTTTTTAAATTTTGATGGTGCTTATAAAAGTTCTCGAGAAGCCCCTGTAGGGTTATTTTTAAAAACTGGGGTTCGCAGAATATTCTTTGATCCTGATCAAGTTTATATGGACTATATAAATTTAGGTGTAAAAATTTGTTGGCGATTCTTTTGTACACTGCTCATTTATAATATCATTTTTAATGATATCATTTTTAATGATAAGAATCTTCATTTATTTTTTCAAAGAATCCTTTTTAATAGATTAGTGGGGACAAAAACCTAATTTTCCATCTTTGTTGTTGCATTGATGAAATTAGATAAATAAGAGATTTCTTATGCATTATAAATAACATCATTGACCTCTTATAGATGAAATTTGTTAGTCCTTATTACTTTTAAGGTTTCATTAAGAACGAAATATCTATATGAGAACAATAATATTAAAACGAACTACTGATATACCATTACAAGCATGAATGCTTTTATTTCAAATGTAACTGTAAATAAAGTGAAAGAGTTGAGTAAGGCAGCTTATTATTGCGAAATATTTTTTTCATCCCTAAAACGTTTACTCAGCACCATCTGTTTCCTACTGTAAAGAAAGTTCCTGTCAGCAATGCAAAACTGAAGCTACTTTCCGATTTTCAGCAGAAATTTCAGTCATACTCTAACGTTAAAGGCAATATGTCGTCACCGCGATTGATGGATCGAAGAGCTCCTGTTCCCCGACCATAGATAGCATGTTATACAACTCGGAAAACTTATCATTACGACTGCCCTTAAAATTTGGGGTCCCTCTACAGATAGATTACGCATGAGTCATATCAAAATTCGGCATGGAAGAAAAAAAAGGCGGATGCGAGAAAATCATTTGACCTCGGGGATAAACAAGTCAAGGTCAAATGGTCTCACTTTGCCTCCAATGTCTTCCCCGGTCCTCGTATAATTTTATAGCTAGGCCAGCGGAATTGTGTTCGCATCGCGTTCTTTTAACGGAAACTTCCATACCCCCCTTTTCTGGGAGGGTCCACTTTGACCCATAGCAGGGCCATGAGGAAGAGGGGGTAATAAAAAAATTCCGAGAGAGAGTTTGGTGCCGTCTTCTTTTCAGTGCGGGATCCTTTTGTGAGGTGGGTTTCATTCTTCGTCTCAAAGACTTTGTTGGGTAAACAGGTGAAGGGCTTCTCATTCAGTAAAAAGAGGGGCCGCGAGCGAATGGGATACATATACCGAACACGCGAGACGGGCAGATGTAAGGGG
The DNA here is from genome assembly GCA_032207245.1 of Pardosa pseudoannulata. Classification (NCBI taxonomy): domain Eukaryota; kingdom Metazoa; phylum Arthropoda; class Arachnida; order Araneae; family Lycosidae; genus Pardosa; species Pardosa pseudoannulata. Next base: position 19,509,935 of record CM063504.1, on the reverse strand, counting down.
GAGACGTAATTGCGTTTGGTTATCCTATTTACTCAAATTGAATGACCATCTGCTGTTGTCAAGTTACGTGTTGTTATGGCACTTCTCGGTGTTGGGTACAATTAATCATTGCGGTTGTTAAGTAGGCACTAGGCGGTAGGTTTTAGTTTTAAACGAGCTAAAAGTGAAAGCAATTGGCCGCAAATTAACAAATTCTTTACTCGGGGTCGAGTCAAGAAATCTCGTTTTTTTATTTTCTTTTCCGTAATAGAACAATTTATGTAGTGCCTTTCAGATAAGAAGGCTTTTTACACCCGCAAAATTTTTTATGTGTGGAGAGTGTTTGATTTTCGAATAATAGTCACATTAGTGTCCTATTTTATGCCTTTCTGCGAAAGGATGGTGGTCGAATTACATTATTGTGAAAGGTGGTTTGGGGTATTGGAATGGATTTTACGAATTATGTCGTAGTTTGTTCGACAAAAAACACTGAATGTAGTGTTTTCCTTTCTCCTATGTTGTTTAAGAAGAAAACGGAAAATTAGTCTTCTACCTTTCTATGTTTCCGGATTGTCTCAAAGAATGAGATATTTTGAAAACTCATTCACTTATTTGTTTATTTGTATTATTTCGTTATTATTTATAACTAGCATATAGCCCATCGTATGACGGGATCAGTAAAATTTTTAATTTTCCAGAATTGCAAAGTACCCTATGAGGCAGGTAAAAAAAAAAATGGTTTGTTTTTTGGCTGAGAATTATTTTGCAACAAAATATTACCTTAAGAAAATTATTTACGTAATATCTAAGTTTAGTGATAAAACGTATGGAAATAATGCAGAAGATATTTAAATAATCTACAATAAATGATTAAATGAGATGGTTAATGCTAGAAAATGGATAATGCTAGAAAAAAGTTATTTTTACTTATTTATTATGTGATAAATTGATACATTTAATCGCCTCTTAAAACCAGGCTTGATATGATAATGGTAATACGTGAATTTAATAAAATAAAAATAAAAAAAATTTGAAAAATGGTAAAAATTTATTATTTTGGGGGCAGAACCATCAACCCGAGAAGTACGACGATCAAATGGGCAGACACTCTACCCCATGAGCCAGCTCACACGTCGGGAAATGGTTAGAATATATAAGGATCAAGTAAAACAGTCCAGAAATTTAAATATTGCGCACCGCCCTCACCATTCTATCAAGAATGAATTTAGTATAGAATAAGAGGGAGAATAAGGCTTGAAATAATAGCATTAAACGCTCGAAAAGGGGGGGATGAGGTGGATTTCGAACTCGCTTTGAATTTTGCTAAACCTAACTCATAAAAAATCCAATATGGATGCTGTATCCATTCCAGGTACAACCGCTTCATAAATTCGTGGACAGACAGACAGACAACTTAGGCTATTATTATATAGGGGATACTTTAAATCTAATGGAGTAAATGTTTTCGTTTGGTGTGTGATACGCATATTAAATTATTTAGCGTATCTATTTTAAAACCCCCATAGCTCAACAGATTAATTAATAAAATAAAGGTTTTTTGTAAAGGGTTTTTGAATATGTTACATTTGTGACAAAGGAATAAAAGTTTCCTGAATGAAGAAAATTAGACTCTTGGAAAACTCCCAGTTTGTTTATAAATTTTCTGAAACCCTTACGGAAAATGTTTTTCTTTTTCAAATCTTGTTTTTCGGCGAAATTACGAAACAGATACGCCAAGAAATATAATCCTTTTACGTCATTAAAACATTTCTTGGGACCTAGAAGGGTAAAGACAACTTTTACATTCTAGGAAATATAGAAATAGTATTAAGGTTCTCATAAGAGTCAAGAGTCTAGAAATATGTTTATATATATATATATGTATATATATATATATATATAGACACACACATTGGGAGGGGGGAAACAAATGTATATTTTTTAAATCTCTCTTTAATTATAATTTTACTGAAGTTTTCTCAAGTGAAGAATAGACCTGGAGGAAATATAAATGACTACATTCTGACTGGTTGAAAAGTCTTAATACTATTAATTAGTCGCTAAATAAACAACAAAAAAATTTTTTTTTTAATTTTCAAAATAGTCTTTAGTATTTCTTTGTTTCTGATATTCTTTAGATTTATATATATTGCAGTACCTAGTTTTAAATAAAAAAGATATAAGGTTCATTATTTTTAAAATTTATTTCTTAATTAGTTTCATTTTAATTCTCTGAATTAGAATGCAAAAATTACAGAAAAGATAATAAGATATATATATTTTCAATACAAATTCTTTCAAAAATAATTTTAATAACACTACATCTTTATAGTATACATGATTTAAAATTCCTTCAAAAATTATTTGTATTTAAATATTTTTGGGAATTCAAGAAAATGCGAAAGTAGCCTAATTCTTAATATTGAATATTTGCAGTATGTTAATAATAACATTATTTTGTGCATTAGTCTTAAAGTACCCTGAATTCAAACTGGAAATTTTTTGATTGGATTCAGAAAATTGCTATATGATTAAACTTAGGTATGTAGATTCTACAATATATATATATATATATATATATATATATATATATATATATATATATATATATATATATATGAGTGTATAAACATTTATAAAGTATTTTTTATCATAAATTCTTGTAATTTCTCTAAAAGCATACATTTTATTTGTATGTACATCAGAAGTTTTATTCATATACACTTTAACAAAATATTTTTGAAGTCATGGAAAAGGATCTGCTAAAATCAGGGAAAGTCATGGAAAGCCATGGATTTGAAAAATATTATTTTGGCAGATACCCTGTATATACCGTATATATTCATGTATAACGTGCACTTTCTTTTGAAGCGGGACTATCATGCACTGATTAAAAATTTTAATGCATCCTAAGATCACATGAAGAGCCATGGCAAACTAGTCGACAAAGGCATCGATCTCGTGATCGAAGGATTTCGATTTCGAGGCTCGAGCCAGACAAAGTTCCGCCGTGTTCATTAATGGCTGATGTGCACATAAAATAGATTCGTGGTTTCATTGTCTTCCAAGGTCACCAACGATACCTCATGATGTGGCATTCTAAGAATGGGGGGTCTTCTGCTTGGTCCTTGCTTCTCAATTACGAGGAACCACTTCTTTGTGTTGTCCCTATGGAGTAATGTGGGCCGCCTATATGGTGCTCCCTTAATAAAGTGGCCAATAAATATCTGCTGCCTGAAAGGAGCGAATGTTATAAAAGCGAGTGTTCCCACGTTGGAAATAATAATGTAATCACATGATAGACGTGTAATGTTGTAACGTGGTCAAACCAAGCACGATTGAGCTATACGCTACTCGTATTAAGGCAAAGGGTTGTGCCTTTTGTTTTTTTTTTAACGAGCACCCTTACGATGAATATACGATTTTCACAGTGACCTATCCATTTAATCATTGTTTGGTGCAAAAATCATCTAACTCTTCTAGTTACAGATAAAAAGTGAACTTTGAGTTTAACTCCTTTTTACAGATTCATATAAAAATGCAATTATGGCTATACCTTATTTATCTGTAAACATAAGATAACTAGACATATGTAGCACCTTAAAAAGTTTAACCAGGTAAACCAGGTATGGATAATGTGAGCTTTATCAGGGTGCCATTTAAAAAGTTTTTTTTCCCTAACGCAGCTGGCAATACAGGCACTATATACCTTATGTCAATACAAGGCTGTTACCCATTTATCTCTACCCTGGGAGGACGTGTAGCTTAGGGTATGCTCTGGAAGCGAGTAACATTACCTCTGCTGGGTTCTCGTAATTTCGAAGAAGGGACCAAGCATAAGACCCATAGGCTTGGTCTGCCACCCCAGAGGTATTGATTGAAAACTTGGAGGATTTTATGACCACGAACATTTTACGTGCCCCAGTCACCTTTAACGGACAAGGCCGGCTTGGTCTCCGAACCCGCAACCCTATATACGTGTAATAAAGGATGAAAATAAAAAGGTAAATATTGAACTTATTAATATTAAATTTTGACACAATTATATGTTTTTTTTTCATTCTGAAAATAGGGAAATTTGTAGGAAACTCAATCCTGGCTGCGTCTTTGAGAACAAGGTAAACGCTTCAATACTATTCACCCGAAAGATTTCCAGTAGGAGACAGAAAAATGATTTCTTTATCACCGCGTTACCAAATCCGCATCCATAAAGTTCTGATGTCACTCTCACTAAAAGCTTTCCTGATTTTTCCCGATGAGATTACTTTACCTTTTTAAAAAAAGAAAGAAACCATCGAAATACCTGTTTATCTCTCAAGTAATGTAAATAAAAGACTAAAATTAAACTGGAACAATCGCTGAGCATGACCTTGCTCTTAAAGCTCAACTCAACCTAACACCTATAACGACAACATTTTTGTGAACAGAGGTCACTGTCGGATGGAGGTTAAGTGGTTAATTCTGTTCAGATACACGTATTCTGGAAAAAAAATACACGCACAAAAAAAAGTACATATATATGAGGATCCTGATATTTTCCCGCTATCACGTGGTACTTGAAAGCTCAGAGATAGGGTGACCCCAAGGGTGTGGATGTTCAGTGCATGATGTAGGTCCTAATCTCGACTGTGAGAGGCGGCGAGAGAGTGTTCTTCGAATACTAAAACAGACTATCTGTCGAAGATAGGCATTTTTTTTTTCTATATGCACTGCGCATCATCAGCGCATGAGACATCAGAAGCAATGATTTTGACAGGAAAGTCTTTTTAGAAGGAGGAAGTTATAAAAATCAAGAAGTCAAATATTTCATCACGGTGATAGTTGAAAATAAAGTTAAAGTAAGGTAAATGGCAAAGTAAAATCCTGTATAAGGAATTGATTGATTATTTCTTCTGTGTATTTCATGTAGAAGTTTCTTACCTTTTTCATAAAATAAAATACTTTGTTTAATTTCAATACAACAAAAATATTTTCAGTTACTCTCTAAAAAAATTTTATTTTTTCTGTATTGTCAATAAGTCAGATCTCGGTGTGTAGAATGATAATAAATAGTTTATAATTGCTCTATTTCCTGTTTACAGAGATTAACAAAGACATATTTATGAGCGGGACCGTGGGGTCTGGATTCTCCTCGAAATATTTTTAATGTATGCCTTGAAAAAATTTTAAACTTATTAAAATTTGTGTACAGTATTATTTTCCACTGCAAGTGTAGAAAGACCGTTTCCAATTATGAAAAGAGTAAAAATATTTCTTTGCAATAGAACTGGTCACAAGAGTTTTACAAATTTTGTATTACTTTTGGTGTATATAGGCCAACACAAGCTGGTCTTAAAAGCTAGAATTAATTTACCACTATAAAAAGGTATTTTATAAATTGCTGATACATTTGTATTTCAAACTTTTCTGTCATACAAGGTATCTAATTTTGTAAAATAAAAATAAAAGTATATGTCATAATAGTTATTATGAAAAAAATTCTGGCTACGTCGCTGAACAATGAATATTTAACTAAATAAAAATAGGATGAAATAAGAAAAAAAAATAATTTTTACAAGTAAGCAGACACCGAGAAGCTCTCTGGAGGTTCATACAAATACTAGTATGGTGTATGTATATATATATATATATATATATATATATATATATATATATATATATATATATATATATATATATATATATATATATATATATTAACAGGGCCGTAACTAGGGCGTGGCAAAGTTGGCATTTGCCACGGGCACATGTCTTAGGGGAACCGCACAGCGAGGAAAATGGGCTCCAAACGAGGACGATTCTACCCGAATAGAAATAAGGAAAATTTGAAAAAAAAAATTTCTTAACTATAAAATTCATTGTGTTTAAAAATTATTTTTTATGAACTTTCTTAATTTTAAAAATGATATAGATTCTTACAAAATGTATACCAAACATTCTTAATATGCCTTAATATAATTTCGGGTATTCGTTATAAATTTTAATTTATTTAGTTTTAATAAATTAAATTTTAACTTATTAAAACTAAATTTATATTCAGAAATTTAACAAATTTTATGAAAATTCAAGGTTTAAATATAACTGTAAAAAGTAACTGTTTAAATAATACTGAATCAAAAACATAATTTTGTAGTGGAAACCTTCCCGTTTAAAAACCATTTTCGTTGTCGGAGAAGTGGCTAGGCAAATATTAGTTTCGAAGAAACTCTGTGTTCTCCCTGAAATTCCAAAGTCGCTAGGAACGTGTGAACCTTTTCACTTCTAAATCTCATTTTCTGTTCTGGACACTAATCTTTCGTTTGAAGGCAGCTAGACTGTCCAATAAAGTACAGCCTTCCTCTCATTCCCCAGGAGTTCCTTAGTCTTGGATGGTGAGGCATGCGGAAATTGGACTCACGCAAACAATAACATTCTAACAAACAGATCGACAGGACCCCACTCTCTTAATCTTTCTCTACAAATGGGTAGCCTTTCTTTACCCAGAATATGAGAAACCGCCTGACAATAATAAGAACTTGGGAGGCATGCAGGTAAAAACCACTTTCAAAGAAGCACAATAAGTGGTAGTAGTTAAATTTTCAAGATCTTTTAAACTAGTTTTCATAGACGTCATCTTATACAAGTAGTTTTGGCTTTCTTTCGAGAATTAGAAATCTTAGAAAACATTATTAAATATGAGGCAAAATTATTGTTATCTTGTCTGATCAAGTAAATCAATATCTGTAATATATACGTAATTAACAAATATTAACAAAAATTCAATCTCAAAATACTCAAATATCACAGTTATTAAAAAGAAAGAAACTTATATAGACGAAAATATAAGAGTTACATATAATTACTTATTAAGTTATTTATAAAAAGGGATTCTCCTTTTTAAAACAAAAACTAAAAATTCTCCAGGAGTAGCTGATGACTATTTCATAATCATATTAAAAGTACTAATGAAAATACAATACTTTGTAGGATGTTGATAATATCAGTGAAAATATTCGGAATATATTAAATCGCGACAACCATTAGTTTGTCGTTTAACAAAGTTATTTTTTAACAGCAAGTAAATTAGAAGATAATCGACAAGGAGTGAACTTACTATGTTTTTATATTCAGCTTGAGAACATTTATTGGAAGGGTAGAAGATGGTTCACGATCAGTGAGAGGAATTTAGGTCACATGCAACTTATATACTTTGAACCTGTTATTGTATATTATACGATCTTATAACAATATCATAACGAATAAAAAAAGAAACAAAAAATACAAACCCACTAAAACTAATCTACTCAATCTTAATAGGCATCTACACTGAGAATCAGCGACGCAGTCAGAATTTATTTTCGGGGAGCATCCAATGTCTTAATCCAAAAACAATGAACTTTCAATCTTACAAAAAAAATTTCCTTACACACATATATAAATTACATAAGCCTTGTACATCCATCCATAGTGTTGCGTTCATGCATAAATACATCATAAAATGGATCAGCAACGCTGTACGTAATTTCATTCTATCTTGAAATGTATACAACCACATCGTGCCTTTTAACCTAAGCTTTAAGTATTAACCAGTTTAAATTTGCATGGTAAATATTGGAGCATATTTAATTAACGTTCCAGTATTTACCAGACGAATTTAAACACATTTTATGAATTACTAGAAATGTTTAAAAAATACATTGGGGGAGAAATCAGGACATATCATTTTAGTTTTCTTTTACAAACTTCCTACATTGTATGACAACGAAATTCCAAAACAGTATTGTTTTATCAGTAATATACAAACTACCGTTTTTTAGTAGTGTGAAGACCCCCTTTGTCCAGAACTAACGTGACGAAATCAGGTGATTGGGAGCCTCCTGTTTCGACCCATCGACAATAATGTGGCGACGCCGTGTCTGGGATGTTGATAGTTCGGTTGAATAGGCGTCACCGCCCTGATCGGTTTCGGTAATTAGTCCAGAGGATTGCATCGAGCTTCCAGAACCGGGACAGCCAGCGAATGGGAATTCAGATAAAAAAAAACTAGCTGTAACCTTAGCTGGAGTTCTGTGGTAACTGGAATCGTAACTGACAAAAAAACGGTTGGCGGGACAGTAACTGACTCCCAGGTATAATAAGCCTCGAATTTTTCGACTCGGGGCTTTTCGACATTTTTTTTACGGAGGTGCTTTGACCACGTGGCGGCTTCCGCGACTTTTGCCCGGAGCCAGCTTTTTAGTGATTGCGTTCGAGAGACTCCGCTCACATAGGGAACGGCAGGGTCTCGGACGGGGGATAGATTGGGTTTGCATTGCACCCTGGAAAGGCGACCCCATTTGTGAGATTATTTAACCAATTTTTTTTTCGACAGTGATCGCCGTGGTAATTCAGTGTCAGCTAAAATCCTCTACATTTCGACTTGCTTTGGGAGAATTAGAATCCCTTTGTATATATTGTATATACCCCTTATTTACTCCAGAAAAAATAAAAGGGATTTCCAATTCTATTGTGACTGTGATTCTTCTTCACACTACTTCTCATTCAAGAACATTAAAGTCTTCACAGTATTCAATTAATCTTTCTAGCTTTTGAGGCCAGGTCTTTCAAATTTTCATCTGTATTTATAGTTTTGCTTCTATGCTAAATTTGTCATACGATTGCGAAGAAATGTTTTTACTCTTTTCATGGTTGAAAATAGTCCTTCAGCTTTTATCATGAAAAATAGAAATGTACACAAATCTTGAAATGCATGCATTTCATCCAGGTGTACTGAACGTATGGATTGCAATAAAAAATATAAATTTATTTTTCATAAATATTTATTATAAATATAAATTTATTATAAATAAATAAAATATTAAACTATTATATATATAACTATAAAAAATATAAATATAAAGAATTCTATAGCACTGAAAAAAATCATGCTGTAGTATCATATAGAAAAACAATTTTCTACGAAAAACTTATATGTTCAGCGTAGCCCACATGCGGTTGTGCTTAGATGAACAAACAAGTCTATTCTCGAAATTTCACTGCAGTGGCACAATAAGCACAGTTTCGTTCTCAGTGAAAAATTTAATTAAGAACTGAAATCAACGAAAAACATCTTCAATCTTAAAACAAAACCAAGGGATATGGTGTTCATAATAAACATACTGTCTGTAAGACAAATGAATAAAATTTGGACTGTTCTGATAAAATTCGTTTCTTTAAAACAAACAACATTGAATTATCAAAAAAAATACTAAGAATTAATTTAAAAAAAAACATTTCACTATATTGATAAAATACTCTTTTATATTTCCTAAAAAAAAAAAAAAAAAAAAAAAAAAAAAAAAAAAAAAAAAAAAAAATACAACACTTAATAAACCGTACCTTCAGATGATCTGAATGCCCAGGAAAAATAGCTCACTTGCCTCAGTGCAAAGTATGCTGTCCTTCTCCATTAGTCCATACAAAAAACATCTGAGTAGCAGCAAATTCTTTGTCGTTCCAGCTATCATATTTTAGGCTGTCAGTAAAGGTGCCGTGTTGCCTGGTATATTGTTCCTCTACTATAGGGCACAACAGTGTAGATATCGTGGTGCCGGGGAAAACAATCCTTTTGTATTCACACAAGTCCACCTCTCAAAGCAAAGTTCTTTGATGACGATACACCGCTAAATCACGCCGTTACAGTACGTACTCTTCCCCACCCCCTATAAATAAATCCTTATTGAGAACTACATTTTGTTCGATAAACAACATACTATCCTACGTTTACAGCAAGCAACTTTCCACCACTCATTTTTTTTCAGGAACAATTTTTTTAATTATAGGGATGAACCCCTCCGTGTTTTGCTTGCTTACTCGGGAATTAATTATCCCATGTAATCATAAATGCAGAGCAGATGTAACAGTAAAATCAAACCGTTGAAAAATGTGTTAGTGTATTTCAGATACAATTTTTTGTCCTCTCTTTTCAAAGGACAAAAGAAGCTTTATTAAAACATCGGCTTGAATGGGACTGAAAAGTATTGTTCTTGTTAATTTGCTTGTAAACATAAAAATGGGATTTTAATCGAAAAAAAAAAGTCATTAAATGAGTGGTAGCATAACATGGAATCTCTGAGTTATAAAGAAAAACCAAATATACATTTTTAGCTAATCAAACTTTCTGAAAAAAGAATTTTTTCATTTCAACATTTTTTCCCATTTGTTTGAGCAATTAGTTCTAACATTTTCCTTTTATAGTCTACAAACATTCATGAAAAATAAAAAAGTTAAATATTTCATATTTTCTATTTTTAATTACTTGAAGCACTTTTTTTTTTAGTTTGTATCGTATTGTTCCCTTCAGAATTATTTTTAAACTTTCCCATTTCGTGAAATATTCATTTTTCTTTGTATTCATTTCTATACAGAAACGCTACATTATCATATGAATTTAAAAATCTTCCTAATAGAGTAATCCCAGTTTAATCGTGTTTGAATAATTAAGATATTTGTGTTCGAGTAATGAATTATTAAATGCTTTCTGAAATAAGCCCAACGGGATGTATAGAATTTTGCTTGTACAAATAAAATAGAATTGAAATGAATGTTCAATTTAAACGTGCTAAAAACAATGATGATTATAAAATCAAATGAAATTTTAATGAAGTATTAGATCTTTATTTTATTACAGGAGGTTTACGTTCTTTATTAAATAGTTTAGAGACAAGATAATTATTAAAGAATAAAAAATGTAAATACACTGTTTAAATGTTTAAGTTTAACAATAAGCAAAAATTAATGAATTCTAAAATTATCTTAAGGAGAAAAGTTGAAGTAATCGATAATGAATTAATTTTTCTGTTTGTTACGAATTACAATCTGTCTTCTATGTGCTGCATTCTGTAATTACATTTAATATTTGAGCGCCATTTGGCGTTCTTATTGAATTTATACATTGAATTATTATGATTTATACATTAAATCATATGAGTTTTAATCTAAATTAAAATATTTATTAAAAGTACGCTGTGTGGGAAAATTTTAGATTATCTTAGAATTCAAGGAATTTATGAATGTCACAAAAATGAGGAGAAACAGAATAGAATATATACAAATAACTGAAAGGTTATGATATAGCTTATCCCTTTGAAGGTCACCAAAATAAATTCATGGGAATTTAATATAATTTGTTTATAAATGTTATCTATGAACCTTAGAAATGTAAAATATATGATAAGTTTTCTTCACATTCCTTAGAAGTGTTTGTCTTAGAGGATACCAAAGGAGGGTTTGAGGAGTGGTTTAACTGACTAACCCCTCCCCTTGTACAACTTAAACATGATGCCTTTTTAAAAGTTTAACTATACTGGAAGAACAATAAATGATAATGCTTAAACTGGTATAATAAATAAATAGCTTAACACCTTAAAAGTATTGTTTGTATAGATAATTTTATTTAGAATCATAAGTTAGATAAATTGAAATACTGACTTTTCAAGTACAGAAAGTTAAAAAACATATATTTCAATAGAAAAAATAAATAAGTTAAACGTAGAACTATCATCTGTTATATATTTAAAATATCAAAAACATAATATGTATAAAATGTATAATATGTATAATATGTACATATATATATATATATATATATATATATATATATATATATATATATATATATATATACATATATATATATATATATATATACATATATATATATACATATATACATATATATATACATATATATATATACATATACATATATACATATACATATATACATATATACATATATATATACATATATATATATATATATATATATATATATATATATACATATACATATATATACATATATATATACATATATATATATATACATATATATATATATATATATATACATATATATATATATATATACATATATACATATATATATATATACATATATACATATATATATATATATACATATATATATATATATACATATATATATATATATATATACATATATATATATACATATATATATATACATATATATACATATATATATATACATATATATATACATATATATATATACATATATACATATATATACATATATATACATACATACATACATACATACATACATACATACATACATACATACATACATACATACATACATACATATATATATATATAATCGAAAACTAATCCATGTTTCCAAAAAGTTTTTTTAATTGCAAAAGATCTTGATTCTACATCATTGGCTTCCATATATAACAGATGTATGAGATTGGAGCCGTAAATAATTATGCAAAGATAAAGTAAAGTACTCCAAAAAGTAAAGATTTAAGAAAAAGATGTTTAATAGGTGGTTTTGCTACGAAACCATTGTCCGCTAAAGGGTTAAATAGGTATATGTTACGGAAAGGTAAAATTTGTATGTAGTAAATAATCGCCCGAACTACTGAATCGATTCTAAATATTCTTTTACTAATAGAAAGCTACACTATCCCAGGGTAACATTGTCTATGCTTAAGTTCAGGAGCATACGCAAGAGGGGGTCAGGGGTTTAACACCCCCCTCTTGAGTTCAGACAAAATGGAAAAATAAAAATTTTAGTAGAAATTATGCGGGCTATTAATTTTTAGAATTATGAACCCCCCTTGAAAAAATTCTGCTTACGCTATTGTTTCAGTTTATATTTTTTTGCAAATATCAGTAAATCAAATCGAAAGAAAAAGCGGCTGCTTGGTTGCTTTTCGGCGTGCACTGAACAAATAGTTGGATATAAGTGAAAACAATGTCCTAGAATAATATTAGTCTTACTTAGATCTAACATAAAGTGAGCGAAACGATATACTTAGCTTTTATATCTAAGCAAAGTATCTATAGGTAATGTTCTTTTACTAATAGAAAACATTTCTATTAGTAAAATTTTATTATTAGTAATTATAATTAGTAATTAAAAAGATTACTATTAGTAATATTCTTTTAATAGAAAGCTACACTATCCCAGGGTAACATAAGCTATGTTTTATTTTTTAAAAAATTTGGTTTTCAGTTTATATCTGTAAATATTTGCAAATCAAATCAAAAGAAGATGCTGTGCTTGGCTGCTTTATCGACCTGCACTGACTAAATAGTTGGATATGCGTGAAAACAGAGAGCGAAACGATATACTTAGCTTTTTTATTTATGCTAAGTATCTATAGGTAATATTCTTTTACTAATAGAAAACATTTCTATTAGTAAAATGTTATTATTAGTAATTATAATTAGTAATTAAAAAGATTACTATTAGTAACATTCTTTTACTAATAGAAAGTTACGCTAGCCCAGGGTAACATAAGCTATGCTTTATTTTTTTAAAAATTAGGTTTTCAGTTCATATCTGTTTGTAAATATTTGCAAATCAAATCAAAAGAAAAAGCTGTGCTGGGCTGCTTTATTGGTCTGCACTGACCAAATAGTTGGATATGCGTGGAAACAATGTCCTAGAATAATATTAGTCATACGTAGATCTAACATAAAGAGAGCGAAATCATATACTTAGCTTTTCTATTAAGCTAAGTAGCTATAGGTAATATTCTTTTACTAATAGAAAACATTTATATTAGTAAAATGTTATTATTAGTAATTATAAGTAGGAATTAAAAAGATTACTATTAGTAATATTCTTTAACTAATAGAAAGCTACTCTGTCCCAGGGTAACTTAAGCTATGTTTTATTTTTTAAAAAAATTAGGTTTTCTGTTTATATCTGTTTGTAAATAATTGTAAATCAAATCAAAAGAAAAAGCGGTGCTTGGCTACTTTATCGGCCGGCACTGACCAAATAGTTGGTTTGGTTTGGTTTGGAGTGCTACGGTCTACTTTTTGCAACACAAGGGCTAATAAGACCGGGACCTACAACTTAAAGCCGATTTCGAACGGCTACGAACATCCTTGCCACTGTGAGACCAAATAGTTGGATATACGGGAAAACAGTGAGCGAAACAATATACTTAGCTTTTTTTATTTAAGCTGCAATAGAGTTTGTGTCAAAAATGAATAAATAAAAATTATGAAAGTGTATTTATTAGGTGTTATTTGGAAAATTTCATACATTTTTACAATTACATAACATTTTTGCGGACTATTTTAATTCCGCATAATGTATGACACATTATGCGGAATTAAAATAGCCCACAAAAATGTTTTTAAAAAGGAAAGTGACGTCAGCAATTAAAACCTAGACCGAAGGCTGGGGGGCGAAGCAAAAGTAGTGAAAATCATGAATATTTGTGAAAATGTAAATGTTTAAAATTCGCATTTGTTCTAAATTTCTTACGAGGGCTAATGCTACACGAGGGCTAATGAAACCGGGACCTACTGTTTAAAGCCGATTCAGAATGGCTACGAATATCCGTGCCAGGAGTGGTAATCCTGCTGACTCCGGTACTGAAGAGCAGCGACCATTTACCACTGTGCGGTAAATCAAACCTAGGATTATGAGCTCAATACGTATTACAACATGAAATCTGTAACAACGAGTCTTGCTTTAATCAAATCAATATATTTTTAATAAGTGGACATTTAATAACAATTTTTAATCAAATATTAAGATTATTTACTTATGTATACAATTTCGCAACTATGTATAAATCAAAACTTACGATATTGTGCTTGAGACTATTGCATGCAATTTAGCTGATTCTACCAATTTAAGGGTAATTAACCCCTTAAAATATGGCAAATGATTTTAATTGTAACGAACCGAAATTTCGTTTATGCCTGTTTATCCCGTTTTGCAAAAACCCTTCACGAGACTTAAAAATTCCTTCTCATGATTTTTAAGAAACTATCCTCCCAATCAAATTTAACAAGTTGCGTTCCGTCGGTGCACGATTTTTAAAATGACTGGGTTGTAGTCTATAACGTTTAAGCGCCATGATAATGGTTTGAAAGAAAAATGAGCAAGGAAAGTAGAAGGGGCATAGGAGAAACCCATTTAGTTCCCCAAAATAACGTAGTTTTGAAAGACAGATCACATTTAACTACGGCCAATTAGAATGAAAGCACGAAAATTGTGCTTTGCAAGACAAAACAATTAAATTTTCTTAATGCTTCTTCCTCCTCTCTACAAATCTTCTCTGACAAAGGTTAAAAAAATTGTACTGTTTTAAAAGACTAGTTTTCCTAAGATATTAAACCTGTTTTAATTATATTTTAACCAAGCTAATGATTTTTCGTGAATAGTCCAGACTTAATTGAAGTAACGTGCTAAAGAAAATTATGAAACTAAAACAAAAAAAATGAACAATTCAAATTAACTATATAAGCTTCGTCAATGCAGTATAACTAAGGCAATTTAATCCTGGAGGTATTTTAATATAAATTAGTTTAATGGTACAATGGAGTTTGAAAACAGCTCATTTAAACTAAAATTCCATTTTTCATCTGCAATAAATTATTATACAAAATAAATTATTATGGAAGTTGTTAACTATGTATATATTTAAATGAAAGGGTATGCTTCTATGCATGAATATTTGTCTTTTCTATAACATTTAACAGATTTTTGGAGATTTCTAAGTTTTGTACAATTCTTTGAAACTGTGAAAAAAATAGTGGGTATTAATATCTTCTCTATTCATTCTGTATCCGTTAACATATTTGTTCAGGTAGCGCCTGCTTATTCAGCATGTTTTACATAAATGTATCAGTGTATCATTGTTTTATTTGTTCCCTTAGATGAAGAAGAAAAATTACATTTTTTACCAGTTTAAAATTCTTAACTCCAATTAATTACCTCATTAAAAAAACTGTCTTTGAAATTTCTACACCTGTTTCTTTCAAATGAAAAATGTACCTGAAATATATGTTACCAAAATTATTTTCTTGAAAATGTTATTAATGAAATAGTTGTTTGTTAATAATGAAATATTGGTAGCGCCTGTTTATTCAGCAAGTTTTACATAAATGTATCAGTGTATCAGTATTTTATATGTTCCCTTAGATGAAGAAGAAAAATTACATTTTTTTACAAGTTTAAAATTCTTAACTTCAATTTCCTCATTTAAAAAAACTGCAAGTCTTTCAAATTTCTATACCTGTTTCTTTCAAATGAAAAATGTACCTGAAATATATGTTACCAAAATTATTTTCTTGAAAATGTTATTAATGAAATATTTGTTTGTTAATAATGAAATACTGGTAGCGCCTGTTTATTCAGCAAGTTTTACATAAATGTATCAGTGTTTTATTTGTTCTCTTAGATGAAGAAAAAAACATTACATTTCTTTTACCAGTTTAAAATTTTTTAACTCCAATCTCCTCATTTAAAAAAACTGTAAGTCTTTGAAATTTCCATACTTGTTTCTTTCAAATGAAAAATGTATTTGAAATACACATGTTACCAAAATTATTTTCTTGAAAATGTTATTAATGAAATATTTGCTACTTGAATAGAAAAGAGGGTACATTTTAAAAGATCACAATTTTCAACTGATCAGTATTTTCGTTTTTTTTTTTAAGATATTAACCTCCCATTTCCGAGCATGGATATATCAGTCTACACTGTATAACATATTAAAACCAGGAAAAAAAATAGTCTTTAAAGTACACCTTTTCCTCAACTACATTTTTTTCATAGAAATAGTAGTATATAGTTTTTAATTTTTTTGAATTATGTTATATATATACATTTTTACATTAAAAAAATGAAACTAGCTATCATAAAACTAATAATGTAAAAACTAGTTTTTGTCTAATTTTTTCCAGAATCTATGTAGTGGACAAGAACATTCGGCTTCGTTTTCCTGTATATACCGTTATTTTTGTACCCACAAACAAACCATGTTGTTACACTAACCCGTACTAGTAGATGCCCCGTGCTCAAGTATCAATCGTCAGAATAAGTACTAGTACATGTCCCGCATACATGTGTTAACAAGTCTTCAATTTTCATGCAAATCTTTATGTACTTTATGATTTTTCCTTTTAATCATAAATAATCTAGATACACATACAATATATAAGTGTAAATTCTATTGCCATGGAATTTTTACTTTATATTATACTGAAACCTTTTCATGACGATACTATCTATAACAATATTTTCTTTCATTCATTCCATAAAATCCTTTACATTCTTTAGTGATTTCATAGTCTGAATTCTATACAAACTTCAGCCTTCTTAAATTTAAAAAATCAGCCCTCAAGATCGAAAAACACAATTTTAATACAAAACTAAACTGCTCAAGACAAAATCCGACACAATTTCGCTATCTATCTGCTATTGGATAACTATCACATTACAAAATCTACTTAATGTAAAATCTGTAAAGGTTAAAAATCCTGTTATAAATAGTTACATTTTAAGTTAAATTAGATCTTTAAATACAATCTAAGATAAAGTATTTGACTTTCAAAGGCTCAAGTCCTCTATATCATCAACCTGTCTATGATATTTTTCTATGTCTGTACATTATTATTATAGACAAGTTTTATTGTGTAACCTTCGCTTAAAAAAATCAGAATTTCCATACTAATTTTTAAAATTCATAGAGTAAATACTTAGAATGAAAGGAGACTGGCTAATTTTTCTCAGGCATAGATCCTTTACTAAGGGTACACACTTCCTTCCTGTTACTCCAGAAAGTAAACAAATCAACAACTGGACAACATTGACCATAATTTATCAACCGAACATTCGAAGAAAAAAATTGCCGGAAAAATCCATAGACACATTGTCGCTTTTATGAAAGGCTAATGGCCTAATCTACTATCTCATTTGTCGCCCATGGGCCGTGTTTCTGATTACAAAGCGATTCCGACTACTGATTGCACAGCAGATAGTTTGGAAACATTCGAGTTCTGGCCTCCCCCTTTTGATTTACAACCAAAAGTTAGAACGCTGGAGGGGGTGAATGCACCCCATAAGCTGTAGGGGGATTTGGAGCCTTTGAAGTAGCCGGCTAAGTAGGGAAGAGAATGCAGGAAACACTTTGTTTCGAATTGAGGCACCGTTGTCTTAACGTCCCCTAATAAAATCGTTTGCAAGGGGAATTTATAAAGCGGAATTAGGTTTGTGTAATTCATGATTCACTCTGATAGAGCCTTCAATATATCTACATTATTTTCATTCTAAATCAAATATTAAATATCATTTATGACTATACATATTTCCTTAACATGCAGGATTTGTTTCGATTTTATCTAAATGTATATTACCAATCAAAACAGAAAGTAAAGAAAATATTTCTGTCTTTGATTGCATAGTATCAATTGTGGAGAGAAAATATTTGCAGTATACGGGAGTTAAAGTTTAAAAAAATCTAGTTTGAAAGATTTGCAGCTAGACTAGTAAAAAATTAGTAACAAATCTGGCAACGAGAAGCATAAAAATTAAAATAAATAAAAATGTAAAAAATCAGTAGTGTATAATCCTCACAAGCAATTTGCAAAATTATCTCAGTTTATATTACAGCACAAGTTTCTTCCAAGACAACTTGTATTTGCATAAACAATGAGTTATTATTATTATTATTATACAAAACTAATGTAGAACCTATTACTAGATCCTTCAACTGCGTATTCAAGTGTAAATATATCATTAACATGTTGAGCGGATGTGGAGCTTATCAAGGATAACAATACCTTGTTTATACACTTATTGGACTGTAAATATGAAAAATTAAAAGTTAGTAAATGGATGTTAAAAAGATAGAGCTTAAAACTTAACAGCCGAATGATCTAGAAAAAGATCAATAGCAACAAAAGGTAATATTAGAATATGCTTAAAAAACTTTTTCTAATCTTCATTTTCTTTGTGATACATCAAATCGTATATAGATGGTTGGTTGGTTGTTTGAAATTCATTGGCGCTAATTCCTCTTGGGACAAACTGCGCCAAACAAGTAAGTCGTACATAGAATAAATGTTTTTACATTCATACTGTATGATATATTAAAAAGTTTTACGGGTTGTTCTCTTTTGCATTGGTGCAATCAAAAGAAAATAAGTATAGGAAAATCAAGTGAGTATACCAGGGAGTAAAACGAATATCTAAGAGAAATGAAACAAAGTTGAAAGAAAGTGCTTCACTTTATTTCTTCATCTCTTTCCATCAATGATGCAAGTTAATGATTCTCAGAGCCATTAAAACCAAATATCCCTTCCTTTTCTTGGACAAATTCCATGAAAGCTCTCACGGCGAGGGAAACTAAAGACACTCTGCATATACCAGAGTCATGTGTATGTGCGTTTGTCAGCACGGCGAATGGATGTGTCTGGGGAGCTGTCGAAGCTGAAATACAAATGTTTGTGGAATGGGAAGTTCGGATGCGTTTTGTGTATGCTCAGATTAGCGTGAAATTCTTTGCGATGATATCAAAGAAAACTAAGAGCGGAGATTGCAAATGATCTCTTCTTTCATAATGAAATACGGTCTTTTACGCCCTCACGACGGAAGTCGCGAGGAAAATGATTGGGGGTAAAAGAGAAAACGTTACATAACAAGATCTCTCTCTCTTCCTTTAAAAGGGCTAAAGTGTGTTTAGAAATGTTATCTTCATTAACTGGGATAAAAATTATTAAGGTCAAGATCTCAAGGAGAGATGAAACAGGGATTTAGCCTTAAGTTTCATTGTGTAGGTCTTTTTTATAAGCATTACGGACAAGCGAAAAAGTCGTTAAGCAAGGTTAGAAACCATGTGCGGAAATGAAATGTCACATAAAAGTCACATTTACACTGCGTCATTTGAAATGTCACAAAGTGGCATTAGTGGCTTGTCGAGAAGTGTTCTGATGTAAACTTTCTTACGGTGATGTAATATGAGAGCGTCATTTGGTTTTCTATCCAAGACAATCACTACGTAGCGCATATCATCGATACCTTCATCTGAAACGTAAAAGCGTACATCCATGAAGGTTCGATGGACTTTTGCAGAGCGAGAAACTTTCCATGGGTGAGGGATGCCCCCCCCCCCGTTTGGATCATATCTCAAATTAAATACAGCAATCCTTACACATGCAAAACATGCGTACAGTAATCTTTATGGGTAGGTGACAGCCTCTACATCTCATTGGAACCCCAGACTAGTTCATAAAAGACTATAAAGTTAATCTCTATACATCACGGGTGCTGTTAAATATATATTTATCGTAAAAACTGCTCTGCTGCAGTCATATGAAAATTAGATAATCAGTTACTGTAAACAATAACACGCTCACAAGTTGGCAATTTCCTGGGTCTGATAACACCAAAGGACTTTCTTCTAGTTTACTGTAAGGAGAAGGCTGCTGAAAAGCAGTTTCTTGATTTATTTTTTCATACTTTTTAAACAGAATGACTTCTGAACAATCTCTTTCTCTCTCTTTCTACCTTGACGCTAATTTCTCGTATTGAAGCCCGTTGTGCCGACCCCTGCGTCACAGATACGTTGGCAGTGAAAGGTTTCAAGCGGCATTATAATAATCTCAATAAGCGCGCAATTCTGGATTTTTAATAAAAAAAAAACATTTTCTATCGGATCAAATTGTGAATCTAAACCATTCTCGAATCAACTTAATTACATACACAAAATTTCCTCAAAATCA
>CM063504.1:19461906-19479406 GCA_032207245.1 Pardosa pseudoannulata | reverse complement strand
GTGGTTAAACGATGACTTCTATTCCTAAATTTTACCAATATTGAAAAGAGATTCCAATAAATAGGTTCTTCCAGTCAATATATTTTATTACCATTCTCTCTTACAGATAATAGTAGCAAAATAAATAGTTTGATTGTCCAAAAGTGTGAAAGTTTGTATTACTTCCAAGTCTCCTGTATATGTTACCGGCAAAGTATGAAACTCCGGCAATTTATAGAATGCCTAGGCATTGTATAGAATGCCGGGTGATTTTAGGCAAAGTATGAAATATGAGAATTATTACATACTTTCCTTAGGCATTGCATATAATACCTAGGCATTCTATAGAATGACAAATGCTATTAAAGGCAAAGTATGAAAAAGAAAGGTCCTGAGAAGGCTATTATATAAATGACGTGAATTCCTCAAAAATACAAATGTTATTCTGGAAAAAATGAGAGTGCCATTAATAAAAATTATTCAAAATACGTAAAGAAAAAATGAAAGTTGTACAAAACAAAATTTATGCCTTTCTTATTAAGGGATACAAAATTTTCATACAAAAAAAATAAGAAATTAAAATTAGCTACTTGTTACAACATGGCAGGCTTGAATGGCATTTTGAATTACATTTCATTACATTTTTCACATAAAAAACATTTCTTATTTTGGCACTTTGTTTTACATATACATTTGAATAATTCTTGGCCACTTAAACTGGACTGAGCAATTGCAACTGACCGGAGAGGTTTGGTTTGGTTTGGTTTGGAGTGCTACGAACTACTTTTTTGCAAACACGAGGGCTAATGAGACCGGGACCTCAGCTTAAAGCCGATTCCGAACGGCTACGAACAACCATGCCACAGTGGGATTCGAACCTACAAACTCCGGTACCGAAGGCCATCGTTCTGCCTGACCGGAGAGGAATTTCTTGGTTAGGAATATCTTCAATTCTAAGCAAGTTCTTACGGCATAAAGCAAATTGTGACCTCGCATATACTTGTTTTAAAATTCCTTCGGAAGTTCCAAGTCGGTAGAAACCATCCTCTGGCACACTCATTACAACTGCCAATATATTGCGCAAATCACCTCGCCCCTTGTCGACGTTGGGGAATAGGAACTCGTACAGTAATTCCCAAAGGAAGCAGTTGGAATTTTTTTTTCCGAATTCATTTTTATTTTTTTAGCTTGTATTTCCAGATTGATTTTAGAATTTATTTTACCTTCAATAGCATTTTCAGTTTTGAAACAAAGGGTGCACAAAATATCCATTTCATCATCTTTACTAGCATGGCCACAGAAGGTGTGAATTTTTTGACGACACTTTTTGCATGCAAGTGCATCACTTGTTTCCTTTAAACACATACAACAGGTATCAGAAACGGAAATCTCTTCGGTAAGCATTTCTTCATCATGTTGGTTTAATCCACTATCGACTATAATCTCAAACGTGTTTTTTGAAACAGGCTCTTTCTCTTGCATAATATGATTAGTTTCACCTTTTTCCATTGGTTAGACGCTTTTTATTACTTTTTCTAGCTGCTCTTCTGTATTTATGCCTTCTAAAACATCTTCGGGTAGAAAAGATGATGTAAGTCCTACCTTAGGTTTGCAGCCAAAAAGAGCATCATATGGTGTTCTTTTGATCCCAGAATGATAAGCTCTATTTTTCATAAATTGAACGAAACGCAGTCCTTCACTCCAACGGTCAGATTTGTTGTCTTGCATCCAAGTACAGAGCATATTTTCGATATCTTGATTAGCTCTTTCTACACTACCCTGGCTTTGTGAATGGTGAGGATTCCCATGGACGATCTTCAGTGCTGGCCAAAACTCCTTCAAGCTGGTCACTACATTATTGGCAAATTCCCTACCATTGTCAGACTGTAATATAGATGGCGCTCCAAGCAAGGAGAATCTGTCCACTAGGTTGTAAGCTAATTCTTCAGCTCTTTTTGACGTTAGAGACTTGAGAATCTCAAATTTTGTGAGATGATCTTGGTACACCATAATAAATTTGTATTCTCTATAAGTCAATAAGATCTACTTGACAACGGGAATTAAATTCAGAAAAAATCATAGGTTTAACAACAATGCCCTTTTTAATACCTCTCTGTTTTTTCTGGCAGGGTTTACAAAGGTGGATGTACAGTTCAATATCATGACGTGTAACGTTTTTGTATTTGGCTGAAAGTTCTTTTAACATTCTATCACGTCCTCCATGTCCAATAGTCAAATGAGCTTCACGAAGTACGTGAAATAATTCAGAGTCCGTGACGTAATACTGTATAGTACTTACGCCTTCTTTAACAGGGTAAATGAGTTTACTTTTGTTTTCCACAATCATCACATCATTCAGCAACCAATAGTCCCTGGGTTTCTTCTTAGTAGTCATTTTGGCTTCTTGTACGTCATTTATTAATTTATGGTAAGTAGTTTCGGTTAAGAAAAAACTGTTTTTTGCGGCATTAACTCGAATTTTGGACAGTTCATCATCGAAACGTTGTTTCATGTCCACAGACCATGACTCCTTCTCCAACACTATAGCTTGCTCCTCCATTTTCATGCAGCACAATAAAAAACCAATTTTTTGTTGAACCAATTTAAAGTAAAATTGCGTACTTTGACACTCCCGAACAAACCGCGAAGTGCACAATTGACAAATTCTGAGCCTCAGGCGTGCGTTAAAAGTCACGTGCCTTACCACGTGATATTCGAAACGATACGGAGATGTATTTCATACTTTGCCGGTCTCTCATTTGGCATTCTATAGAATGCCTAGGAAATGTGTGAAATACGAATCGTTTCATACATTGCCGGCTAGTTTCAGGCATTCTATACAATGCCTAGGCATTGTATAGAATGCCGGATTTCAAACTTTGCCGGTAACATATACACTAAGCTTAAATAGTGATCTTTTCTTTCCTAACTACCTTTTAACACCTTTTAGTTTTAATTTTAGTCTATTTTGCTTATTCATTTATACCTTTTCTTTACTTTGTGTGAGGGCCTCGTGAAAAGCATTAGTCCAAACTTTCGCAAGAGAAAGCAGGATATTTTGAAACATTCTCTCTTTGGAGAGAAAAGCTGAAACAATTTTACTAAACTATCAGATTCAACAGGAACAAGTGTATATCTTTTTTGTGTGTTTAGTGTTTTAACTTTGTTTTTGTACGTTTCGTTGTTTATTATGAGAAATTTTCAACTGAAGCGTAAGATGGTCTCACTCCACTCAAGCGTGTTCTCAAAAGTAAACAATCTAGACTGTGAACTAGGCTCTGAAAAAAAAAAAGAAAAAAAAATTGCCCGTCACCGCTCTTTAGAGCTTTACTTTATTACATCTTACAAACCGTAGCTCTTAAAACAAATGATAATAATTAGTTGAACTGTAATGGTAACTTTTTAGCAATCTGAAATAAAATTTACATTAGAGTCTGGCAACATTTTAGTAACACTGTAGCATATTTATGGATATTTTATTGTTTTGTGTTTCCATGTTTCAGATAGCAATTCTTGCAGGCCATGAAACTTTTGATTTTCTCTTTGTTACCGCAACATTTGTCTGATACATTATTTTTCAATTAGCTATTTGTATTAAAGTCAAAATATTAAAAAAAATAATTAACCGAGGTGACACTTTGATTTATTTAGCTTTAAAAGTGTGTGAGAAAATGAATCTGTGAAAATTTTTAGACATTAATTCTACCTATATTATTAACCTCCCAATATAGCAACAATAAAGTAATGATATTTTAAATGAAGGTTAATGGGATATTTTTTAAATTGCATTAATACGCAGTTTTTATAAAGGAAGCTAATGCAAGAAGTTAATTAATTCAGATGAGATAAACTCTAACTGAAAATTTTTAGTGCTATCACAATAGTCGGAACATTCAATAAGGTCACAAATGAAGATGCTAAATCAGAAAAATTTAATTTAGGTACATAAATTTAAAGACGCATTTCTTCTTCTACCAATTAGTATCACATAGTTACGTGAGTCGACCTTTTCAATTTTAATGATTATTAAATCCAAATACCATTTGAGGTGAAAATGCTTTACATCAGCAATGTCGAACTTCACCAAGATTTAATTTATCATGCAGCTGATTGGATTCAAAGCACTGATAGAAGCACTGATGCTCGGATTAAAACGCGTCTTTCTGCGAAATTTGACCGGACACTTACGATTTTAGACGTTTTGTCGAATATCTAAAGAACGAATTATTTTGAATTTCAGGAGTGTATAGAACAATTTTAGACGACATATATTTCAGCCTGTTTTTGTCATGAGACAAATAGTGGACCAGAAATAAAACTTCGAAAAACAATAATGTTTGGGATGACCCTGTAAAAAGTAATGCTTGACTTTAAATCTTGCAGATTTGGCATTTTATGATGAATCTACTTTTCATTGTGTTTGATTCTGTAAGAATTGTACGTATATATATGAAAGAATTGATTTTTTTCTATAAAAAAATCGCAATTTTTCCCCTCAAGGTTTCAGTTTATAACATTATAACATTAAAGGCTTTCAACCCGATGCAAAGCCATTTTCGGGAAACGTGGCAAACTACTTTTCTGCCGAAAATGTTGGCAACATGAGGATGTTGCTTCGTAACCTCAGAACCAGGGACAGTGTTGTATTGCCACCGCTATAATTGCCCCAATATAAATAAATGTTTAAAACCAAAACATCGAATGTCGATAGAGGGATATCGGTCGCATTAAAATGCCTCTTTCTGCCAAATTTGACCGGAAACTTACGATTTTAGACGTTTTGTCGAATATCTAAAGAACGAATTATTTTGAAACTTCAGCAGTGTATAGAACAATTTTAGACGACATATATTTCAACCTGTTTTTGTCACAAGACAAATAGTGGACCAAAAATAAAATTCGAAAGAATAATGATGTCTGAGATGACCCCGTGGAAAGTAGTGCTTGATATACCCTGCAGCGTCGGCATTTTACCATGAATCTACTAAAAGTATAAGTTAAGATAAACTCTAACTTCAGATAAGATAAACTCTAATTGAAAATTTTCGTGAGTGAAATTAATGAAAAATTATTTGTTTATGAAATGAACGGATTAAAACGCGTCTTTCTGCGAAATTTAACCGGACACTTACGATTTTAGACGTTTTGTCGAATATCTACAGAACGAATTATTTTAAAACTTCAGGAGTGTATAGAACAATTTTAGAAGACTCATATTTCAGCCTGTTTTTGTCACGAGATAAATAGTGGACCAGAAATAAAATTTAGAAAAATAATTATGTCTGAAATGACCCTGTGGAAAGTAATGCTTGATATACCCTTTAGCGTCGGCATTTTATCCTGAATCTGCTAGAATTATAAGATAAACTCTAACTTTAGCTAAGATAAACTCTGATTGGAAATTTTCGTGAGTGAAATTAAAAAAAATTATTTGTTTATGAAATGAACGCTAAAAATTGTATATATCTAATAATTTTTCTAGTCTAACATTCAATTTTATTGCCTCAACCGCCGTATTTAAAGAGTGGATAAGATTTATTCTAGTTTATTCTAATACAGCTCAGCTTGTTAATTAATTAGTTAATGCCCTAAATTTGTGATTTGGCCAATTACAAAGCAATCCCTTTCTCGCTCGAAATAGCGGATTCCCGGTCAATGAAGTCTATGAGGTACAATGGACTGAGTCATCGGTCAATTACTCGCAAGAATTACTGTAGCGTTAGACGGAATCTTCCTTTTCATTTACGCTGGTTAGAGTCAGCTTGCCTTCCCCAAGAGCACCGACCTGCAGTAGGAAAGCTACTAAAGACTTTTAACTACAGATCATTTTTATTTTTACATTTCTTCATGCATAAATCATTGCAGTGAACGGAGCATTTCATGTGAGTCACCATTTCCAGTGATACTTAGGCCGTGTAAGCCCTTTGATATTTATTATACCCTAAATAATAATAGCCTAAGTTATCTGTCCGTCTTTTGGTTGCAAATGTTTTTACCAACTGCTAGAAAAGTGGACGACGTCTTGTCCTGTTGTGTCGTGTTGATTTTTATGCAAGTAGAGAACAGTGGCGAATCTTTCAGATGCATATATATTTTATATTTAGTCTCATAATTCATATTTGTTAGACTACCCCAGAAGTTATTTGGAAGTGATTCGAACTCCCATACAAAAGTATCTCAAGTAACTCAAATAAATCCCCTACATAATGATAGCCTAAGTTATCTGTCCGTCTGTCCTCGAATTCCTGAAGTGGTTGGACCTGGAATGGATGAGGCATCCATATTGGATTCTTGATGAGTTAGGGTTAGCAAAATTAAAAGGAGTAAAGTTTATCTTTTCCTAACTTTCGGTCCGATTTTAAAATAAATTGGTATAAATATGCTTCATATCACGGCGAAATATACAGTCGTCTTTCAAAGCATTCGAAATCTACCCTTTCCCCTCTTTTCAAACCTTTAATGCCATTGTTTCAAGCCCTATTTTCCCCGGTTTAGACCAGACGATTAAATTTATCAATTTATCACATAATAAATAGGCAAAAATAACATTTTTTCTAGCATTATGACGTCATTCCTTTAACCATCTCATTTATCGGCTTTAAGCAGTAGGTCCCGGTCTCATTAGCCCTCGTGTTGCAAAAAGTAGACCGTAGCACTCCAAACCAAACCAAACCAAAAACTTTTAACCATCTCCTTGAATCATTTCTTATTTTAGATTATTTAAATATCGTCTGCATTATTTTCATACGTTTTATCACTGAACTTAGATATTACATAAATAATTTTCTTTTATGTTTGGCTTACATATTATATTAGGTACATATGTGCTAATTTTAAATTTAATCATCGATTATTTTTTGTTGCTATGAAAATTTTATCACCGGTATTGACAACAAATTCTATCTACCTCCAGGATGTAGTGGAAATGATAGTTTCATTTCTTTACTTCCATTAATTACTGTTCTCAAAAAAATTGGGAAGAACTTAACAAGAATTTCGACTTAGCTAAGAAAACTTTGAATTATCATTCTAAATGAATTCAACGTGATTCTAAACTGCATTCACAGTATGAGACTTTAGATGAGTATGAAGATACAAAAATCATTGAGCGTGTACCAGATAACTCTCAGCCAACATACAAACTATTTTTTTGCTCTCCTCATAGGGTACTTCGTTGCACAATTCTAGAAATATTCTGGAGAATTAAAAATTTTATAAAATAATCCCATCATATGATGGGCTATATACTAGTAATATAAAGAAAAAGACACCCAGACTTTTCCTGCCGCCTCCAGAGGTATCATTTGAGAACTTGGACGACGATCATGAATATATTTTACTTGTCCCAGTCACCATTAATAAAAACGGTGGATATTTGCCCGGATCAAGCCTTGATCTCCTTACCCACAGGGTCGAACGATGGCCGAATGGTTAGGGTGCTGGCCTTCGGAACTGGAGTTCGTGGGTTCGAATCCCACTATAGTATGGATGTTCGTAGCCGTTCGAAATCAGCTTTAGGCAGTAAGTCCCGGTCTCATCAACCCTCATGTTGCAAAAAGTAGACCGTAGCGCTCCAAAACCAAGAAACCTTACCCACTGGATATGAAATCGTTGCCTTTATGCACTGAGGTACTACGGCTCGAAATACAAAACGTTGGCATACTCAGTCCTTCAATATGAGAATATAATTTATCATGTACTTTTTTGTTGAAATTTAATCTGAATTTAAAAAAATAACAGATATATAGTACCCTACAAATCTGACTATCATTCAACGCGAAAAAATAAAGGAAAAATAAGTGATAAAATAAAGGATTTTTTTTACACTGTACTTACGTATTATCCTTGTAAAACACGAAAAGATTTCACTTACCTAAAGAAAAAAAAATGGTATTAGACAAGTAAATATCCACATTGTAAATATAATCAAGTGATATGTTCATGCATTGCTATAAAACGTCATCAATATTTTATTTTGTGTTTTAGCTCTTAATCGAATCAAATTCACTTTAATACGAAAATATGATTTCTAGTGCAAATAAAACCGAACTCGAGTAATTTCAATCAATCAAACTGTTCTACTGTCGGAAAAATTTATTCAGCGAATGACATTTAAATAAACCTTGATGCATAATTCAGTTTCAATTGAAGAGCTACGTGTTTACTTTAGAAATATCCGAAAGTGAATTAAATTGCGCATCACTAAAGGCCAACCGCGACCACTTTACTAAACAACTTCATCTCCGAGTTTAACAAAGATATTAAGGGGCTAGAAATATCAGCCAAACTCTATCAACGCTGAGAGTGTACTTTCATAGATCATAATTTGTAAAGGGGTTAGAATACTAACATCAAGGAAAAGTTCATAATATTTCAAACCATCAAGAGGTTTGGTGGGATAGTAAAATTATATAACTTTTGAAGAGATAAATACTTAATGGTGCTTTGGTTTTTAATTTACAAGTAAATTTCAGTTGAAAAATAAATGTAGCGATATAGACATATAATTATCTTTATTACGTATTTAGTATGAGCTAAAAGTATTGTGTATTGAAACTCATTTTCTTCCGAACTTTGCTTACTCGAAAGTCAATGAAAAAACTGTTTAAATCCGGTCTTCTACCTTTGTAGATGAAGTTCATTGCCTGATTCTTTCTCGTTGATATCTTCACAATAGGAACACAATGTTTAACTACAGATTTGGAATGTGATTTGGGGGAACAATCCGATTTGAATCAGGTTTAGATAAAATATGTAGGTTTACTTAGATTCAGTCTTTTTTTTCACAGTGAAAAAATTTTGAGCTAAATGAATTTTTAGTTATCGAATGTTCTTTTTTTTTAAATTTCCATGTTTTTTACAAGCGAGTACATGATTTGAGGATCGATATTTATAAGGTCTATGTATATCAGGATGTAACAGATTTGTTTTAACCAATATTCAGCGATATAACCAAAATTTTTTTGGGGGGAGGGTCCAAAGTTTTAAACCAAAGTACAGTAAACTTTCAATCTCATAAAAAAACTTGTTTATACACTCACATAGAAAGAACACATATTTAAGCCATCCATTCATTCATAGTTTTACATACGTACATAAATACTCGTAAAACTGATCAACAAGACTGTATGTATTTTCATTCTATTTTGAAAAATATACTTAAAACCACTTTGAGTCTTAATTTACATTAAGTTTTTATTAGGTTCAAATTTGGTAGTAAATACTGGTGGGTGTTCAATTTACACTTCAGTATTTGTCAGACGACAAACGTCAAACTTGTTTATACTTACACATACAAAGAACACATACGTAAGTTATCCATTCATCCATAGTTTTGCATACGTACATAAATACTCATAAAACTGATCAACAAGACTGTATGTAATTTTATTGTATTTTGAAAAATATATTTAAAACCATTTTGAGTCTTAAATTCCATTAAATTTTCTTGGTAAATACTGGTGCGTGTTCAATTTACACTTCAGTATTTATCAGACGGATTAAAGCAAAAGTAATTTTATGAATAGGAAAATAAAGAAAAATAAGAAAGAAATTATGACTTCTATTTTTCTTTTACAATATTACATATCTTGTATGGTAGCAAAATTCTAAAACAGTATGGCATGATCGCTAATTTATAAACCACCATTTTATAGTAGTAAATTAACTGTTTTAGATTTTTACGTCAGCTTGATCAAACATTCATTTGCATTCATAGTTATGCCCTCTATTCCCCAAAAGTAATGCTACATTTGTCAACCTCTTGTGACCAGTTCTATTCCAGAGAAATATTTTTACAGTTTTCATCGTTGAAAACGACCTTTCAACACTTACACTAAAAACTAGTAATGCACATAAAAGTTTTAAAAATCTTATAAGACATGCATCGAAAATATTTCGGGGAGGGTTTAGACCAGGGGTGAACAAATACTTTTGAGCGCGGGCCAAAATGAAATTTTCAAAATGTCTCCCGGGCCGGAGGACTATACCGCGTACGCTGTGCACACGCGAATGTTTTGGGTGCAGTTTTTTAACTGCCCAAGAAATTTTTTTGACAAGTCTCAAAAGGAATGACGAGTATGCGACTAGTGCTAAATCTAAATAAACAGTACGCGTGCTGCGGTCTGTCGTCCCTCGAAGAGTGAGAGGAGTACACGTTCAATTCTATGTAGTAAGCCGACCACACATTTTATGAGAGTATGTATGTTGTATACATTAAAGTAGAGATAGATTACAGCGGTTAAAATTATAATACTCTCTATTATTTATATATTTTTCATTATTTATATGTACACTACGCATACAAATACTGTTGATTTCAACAAAATCGCATACAAGAGATTAAAAAAATTGCATGCAGGATTTTTCAACGGGTCGGATAAAGTAAGCAAAAGGACCGAATCGGGCCAGCAGGCCGGCTTTTGCCCACCTCTGGTTTAGACCCACTGAATTCCACCCCTACCTCTATTAATACGTCTTTCTCAATATTTGTATTTTAAAACAGTTTCTATAAAAGACGGGAGCCTTGTATATGTGTTTCGATTATTTTATAATTATTTTAATGGAATTTTGAAGATGTTTGTATTAATAATTGTTATTTTGTAAGGTCTTGGTTGGGGCAGAAATGGAATCAATAAATAAATATCATTAATTAATGTTTTAGTGTGGTATGATAATAATTCATTTACTAATTGTTTTGTTCGTATAAAGTAATTTACCACCATTCCTGCCTTAACACGTAACTATGAAATATAAACAAATGCCCTTAGTGGTTCTAATGTAGCAGCGTAAAATTCGCTAAAATGTCAACTTTAATTTCTATTTCATGCGTTCCTTTCGAGCAGACAGGAGGTCTTTATTTTGATTGAGGGTTCTCATTTGAGAGAACGTAACGTTTTAATAGGCTCGGATCCTCAATCGAGTCGGACTCGGTAATACAAAAACTCTCTTTCTTTGTTCAAATCCAATAATAAATGAAACGCTTCTCTTTCACACTTCTGACTGGAAACCACGAATTGGGGCCTCTCGCGTGAGCAGCCCCGCGGCTACAGAAACCAGTATTCTAGATCTTCATTTCACTTTTTTTCACCCTTGAAAGTTCCTCACACCGCCAATGACAGATGTGTCCCACAAATTGGGCAACGTTCGGGGACGGGCAATATATTAATCTGTGGAGGGACATTTTGTTATCGCAAAATTAGGGGAGGTTTCTCGTTCCTTGATGCCTTATCTGCGATCTTGCCCAGGCACCCAGCCGAGATATACAGTTGTCACTGATTGCGCTTGACAACCCGGAAGGTATATCGATAGTGACAAAAATATATATGTTCACCATTCGAGAATAGAGGGGATGCTCCTAAACGACCGACCACAGCTATTTATCAAACCACGCCAGCAGGGAACGTACGCACACCGGATGAGTTATTTTACCAAATATTTTAATTTGGAAACAAACATACTTTGGGGTGTATTTGTGCCAACTTCTCTTAGAGAGTAATGTTGACCGCCTATATAATGCTTTCATAAAATGATGAACTAAATACCAAATCTGCGGCTTTGTAGCACCCAATGTGCCCCCCATTGGAAATAAATATTTTACAGGGATTCCATACAATAGTAATACTGGCATATAGCCAGTCGAATGACCGGTTCAGTAAAATGTTTAATTTTTCAGAATTGTAAAGTACCCTATGGAGCAGGAAAAAAAATGGTTTATGTTTTGGTTGAATTATCTGGCACACACTCAATATTTTTTGTATCTTCATATTCTCCTAAAGTCTCCCGATATTGTGAATGCAGTTTAGAATCACGTTGAATTCATTTAGAAAGATAATTCAAAGTTTTCTTAGCTACGTCGAAATTATCGTTAAGTTCTTCCCATTTTTTTTGCCACAGTAATCAATGGAAGTAAAAGAATGAAACTATCATTCCACTACACTCTAGAGGTAGATAGAATTTCTTGTTAGTACAGGTGATAAAACTTTCATTGCAACAAAATATAACCGATGATTAAATTTAAAGTTATCTCATATCTACCTAATCTATTATTTAAGCCAAATATAAAAGAAAATTATTTACGTAATATCTAAGATCAGTGATATAACGTATGAAAATAATGTAAACGATATTTAAATAATTTAAAATGAGAATTGATTAAATGAGATGGTCTATAGTTTAGGAGAGAAGATAAACTTTACTCTCTTTCAATTTTACTGATCCTAACTAATTAAGAATCCAATATGGATGTCATTATCCATTCCATGTCCAACCGCTTCATAAATTCGAGGACAGACGGATAGATAAATTAGGATATTATTATATAGGGGATTTATTTGAGCTGCTTCAGTTAAGGCATGCTTTTTTTTATGAGAGTTCAAATCACTCCCAAATAACTTCTGAGGTAGTCTAACAAATATGAATTATGAGACTAAATATAAAATATATATGCATGTGAAAGATTCGTCACTACTCTCTACTTGCATAAAAAACAATACAAATAGAAGTAAGGACATGACGTCGTAAACTTTTACAGCTGTTGGTAAAAACATTTGCAAAACTTTGAAATACGAAAAGTAGATTTATTTAAGAAAACGCATTTAATTATAGGAGATCTGAAACTACGTACGCGTTACAGCAAAATGACCTGTTATGCCAGAATGAAAAAAAATCATATTTACTTAGAGCCAAACACCACGAGTCTTGAATTAAAGGTTATTGACCAACATCTTCAGGAACATTCAAGATAGCTGTTATAATTTTCTTATTTAAGACATTGGATAATCTGGGCACCCCGTTTTATGTATGTCTTTGAAAAGGGGAGGAATAATCTTTAAAATATGTCTAAAAACGTTTTGCTATTTTAGAAAATAAAATGACAGAATAATAATGAGTATTCTTACTATTTGAGGATTCATTAGATTACGATTTATGGCTTAAAGCCAAATCTGATTAAGTATATACAGTGGACTCCTCTTAATGTGATCAGTTTGGAACACCGTGATTTTGATAACAATAACCGATTGATAACAATAAACGGTACTCAAAATTAGATTACCCCTCGCCCCTTTAATTTACAATTACTAAATTTCAAAATAAAATGAAAAAACTCACCTTATATTTATGTACTGCATATTATCCTTTAAAACATAAGAATTGTATACATAATTTTAAAAAAAACTGATCAATTGTTGACTGTCTACAATTTTTTCCAAGAAGCTGATTGCTAAATTGTTCGTAATCATAATGTTTTTAAAGTCATCGGAGCAGTGTTGTACTCCACGTTTTAACACTTTCAATGCATTTCTCATTTGAGCACTTGTTGGAGGGGGTTCAATATCAAGAGATTCTTCATCTGACTCATCAGTTCATCATTCGTCTGTTTTCCTATAATAATCTGACAGACTTCAGATTCTGTTAATGTGGAAGCTACTGGAATGTTTTGATCTACTTCCACCCGTGACTCGAACTATTTAGGGGTCATATCCGATGGATTTTCTATCATTATTTGAGATTTCTGGTCATTTTCTTCTCAAATTCCTGCTTAGACGAAGCAGTTTCTGATCGTTTGAGCAGAAACTCGATTCCAAGAAGCTGTTAACAGGTGCACCGCATCAAGAAGGTTAGTTTTCTTGGGCAAATCAATATTCCTAAGATTTTGTGTCTCCTATATTTCATACAGTACGATTTTTCAAAGTTTTGCATAATAGAGACTGAGAAATTTTTAACTGCGCTGCAGTATTGCGTTGACTCATTTTTGGTAACCTGTCATAACGATTTAAAATTTCAATCTTTTGTTTTATTGTTAAATCACTTCGCTTTTCGGTTCCTTCTGAATACATTGTGAATATTCTTTTGCCAGTTAATATGAGGTTCGAAAACTGATAACATTAACTTATGTAACGATCACATAAAGCGATATTTTTAGCATACAAATGAATGGAGAAAATCGGGACCAAGTGATTTGGATAATAATAAGCGATTGATAACATTAATTGCAATCACATTAATCGGAGTCCACTGTACAACCCATCTCAATCGCGGGTCTCTACTGGGGCTTTTGATTTCAAACATTTGCACATCTGTTTGCCCATTAAAGGAAAAAAAAAAAAAAAACGAAAGGAAATTAAACGCATGAAGTGTAATTAGGAGATGTCGAACCCAACACAGCTTACTCTATCAATTCGATCGGGAATCGAACTTGAAAACAAGCAAAATCACTGAAGGAAAGCACTCGGCTATGTTTGGCTCTTATTAGAATTCGTCTGTTACATAACTTCCAACTGTTTCTACCGTATGCAATTCATAGAACTCGGGATAGATCTTCGGATATATCTCTATATCTAAAGACTTATATGTTTGTAATATCTCCATATTTAATAATTAATTTTTTAATTTTTTCTCATTTGGGATACATTTCAAACTTTATGTATTTGGCTGCTAAATGTATGATATCCAAAAGACTTGAATAATAATAGAACAATACACAATAGGGTCGCCTGCATATTTCCACGGGACCAGTCGCCAATATGAATTAAATGAGATTTATATTTCATAATTATTTTTTTTTATTTTTATAGAAACAAGGTTGAAATACGAAAAGTAATCAAGATATTTAATGCAAATGTTAACAAGACAAACCTTTTTCTGTTGAAAAGAAATTATGTTATTTTAAAAGCTATTTAAAACATTGACTATTTAGTTAGAAGTTTTAAGAAATTCACAAATTTCTCCCTATATGAAGTAAATACTTCATTAATAAATTATAGTCATTCAGATTCAGGTATTTAGACAAATTTTTATTCCACCAACTTTCAGTTTAATTATCTCCCCTTTGTTCAGTTCTAAATTCCGATTTTTACGAGATTAATGAAGGCTCCTTTATTATTGTAGGAGCAGTGAGGTCATGAAAACACTAATTTGTAGGCCACCGCTGCGCCTGAAAAACATTGTGGTTCCCTAAAAAGTTTTCCGACTTTGAGCCGCAGACAGCAACTCATTGGAGCCCGATAAGTTGTGATAAGGCCGAAACTTATCCTTGGAGACGCTGTTGGTGGTCTGCTTAAAACGAAATCTGAGGAGAACTGTTGTCTCATTTGCACATCTTCTGTGTTTTAAACTTCCTTATCATACAAATCTGTGTGAAAATTTCTAATCTTTGCCATGGCCTAAAATAACCTGATTTTCCTTATTTAGAACTTAAAATCATTGATTATTTTCTCCAGGTAAATAGAACTTTTAAAGACTTTAATAAAATGTCTAGAAAACATATTTATTCACAGGGATTATTGGAAATTTTAAGCATGCAATATAATATAATTTTGGCGAAAATTATTGATACTAGCATAAATTTCAAAATATGTGAAGTAGTGTTACTTCAAATTGTTTAATTTTATTTTTTTACGTCATTTTTCCTAAACAATACTCCCCTCATATTTCTGATGTATTATCATTGTCTTTCCAGGGTTGCTTGGTTGCTATGGAACTCTACGGTCTATTATTTTGCTACACAAGGAATAATGACACTGGAACCTACTGATTAAAGCCGATTCCGAATTGCTACGAACATTCATGCTAATAGTGGCAATCGAATCCACAAACTCCGGTTCCAAAGAGCAGCACCCTACCCATTCGACTGGGACATCGTTCGCTGGATATCGTTCAGCTCTTTTTGGGATACTGTTTTTTTTATTTATACTAATCAGATTTTCAATTGTGTTTGGAAATAAGTAGATGAAATTTTGTGTATTGAAGATTTTTTTTTCTCTCACGCCGTGATTACACCTTTATATATACTATCCCTAAATTTAGGGACAGTATATAATCCCTAACAGGGACAGTATAATCTCTAAGGGACAGTATAACCCTTAGGGACAGTATAATCCCTAAATTTAGTACGCATTTAGGGATAGTGTATAAGCTTACACTATCCCTAAATGCGTACCTGGATCAAGAAAAATAATATTTTAGATTCTCTAGAAAAGAAGCATATTTTTTAGTGCTGATTCAATGAGCGTTTCTACTGTAGAAGAATGTTGTAGTATTTTGTTTTCTTTTTTCCTACTGCAAACAGATTTTGTCTTCATTAAAAATCTTCAAATCAGTGCAAAAGAGAGACCTTTTCACTGTAACCTAACCCACATCCCGTTCCAATCTCAAATCTACTTTGAAAGAAATAAAAAAAGAAAGAAAGAAAAAAAATGCTTAATCTGAAGTCCATGCATCTCTGATGGTGGCGCCGCTTCCACGTACGTACAGCACCTGAAGGAACCGCTGAAAAGATGGCAGCTTTAGGCCGTGCTGCATTAAATAGCATTTCGTCAAAAATCCCCGTTGGAAGGACTTTATCGCCGCATTCCATCGTCCGTGACAGAAAACACTGTCTTTAGAGTGCATTTAACGACTCATTTTTTGAAGGGGGCCGATCCAGATCCCTGGTTCAGATAGCGTCACTCAGGCAGTGTCCCCGCCACCAGATAACCTGTTTGCAAGTTCTCCTGTGCTCGAAGAAGTGACTTCGCTATGTTTAATAAGTCGTCATTTTGTTGCAGGCCAGATAAAGGTCTGCTCACTAGGGGAAGAAGTGTGTGTGTGTGTGTGTCTGTCGCGGAGACGATTGGGCGGATACTCTTTGTTATTGAAGAGGCCCGGCACATTCGCAAGAATGTTTCACTACTACACCTTTACTCCCATTGCCTGCACAAGGGGCTTTGATGAACACTCAAATGCCTGTTACCTAGAAGATTATTAGTTTCGTGGACTATCTCTCATCGCTAAAGAGAGATGATATGCGATTGTCCAAGTGGGTGAGATCGTCTCTCATAAAAAGTTGAGCACTTAAAGATGATACTGAACCTATACAGGTTCCGTCATTATGTTTAACTAGTTGTAACAAGAGTAGCTCATTCAAAATATCAGTGTGTAACAGGAAAAGATGCTTTTACTTTGAAACTTTGCTAGTAATTCTGACTGAAATCTCGCATTCTTCAACGTGTTTTACCCTTTGTTTCTCGAGTATTGATGTTATCTCATTTTCTATATTTATACTTACCTGTGTGATATTAGGCAGATACTTTTTGTTGTTTAAAAGAGGCATAGGATACGGTAAAGAGGACATGAATGTTTCATTACTACAACACCCTTATCCCTTTTGCCAGCACGGGGGTTTTGATGAAAAGTCACATTAGCAGCAATCCACCAGAAGATTTTAAATTTTGTGTATTATACCTCCCCACTAAACTCAGATGATATGCGAATGAAATAAAAATTCAGCATGAGTAGGGAAAAAAGTTTTTTTTAAAATAAATTTATAGGCAGCATTAAATATTATAATATAAGAATTATCCTGAAAATTTTCAATTTCGGTAAAAAATCTAGGAGAAGAGAGGGTTTCTTTTGTATCCCTATTTCCCGGTTGAACTCAAGAATGAGATTGGAAGAACGTTAGAGCTTGAAACATTGAGTCTGCGTAGCAATTAATATACAATCTAGAAAGTAATTTGGTATATTCTTTTTAAGTCCTTAG
>CM063504.1:19451906-19456906 GCA_032207245.1 Pardosa pseudoannulata | reverse complement strand
CATTTCTCCGATTCCGAGGTTTTTTCCTTTGTCAACTGAGTTACACTGCTCTAGCGGTTAATTTTTTTATAACTTAAATATATCACGTGCAGATGCATGAGTCAGCGATTTTCCGGTGGTTTCGTTTACGGTCTACTGTTTTGCTACACGAGGGCTAATGGGACGAGGACCTATTGCCTAAATCCAATCCCAAACGTCTAGAAGCAATCATGCCAGCAGTGGGATTCGAACCTGCGAACTTTGATTGTGCCCATGGACGTTGACTCGTGTAGTGAGTGCCGTAGGAATGTAATAAAAGGTAAGTAGCATAGTCTGTATTACAGTTATATAATTTGTATTATAATCTGTATATAACTACGTAGAATTAAGTACTCCGGCGTGAGAATCTCCTTCTCTTATACTTGTGTGCATGTGATGTAGTACCAATTCATGCTGCAGCATTCCTTTCAAATTAGAAATGGCGCAAAAGCCATACTTTGTATGTTTCAGCAATAGTAGAGATTTAAAATTTTAAAGAAGATTAACAATTTTGTGTTTTTCTCAATTGCCCATCCGATTCATTATTGCATCCTGCTTTTAACTTCTGAATTTTCATATTGGGTTAGAATATTAAATACACACACAAGCAGAGGGAGATAGAGCGAAGTTCTACGTAGCGAAATAACCGGCTTTCAGAAGCATATTCTCAGGCTATTGTGCTTTATGAATCATATAATGTCGTTCAGTAAAAAACTGGTGACAATTCGTAAAAGGGACCTGCATAGAATGGTTACGGAATCTTGCATTATTTTCAAATATGGAACATATTTCGCTGACAGAACCCGAGACCTACTTTACAAAGTGTATTCCTTTATGTATAATTACTTTTACAAAAGACTCATACAGGATCCCTTTCACAGGATCCATGTATCTTAGATACCTATCAGCCATGCGATACTCCTAACAATCCTTCTTATGCTTCCTTCCAATCAAAAGCAACTGATATAGGTCTTGTGCCGCGTCTTTTATTCAACTGCACTAAGTAGAACAGAATCAAAGTTTTTGTGGAAATACTCTTTTTTTTTATTCTCTAGCCTAAAAAAGTCTATTCTTGCAATCCATCTGCACTTTGAGGAACCTTTTATATTTTGAAGAATTTTTTCCCTTCCCGCGTTTCGGGTGAGGGCTTTTGGGTGGGATTGTGGAAGCTGTTTTCTATTGTAGTACATTTTTGGCACTTTTTTCTCCCCCCCTCTATTATCGATGATAAAAAAAATCGAAGTTTTTGAATCGGAGGACTATGAAAAGGAACGAGTTGGTGATTGTCAGTGGTGCTATATCACGCAGGCGATTGAAGAGGAATGGGGGGAGGAATTTTTTTAGCTGTTGGTCGGTGGCACAACAATAGAAAACAGATGATGCAACACAACGTTCGTTTCATATTGTACGCTTGATAGCTGTGCACTGTTAATCATCGAAGGGGGGGGGGGAATTGCCCTTGAAATTCTGCTGTCGATCATGTTACAGCACTAATGAAATGCGAATGAAATTTGTAATTTGTCCTTATCAGTAATCTCCCTTACGAGAACTTTCGCATATGGAAACACTCTATCTCCCTTACTCCCCACATTCGTTCAATGAGTAAAAGATTAATTTTTTGTCAAAAAATATTTATATTAGGCTATTTCCTTCTTTTTGACACCTCATTTATTGTTGGTAGTGGTGGCCAGCAGAATGATCGAGGTCGACCCAGGAACAAAATGGCGGGTTCTGGTCAAAAAGGGATCATCCCATTCGCGTGAATCCCACTTACGCGAATTGAAAAAAAGTCCCATTTCCGGGAACTGATATTCCCGTTTGAAACAGCGGTAGCTCAGTTGACAAAGGCATCGGTGTCATAACGGGAGAAGGGGAGAGGGCGCAAGTTCGAGACTTTAGCCTGACAAAAAACTGTTGTGTTTCTTAATGGGGCTGGGGCAACATAAAAGAAAGTTTGTGGTTACAATGTCCTGCAAGTTGCCGGGCGAATGGTAGGATGATACTCTTTGGTACCGGACTCCAAAGGGTTAGAATCCCAGTGCTGTCATGGTTGTTCGTAGCAGTACGGAATCCACTTTAAGTAGTGGGTCCTGTCCTCATTAGCCCTCGTGTAGCTAGTAACATATCGCAAAGGTAAATGAGGTCTGAGATAAAAAGTTTGGTTTGGTTTGGTTTGGTTTGGTTTGGTTTGGAGTGTTACGGTCTAGTTTTTGCAACACGAGGGCTAATGAGACGGGGACCTACAGCTTAAAGCCGATTCCGAACGGCTACGAACATCAATGCCACTGTGGGATTCGAACCCACCACCACCGAAGGCCAGCACCCTAACCAATCGACCATCGTTCGTCAAGGGGTACCAGGAATTACCCGGAATTTCAGCCGTATGGTCATCTCATAGTAGAAAACCCCTCCCTCACAAACTAAGACAACTGATAACAAGTGAGAAAAATTTCGTTAAATCATCTACTTGTAAAGATGAAATCATCTATAGAATGTCATTGAAAGAGCGTTGGAGATTGGTTAAATTGGACCCACCGGCTTAGAAATTAGTTTAGAATATTTAAAAGTTGCTTGCATGTGCAATTTTAAGTGCACTTTACACATGAGATATAATTTTTCGTTATTTTTTCTTATGTAAAAAAAGATGCGTGTTATACACGAGTAAATACGCTAATTTAAACGTCGAAAAATGGGATAGCATAACTTGATTGCAGAACTATTGAAAAATACATTTTAAAAATTTAAGTATATATATACAACACAATTTTAATAGTTTTATCGCAATACTCGAATAGGCATGAACCCAGTTTTCATTTTACTTATAATAAATTAGGAGAGCAAAATGTTAATATAACAGTTAAAAGAAATTATGTTGTAAAAAAATATTGCTAAACGAATGGGAAAAGAAAAAAAATTTATATTCTCAAAAAATTTTTTTATATATATCTGATTCCAGTATTAGTTATTAATTAAGCAGTTTGAGCATTTAACATCGTAAATATTGAACATC
The DNA here is from genome assembly GCA_032207245.1 of Pardosa pseudoannulata. Classification (NCBI taxonomy): domain Eukaryota; kingdom Metazoa; phylum Arthropoda; class Arachnida; order Araneae; family Lycosidae; genus Pardosa; species Pardosa pseudoannulata. The sequence goes on along the minus strand of CM063504.1, from coordinate 19,453,878 downwards.
TAAACAGTACTGCTGTATACAATTGAAAAGTTATGCTGAGCCTACTTCCTAAAATGTTACTCTCCACAATATAATCAATGTATTAACAAAAAGTAACCATTATTAGAATTTCTGAAACTGTCAACTAGCTGGAAAAATATAGCCGAAAAGACCCCTATTTCCAGACAGTAGGTCATTGATTTTCTGGTGTCGTCGCTATACATCAATGTTATTTTTATGCCTCTATGTCACAAAATCCTGGTAAATCATTTAAATGGATTTTCCTTTCTTTAAATAGAAAAAAAAAACACAATTCAAATTTTATTCCTAGAAAGAAAGGGATTGAGAAAATCTGTATGGATGATATTTTTTGGGCGGCAATGTTTTCATCAAACAACTGTATGGAATCCAAGTGTGTGATAAGGAGTTACTTATATTCGAGAACAATGTCTATCATTTGCCATAGATCTCGTCAATGGTAATTTTCAGCTTAAGCCTCGCCTTGTCGGATTTGAGAAGGTGGACCGATCAGATAGATCCTGATCTTTTTGTATTTGACAGCATGACAAAAAAATTTCACTTTCTGATTCTGTGATTCGCCTTTTTTTATTCTCTGAACTGGTCAATGTATTCCCACACTAAGCCTTTACTTACATTTTCTTCTCAATAGCTTTAGTAGGTATACGAGGACGATTTACTCGTGATATCCAGCTAGATAGGATTAATTCCACAAGCAGACAGGAATGGGACCAACCTTTGTGATGCCTTAGATAAATAGAGTGTAGTATTAGTATTTATAGAAATTTCGCAAATAAATGAAACCTAGAAAGTAGAGCGCGAAAATAACAAAATTCGCTTGCGGTTTTAGCTGTTTAATGACTTCAAAGGATTCAGTTTGGCCGGCTTCCTTTGACGATGCATTTCCGATTGGGTATTTTCCCCTATACATTATCCTATATCCATATTAGCCATATTCAGTTCGGTTGATCTCAAGGTGTAGTGTTTGCTATTGCAAACTTCCCAAGTTAATAACAGGACTGGAATTTAGGATAAAGCATACATAACTCTGATCAAGCAAATTTGCTATCAATTTACAGAAAAAATAATAATAAAGTGATAGTTAATGTTTTTACTTTTTAATGAAAATTTATAGTTTTTATTTATAAACAAGTGTGACTCATATTTGTAATGGTTATAGTCTAAAGTATCTATAAAACGAAGAAAACAATTTCTGCAAATCCAATATGTGAGAAAATGGATTGCAAATCTTGAAGGGAAACGAACCACTGCTATTTCTTGTAGCGACATCTATTGAAAAATAAATCGATCTTGAGAGAAATTAAACTAAAAATTTACATAACTGTTATCTGTCCCATGGTAACTCATGGATATGAGACTTGATCTCTTACACAAAGAGATGTAAATAATTTACTAATTTTAGGACGAGAAATACTTAGAAAAATTTACAGCTAAGTACATAGAGAGAGAGGCAAAAATTCTATATTACATTATTATGCTGAGCACTTCAACTTTCCAAATCTGCAATAACGTTTAAAACTTTTCTTTTCACCATTAACCCGAACGATAGCCGATTGGTTAGGATGTTGGCCTTCGGTATCGGAGTTCGTGGGTTCGAATCCCACTCTGGCATGGATGTTCGTAGCCTTTCGGAATCGTCTGTAAGCTGTAGATCCCAGTCTCATTAGCCCTCGTGTTGCAAAAAGTAGACCGTAGCACTCCAAACCAAGCCAAGCCAAGTCAAACCAAATCACCATTTATTTTTTAATCATTTGTTTATTAATGCTTAAAGCTTCATAAGATCTAAGGCAATTCTCTATATAAAAATATTGAATCAGTGATTTATATATGAAACTCTAAATTATCGTACAACTGCCGATCTTATATATGATACTGGAATTTTCATTTCTACATTCACTTTATTAAACGTCACGTGATACTGGGATGATGAACTGCATAAGTTGCTTTAAAGTTT
>CM063504.1:19359406-19444406 GCA_032207245.1 Pardosa pseudoannulata | reverse complement strand
TCTCAGTTTCTTATCTGTCGGAGCAATTATTTTCAAAAAAGTCTTCGTCAGTATCAGAGGTTTAGTCTCCAAACCTGGTTATCCACGTCGGAAATTTATTCCTGAATGATATTTTTCGATTATACGGTTAACGAGATCAAGTCTAAATTCTAATTGCTTGTTTTTTTTTTTCTCCGTTTAACGGTAGACGACATATGAGTTCGATGCAGCAATGCCGAAAGATATTAATATTAAATAGTCTCTTAACAATAATGAAAAATACGGGAAAGCCTGAAAAAAGAAAGAAGAAAATATCGATGCCTGTAGGCCGTACGGGCAAACAAGTTGAGGACAATTTTGGGTAGCACGTACACTTTACGGGCAAACCACTTCAGAGGTTAATGTTATTAAAGCAAATCGAATTCGATAGCTGAGGTACTTATATCGATCTGAAGACCAAAACCTTACCAAAAAAGTAACATTCTCTAAACCAGAAGGAATACGAAAAAAGGGTTGTCCACTGACTAGGTAGCTGGATGCAGTTGGGACTTAAAACGATGTGTGTAACATTCTGGAGAGCCATTTCGCCGCTTGGTCAACATCGCAAAAACTGATTGGAACAGCCTTGTCATGTTATAGGCTACAGAACTCGTTAAGCACCACTGCTATATATTTATATACCTAAAATTATTTTACTGATCTTCATTGTAAAAAAAGAAAAATTCTTTGAAATACGTTGTTTCAGAGTTTTTCAGTTACTAAGAACATTTTAAAGCGGAAAAGTATTTTAATCGGATTTTATACAAACGATATATAATTCCAGCTTTATTTTCTGATCAATAAACTATTGGGTTATTCGGAAAGTATATATTTTTTTTTGATGAAATGAAAGACAGTTTTCTTATAATAAACAAATACTTTATTAAACTATATATTGGCCGTTCTGGTCCAACACCTTTTGCCATCTTTCTGGTAGTAGCATAATTCCACGCTCATAAAATTTTTGGTCTTTTCTGGCAAAAAACATCTTTATCAGCTTCAACCGGCCTTCCCGAAAGTGGTGCATCTTCGACATCAAAATTGCCGGATCGAAATTTAGTGAACCAGTTCTGGAACTGGCGTACTGTCAACACACCATCTCCATACACATCGGTCAATTTCTTTCTGGCTTGAACAGCATTTTTACCCTTTTTGTAGTAAAAGAGTAAGATATGTCGAAAATGCTGCTTATCGCTATCCATATTTAAAAGGGCACCGACCAAAAACTACTGCGTAGAATTAATTGGAATTTTTCACACACATTTTTTTGCTATATGAGCTCACAAAGCATATAAAAATTATACGGCTTAAATGTGAAGTTGGGTGCAAAAAAAATACAATTAAATCCTCTGTCACGAAATAACGAAATTACTTTCCGAACAACCCAATATTTACAAATAACGATTGCAAGCATAAGATAAAAGTATTTCAACAGCCTCAGTAAAGTACGCAAAGAAACTGCTAGAAATATAAATTTGTCAAGCATTGCTTTGAATTAGCTTGTTTATATATAAATTGCTACTAAAATTCAACTAATGCATGATGCGATTCAAAAATCTATTATATAACATGATATATATGATAATATATATGACAACTATTTTTTCTCTGTTAACCTTACCTTCTTCGTAGAGTCAGCCCCTTGTTTTTGATACTGGATACAATAATGTTTCAAAAAGTAAAAGTCATTATAATTGAATGAAAATGTTTGGTGCATTTAATATCAGTAAATGAACAGAAAATTCATGTGTAACTGTGTGGATTAATTTGATAAAAGTTTTTTCTTAGGATAACTAAGAGAAACATTCTATGTATGTCTCTCAGTTTTGCAAATATTTCTAGACATTTGAATTTTAGGATGTCGACTTCTGGATTTTCTTTCCACGTTTAGAATACTGCACGTTGCTTTTTTCAGGATCAATAAACAAAATAATTTAAAAATATTTCTAAGAGAAAATTCAATATTGTACAGGAAAAAAGATACATTATCCGTCCATATCTTATTTTTCTATGATACTCCTTTATTATTTTTTCCCTATATTACGAAATACAAATAGTAAATATAAAAATAAAATGTAAATGAATGTCAAAACAAATTTCTATGAGAAACTGAATTTCCTTGATATTATTTATTTTCTACAGTTTATTTCCCTATGTGCAATCAAAATACAAAAATATGTAACTTATTTACACATCTTCGTATTTTAATTATTTACATTATCAGACATTTGTCTTTTTAGTGGGATATTTTTACTGATAAAGGAATGTTAATTAATAAACAAACATATAAAACTGAAAAAAATTTCGATTTTTGTAACAATTAATTATTATCGCAGTTTTTATCTGACAACAATTTTTACAGCCTTCTCTTCCTTGAAAATGAAAGTATTTTTTTATAAATAACTGTCAAGAGTTTAGTTTGGACCGCTACGGTTTACTTTTTTGTTAAATGAGATCTACTGATACGGAGTCTTACTACAAAAACTGATTTTAACGGCTATAAACATCCATGCCGTCAGCGGGATGAGAACTCGGGGACTTCGGTACTCAGAAGAAACACCGTATTATTAGGCCACTTCCAGTCAGTTTATTAAGAAAAAATCCCAGTGGTAATATAATATTCAAAGCGCACGGAAATAAGCATTATGAATTTCGCTAATAAAACAAATAACTCATCATTTGACTACTAATTTTGTGAGAAATTTTTTATTACACTTGTACCCTTGAAATGATTCCATTATTTTCTAGCCGATTAACACATTTTTAAAGCAAATTGATAGATCTCGTAAAATAAGATACTTTATGCGTCCAGATTCCCCTTTTTTCTATTTTAATTAATTCTATCTCGATATCAATATATATACATTCTGTTGCGAAATAACCTGCTTCAGAATAAATTCAGCCACAACTACGGGACAAAGCAGTAAGTAGTAAAAAATCCCAGTGATAATATAATATTCAAAAAACACAGAAATAAGTATTATGAATTTCCGTATTTAGTATTTAGGCAAAACAAAGGAATCTTGAAACTGTTAATGAAACCTTTTTTTTTTCATGCTATAAGTCAAAATAGAAACCTATTTATTATTCATTGATTTACGCTTTTTATAATATCCATTAATTACATATCCATTACATCACATGCTCTCGGTTTATCAGGTTTTGGATGTCTCAAAGAAGGATCAGAATAATAACATCTAGAGATCAGGCATTGACATACTATAAAGTGTGCAAATAAACAAAACTCCCTAATTAAATTTTGATGTGGTAGATGTACTTGGTTGAAATAATTAACAATAATGTAAAATAAAAAAATAAAGCTGCAAATACAACATATATGCAGCTGAGTAGCAAAGGGGGATATGATTCACGTGTTGTAACCCCTCTAAGGATTGCTATAAAACGAAGTGTAAAGATTATATCCCCTATATAATAATAGTCTAACTTATCTGTCCTTCTGTCTTCGAATTTATGAAGCGGTTGGACCTGGAGTGGATACAGGCGTCCATATTGGATTCTTAATGAGTTAGGGCCAGCAAAATATCTTCTCCTATCGATGCTATTCTAAAATAAATTGGTATAAATATGCTTCATTTCACATCAAAAAATTCTTAAAATAATATTTTTTTAGCATTATGACGTCATACCTTTAACCATCTCTTTAATCATTTCTTATTTTAAATTTTTTGAATACCGTCTGCATTATTTTCATACGTTTTTTCACTGAGCTTAGATATTACGTAAATAATTTTCTTTTATATTTGGCTTAAATAATAGATAAGGTTCATATGTGATAATTTTCAAATTAATCATCTATTATTTTTGTTGTAATGAAAATTTTATCACCGGTATTAACAACAAATTCTATCTACCTCCAGTGTATAGTGAAAATGATAGTTTCATTCCTTTACTTCCATTAATTACTGTGGCAAAAAAATTGGGAAGAAATTAACGAATTTCGACGTAGCTAAGAACACTTTGAATTATTTTTAGAAATGAATTCGACGTGAATCTAAATTGCATTCACAGTATCGGGAGACTTTAGAGGAGTATGAGGATAAACAAATTATTGAGCATGTACCAGATTATTCTGAGCCAAAAAAACAAACCATTTTTTTTACCTGCCTCATAGGGTACGTTACAATTATGGAAGATTAAAAATTTTACTGAACCGGTCATACGACTGGCTATATGCTAGTATTACTATGGCATGGAATCCCTGCAAAATATTTATTTCCCATGGGAGGCACTTGGATTCACATTGGTTGCTACAAAGCAGCAGATTTGGTTGATCATTTTGTTATGAGAGCATCATATAGGTGTTAACATTACACTCTTAGAGGAGATGGCACAAATACACCCCAAAATATGTTTGTTTCCAAATTAAAATATTTGGTAAAATAACAAATTATTGAGAGTATACCAGATTATTCTCAGCCAAAAAACAAACCATTTTTTTTACTTGCCTCATAGGGTACTTCACAATTATGGAAGATTAAAAATTTTACAGATCCTGTCATATGACGGGGTATATTGCTAGTATTACTATGGTATGGAATCCCTGCAAAATATTTATTTCCCATGGGAGGCACTTGGATTCACATTGGTTGCTACAAAGCAGCAGATTTGGTTGATCATTTTGTTATGAGAGCATCATATAGGTGGTAACATTACTCTCTTAGAGAAGATGGCACAAATACACCCCAAAATATGTTTGTTTCCAAATTAAAATATTTGGTAAAATAACAAATTATTGAGCGTGTACCAGATTATTCTCAGCCAAAAAAAGAAACAATTTTTTTTTACCTGCCACACAGGGTACGTTACAATTATGGAAGATTAAACATTTTACAGATCCCGTCATATGACGGGGTATATGCTAGTATGTAAAGATTGCTACATTAATTGTTAGATATTAGTTAATGGGAAAGAACCCTTCCCCTTTCTTTTTCCATGAAAAATTTCTCGTTACGTTCTTGAGTATATGCTACAGCTAAACTTTGATATTCTGTTAATTGCAGTTTCCAATTGTTTTCTGGAATATTTTTTATTGTTTAAAACATGCCTGTTAGTAGATCTATTATTAAACAAAAGGAGGGGGGCACGTAAAAAAATTCTTTTCGCTGAGGCTTAGTTGCATAAAGGTTGAAAACCGCTGATTTAGAGAATATTGTTTTAGTAATGAGATCACTGAACTTCCTTGACAATGCTCTAGACTCGACTGCTACTGGATCGGCTTTGAGATTCGGAATGGCTTTTACAAAACCGATCCTATCAGTAGACATGTTTAATGGGATATTTTGATTTACAGCACATTGATTTAGGTTTAAACATTTTTCTCCTCTCCTCCAGGAGTAATAGAAAGATATTTGCAAAGTTATCTAAACAAAAATCCTTTGATTGGTGTTTCGCTTATCGATTTCCGTTCCTGGAAGACAGGAAAAACCACAGAAAATTGAATATTTGTAGAGCAAGGTGGAGTGAACAACCATATTTCCGTTACTAAACCTGTTTCGAAGATGGCGCATGGGAAGTACGCTGATAAAACAAATAACTCATCCTTTGACTACTAATTTTGTGAAAATTATTTTATAACACTTGTACCATTGAAATGACTGCATTATTTTCTAGCCTAATAACTCTTTCTTATTAAGCAAAATGATAGATCTCGCAAAATTTAAGATTCCTTTACGCATCTAGATTCCTCTTTTTTTCTATTTTAATTATTTCTTTCTCGATATCAATATATATATATATATATATAATATATATATATATATATATATATATATATATACACACATACATACATACATTCTGTTTAAAAAAATGCTTCAGAAAGAATTCAGCCACAACTACTATCATTAAGTAATAAAACGTTCTACTAAATATACAAATAATAAAACAGTGCGGCGAAGAAAAAAAGCATATTAATTTAGCACTTAATTTCCGAGTAGCAGTACAAAGGGGGAGAAAATCAGTAAGTGGTAAATAACATTTCCATGCCAAGTTCCGTAGTTTTGGATCAGTTTTCCTGATAAATATATATATATATATATATATATATATATATATATATATATATACAAACACACACATATGCATATGTGCAATATATATATATATATATATATATATATATATATATATATATATATATATATATATATATATATATATATATATATATATATATACAAACACACACATATGCATATGTGCAATATATATATGTCAGGTCTAAAAAGGAGGTGGTTGGAAATTAAGTGAGTTATAAACGATTTTAAAAGGGAACTCTTTTATAGTAATAAAATAAATAAAAAAACGCCCCTCGCTTGCGTAACCTTTTGGAGTAATGAGGTCAAACGCAGAGATATTTCACAGCAAGTTGATGACTAATCCAGCTAGAAGAATCAGCGCGTGCACATGGAGCTGTCTACACATTCCCCGAACAAATAAAAATGGTGCAAGTGTTGCCTTTAAATGAAACTATGATTTAATAAACTTATCAATATCAAGAAAGACTGCTTTCCGTTAGCCTTAACACTGGATCACGACATATATATATATATATATATATATATATATATATATAGATATATATATATATATATATATATATATATATATATATATATAACTCCCAATGCTGTTTCAATGTCATTGTTCAGTCGACTAAAAGTTAAAACCAGTTAAAAATTATAACTCATAATCTAATAATTCCTAACAATCAATATGCTAATCTACATTTTAGAAACATGGTGATCTCTAGTTTTCTGGCTGATTAGTACAATCTTAATGAATAAAGCTATTAACAATATTACATAAAAAATTAACAAAAGCGATAAAAAGATTCAGAAATATTTCTTTTTATTTTCTCCATTCCATATTTGCCTTGTTTCATGGGTGTCGTGCGATTATACCGTGTGTAGCGTGCATGTTGAGTTTTTTTTTTTCTAAATTAAAAAAAGTATGCGATATACCAAAGCAAACTGAAATAGTATAATGCAGCGACTTCGTGATAGTAGGACCAAACAACCCGATCACGTGGTAAAAATCTCTGCTCAAATATTGCTTCGAATAGTTCTTACCCATGTACGCAGGTGTGAACATAAACAAGTTCGGGGATGTCAGAGCTACACCTGCACAGTCAGCGAACCTCACTTGACATATTCAAGATGCTTATTGGTTTACTGACTTTCACGGTGGTCAGTAAACAACAGCTGTCCTCCACAGGAGTTCCGACATGGGAGTCAACTCTATTTCCTCTATTTCTTACCCCTTTGACGCCTTGGAATTTAAGGAAAATAGGAGGCTGGGAGCTTCCGATTTCTAAGGGAAAGAGGAGGTGTTGGAGAAAAACGGGCCGGATATCCAATTAGCTTTACTAACCACAAGATGTTACTGAAAGCACCGCCTGTGGATTTAAATCCAACAAGTAAAGACAGCTAAGGCTTTTCAAGTTACTGAGAATTCCAAAGATTCTCAGCTGCTCATTAGATGGATTCTTTATAACTAGCATATAGCCCGTCATATGACGGGATCAGTAAAATTTTTGACTTTCTAGAACTGTAAAGTACCTTATAAGGCAGGTAAAAAAAAAGTTTGTTTTTTGGCTGAGAATTTATCTGGTACACGCTCAATAATTTGTTTATCTTTACTGACCGCATGTGAGTTGCCAACTTTAATTTATCTTGTCATATTACGTGATAGTATGGAAAGCAGAGGTTTTAACATTGACAGTGATTATTTGGCGGTATATATGAATGATGTCCAAAATTGAGTGAATCGATTGCAAACCGTGTATAAAAAACAAACACACAAACGAACAAACTTCTTAATTTTCAAAGATATATAACTTAAACACTAGATATTTATTAGTCCGTGCAATAGATTTTTATGAAAATAATTTGTTGTTAATACCGGTGATAAAATTTCCATTGCAACAAAAAATAATCGATGATTAAATTTAAAATTAGCACATAAGTACCTAATCTATTATTTAATACAAATATAAAAGAAAATTATTTACGTATTATCTAAGTTCAGTGATAAAACGTATGAATATAATGCAGACGATATTTAAATAATTTAAAATAAGAAATGATTAAAGGAGATAATTAAAGGAATGACATCATAATGTTAGAAGAAAATGTTACTTCTACCTATTTATTGTGTGATAAATTGATAAAATTTATGTTCTGCTCTTAACCGGGGACAATAGAGCTTGAAATAATGGCATTAAACACTCGAAAAGGGGGAAAGGGGTGGATTTCGAACGTTTCGAACTCGCTTTAAATTTGCTAACCCTAACTCATCAAAAATACAATATGGATGCGTTTACCCATTCCAGGTACAACCGCTGCATAAATTCAAGAACAGATGGACAGACAACTTAGGCTATTATTATATATGGGATGAGAACGTTAAGTTTCTTAAAATTCTTTGTTCATTTAATTATTTATGTGTCTGTTTAAACAATTAGTTAAACAGTGAAAATTATATTTAAAACAGTAATAGAAAATATGTACATGGTTCTCCAATTTGTTTTACTAACCACAAAATGCTAGTAAAAACACCGTTTGCGGATTTTAAGTAGAGTCAGCTAATTCTTTTCAACTTACTCAGATTTCTAAAGATGCTCAGATGTTCATCCCAAACATTCTTTTAATAAGAACGTTAAATTTCTTAAAATTTTCTTCTTAGTTAATTGTTTAAATGCTTCTTTAAACAATTAGTTAAATAATGAAAATTTTATTTTAAATAATAAAATAAAATATGAACATAGTTCTAGAGAATATGAAAGTATGTATATAGTTCTCCTTACTAACCACAATATTCTAATGAAAACGCCTCTTGTGAATTTAAACCAAATAAATAAAGACAAATATAACGCTTTTCAACTTACAATTCCAAAGATGCTTCAGGTTCTTATCGCAAGCATTGTGTTGAAGACAGCATTAAATTTCTTAAAATTCTCTGCCTAGTTAATTACTTTAGTGCTTTTTTAAACTATTAGTTAAACAGTGAAAATTATATTTCAAACAATAATAGAAAATATGTACATAGTTCTCCAATTTGTTTTACTAACCGCAAGATGCTAGTTAAAACAGCGTTTGCTAATTTTTTTCAACTTACTCAGAATTCTAAAGATGCTCAAGTGCTCATCACAAACATTCTTTTAGTAAGAACATTAAATTTCTTAAAATTTTCTGCTTAGTTAATTGTTTAAATGCTTCTTTAAACAATTAGTTAAACAATGAAAATTTCATTTAAAATAGTAAAATAAAATATGAATATAGTTCTAGAGAATATGAAAATATGTACATGGTTCTCCTTACTAGCTACAATAGCCTAATGAAAACTCCTCTTGTGAAATTAAACCTAATAAATAAAGACAAATGTAACACTTTTCAACTTACAATTCCAAAGATGCTTCAGGTGCTTGTCACAAGCATTCTTTTAATGAGAGCATTAAATTTCTTAAAATTCTCTGCCTAGTTAATTACTTAAGTGCTTTTTTAAACTATTAGTTAAACAGTGAAAATTATATTTAAAACATTAAAAGAAAATGTGTGCATAGTTATAGAGTTGAACTCCGAAACTTCAAATCGATGAAATCTTAAGACATTTGGCAACAAAAACATCATATAAAATTTAGATACGGTTTTTGAGAAATAAACTGTCCAGCTTATGAACAACAAGCAATGTAAGTATATAAATTTAATTGTAGTATATAAATTTAAGAATAGATATTGTGAAAAAATTAGGTTCTATAATATGTTAACATCTACTTTCATGCAGAAGACTTGACTTACATAGATGTAGATACTATTACAAAATCGCTTATCATACATTAATTTTTACATATTTATATAGAATGCTTCACATTAACTTATTATATGTTTTTTTAAGCTTTTTTAAAAATTTTTTAAGCTTATTATCGGGTTTTAAGAAATAAACTGTCCAGCTTATGATCAATAAGCAATGTAAGTATATAAATTTAATTGTAGTATATAAATTTAAGATTAAATGTTGTGAAAAAATTAGATTCTATAATTATTTACATCTACTTTCATGCAGAAGACTTAACTTACATAGCTGTAGATACTATTATAAAATCGCTTATCATACATTAATTTTTACATATTTATATAGAATGATTCAGATTAGCTTATTATCTGTTTTTTTAAGCTTTCTTTAGTTTTTTTAGCTTATTATCGGTTTTTCAGAAATAAACTACCCAGCTTATGAACAACAAGCAATGTAAGTATATAAATTTAATTGTAGTATATAAATTTAAGAATAGATGTTGTAAAAAAATTAGGTTCTATAATATGTTAACATCTACTTTCATGCAGAAGACTTGACTTACATAGATGTAGATACTATTATAAAATCGCTTATCACACATTAATTTTTACATATTTATATAGAATGATTCACATTAGCTTATTATCTGTTTTTTAAGCCTTTTTTAGTTTTTTTAGATTATTATCGGTTTTTGAGAAATAAACTATCCAGCTTATGAACAACAAGCAATGTAAGTATATAAATTTAATTGTAGTAGATAAATTTAAGAATAGATGTTGTGAAAAAATTTGGTTCTATAATATGTTTACATCTACTTTCATGCAGAAGACTTAACTTACATAGATGTAGATACTATTATAAAATCGCTTATCACACATTAATTTTTACATATTTATATAGAATGATTCACATTAGCTTATTATCTGTTTTTTAAGCCTTTTTTAGTTTTTTTTAGCTTATTATCGGTTTTTGAGAAATAAACTATCCAGCTTATGAACAATAAAAAATGTAAGTATATAAATTTAATTGTAGTAGATAAATTTAAGAATAGATGTTGTGAAAAAATTTGGTTCTATAATATGTTTACATCTACTTTCTACTTTCATACAGAAGACTTGATTACATAGCTGTAGATACTATTATAAAATAGCTTATCATACATTAATTTTTATTTATATAGAATGCTTCACATTAGCTTATTATCTGTTTTTTTAAGCTATTACTTTAAGAAAACAAAGTTCAGCAGAAGTCAATGTTGAATTTATAAATTGACATATTTATTATTATTTACCTGCATATCCTTGTATAAATTGTCCCAAAATATTTTAACTTTATTTACTATATAGAATTTTTTTTATCTATGATTCCTGTTTTAAAGGTTCCGATTTCTTTAAATGAAGCTCGTTATAATATAGTTCTAAAAAAATGGGGGGAAGGAAATCTAACAATAGACGCATAATTGTAATCTGACCTTAACTAGAGATTACGGCTGAGAGCTTCCTTATTAAAATAATCATTACTTGCCTTGTCAAATGTCAACAGCAATACAATTTAAAATGCCCATGCTGCAGAATGGAAGTTTAATGCTCCACTGTAGTAATTTTTCAAGAGAATAAATACAAACAGAATTTTAAGAGAAAATTAGCTATTAAATTAGCTTATTCACGTTTAATATTATTTCGCTGAATACAAGAAACTGGAATGTGAAATATTTAAACCTTAATGTGATTTAAATGGATAATATTTTTGTTAGCAATTGTATTTTAAGATGTGCATTAAGGAGCAAGGCCATAAATAAGAGGAGATAGGATAGAGCCCTCCTGCAGAGACTAGAACTAATGACCAAACCTTTAACATCATGAAACCATTGTGCAAGTAATATGCATTAAACAGCTTTCCTTTCATCCTTTAAGTTCTCTTGAATGCAAACTCAAGCGCGCGTAACTCAGTAGAAGGGAAATAACATAAATCATGAATAGACCAAAGAAATCCCTCCTCCAAAACGTAGAAGTGGGTATTGTCAAGTCAGGTCTTGATTCCTCTAAACCCTTTAACCACCTAAGGATTCGAACAAAAGACCTCCTTGCCCCCCACCTTCTTCATCTTCATGTCATTTTAAATGACTTCTTTTGTACGGATGGACAGTGGTCAGTTTTGCGGTCAGCATAAAAGCTTTGTGATTCGTAAATACGTGCCTAAACCTTTGAGGATTTGAAAAACTCCTTAGACAGCCGGACTTTGTGCCCCCCTAACCACTGGAGACGTTTGCAGCAAAGAGCTCCCTCTCAATCAAACGAGACAGAAGAATGGGGGCTAATATAAAGAGCGTCAAATCAAAACGCTGACTGTCTCAGTCGTCTATAACCTTGGATGTGTCATTTTGTGGTAGGTGTAAATAGTTTAACATTTGAGTAAAATTTTTTTTGTGTGTTTAGTGCTTAAAAGTATTTCAATTTTGTGTATTTATAAGAATTTAAATTGTAAATTTTAATTTTAAATGTGTTAAATTTTGAGTATTTAATTGGCCTCGAGTGGAGAGTAAGTTGACTCACTTTTAAGTTCATTAGAGAATTTCCATCGTCAGACTCCGGAGAATTCTCTTCCTTAGGGGGGAGGAAGCTGTAACGGCGTGATATAGCGGTGTATCGTCAAAGAACTTTGCTTCTAAAGGTGGACTTGTGTGAATACAAAAGAATTGTTTTCTACGGCACCATGAAGTCTACACGGCCGCGCACTATAGTGAAGGAACAAAACGCCAGACTGGACGGTACCTTTTTTGTCAGCTAAAAAGATGATCGCGGAACGACAAAGGGTTTGCCGCTTCTCAGATGTTGCCGCTAATGCAATCTTAGCTTTACGGCCGATAATGGTTAACCCGGACCAATGCAGTTGGTCGAAGATGAGGTCATCGCTAGGTGACCCAATAATAAAATTGTGGGTGAGGCCCGTCTCTTGGAGGCCCCTCCCCTAGAAAGAGACGAAGAAGATATTTTTTTTGGAAAGAGTTAGTTAGCAAGAGTCAGCTAATTCGTAGGTCGTTTTGACCTGTCTCTCTACCGGAGAGTTTTACTTGCTATAATCCCACCTTGGGATCTTTTCTTGAGTAGCCCGCATCGGCTAACTCGTTGGTCGCATTGACCTGTCTCTCTGCCGGAGAGTTTAATTTGCTATAATCCCGTCTTGGGATAAATCTCTTGTGAGATTGAAGTGATACCCTGTGCTTGGTGTTCTTCGTATGCTGTTATAATCCTCTTCAGGATTGTTGATGTTCGTCTGAACTGTACTAGAGTTTTTAAGTGTTTTTTTAGTGATATCGTGAGAAAGCTACGAATTGTGTCTTCCGTCTATGCTACCATATTTCGGCAGAGTCTGAATTAGTTTAGGTACCCGTCTCTACTTAGGCCTGTACTCATCACTTCCTGTGATCAGATTGTTTTATTTTATACTTGTGAAATAATGTATATAGCTGATGTGTAATAAATCATTTAGTCTAGAACATCGGATTCTTCCTTGTGTCTCCTGAAACAGGGACCGGATACGTTACAATATATATATATATATATATATATATATATATATATATATATATACATATATATATATATATGTATGTATATATATGTATGTATATATAAATATATATATATATATATATATATATATATATATAAATATATATTATATATATTATATATATATATTTATATTTATATATATATAAATATATATTTTTATATATAAATATATATATATATATATATATATATATATATATATATATATATATATAAATATATATATATATATATTATATATATATATATATTTATATATATATATATATATATTATATATATATATAAATATATATATATAAATATATATATATATATTATATATACATATATATAACATGTTTATGTATTTTCTCACTATATTTGGTGGCAGGGGCGCAGACAAGTTTTTTTGTCACGGGCGTTAAAGGAACTTGGAGGTGGGATAGTAACCGGATCACAGATACAGCCAAATATATTAAAGTAAAATATAAATTACAAGTAAAATATAAAAAATAGAAAGTTATTGAATGAAAGTTATTAAAGTTATTAAATAGAAACTGAAAAGTTTTTAGCGAAAAAAAAAACCTTTTTAAAAAACTGATCATTAATATTTTAAAGCTATAACTGAAATTTAAAATTAATTATAAATAAAATTAGCTAAAACCTGAGGAATAATGAAAAACTGGTTAGTTAGTTAACTGGAAACAGGTGGAGACTAAAAATCCATTCTTAACTCATGCCAATTATTGGCCGAATATAAATTTAAAAGAAAATGACTATGATAATTGTGTGAAAGTAAAAGTATCTGTTTTTCTCCAGAGCATTTTAAAAATAGAAATGTTGATTGCACAAAAGTAAAGAAAGATATTGGTCGAGCATAGTTAAATAGAAGCAAGTAATCTACCATTTCAAATAACTTTTCGTCTCTTATGGGCTACATTGTGATTTTCCTAGTAATGAAACAAATATATTGTAATTTGGATAAAAGATAATAAACAATTTCAGATTCAGATAGGCTGTAAAATGCCCAATTAACGTGTATAAACTTGAAGCTAAAATCAAGATTTAAATGGAATAAGGCCAAAATAAAGCAGAAAATAAAATCCAAACGATAAGGTGATTTCTTCCATTTTTTGTTTCATTCTCACTCACACCATCAAGGCCTGATTATCGGGCAGGTATTCGGGGCACATATACACTGACCAAGAAAATCTCAAGGGGGCTCAAAAATTTATACAGCATGATTTTTTTAAGAGAAGGGGGTGGAGATAGAATTTTTTTTTATATTTTGCATTCTAAAACCAATAAATATATTTTTGCTTATAATGGATTTTAATATTTAAGCAAATTTTAATTCAATAAATAGTTTTACGTTTGTAATTAATGAAGAAAAAATATTTATAATCTAATTTCTAATTTAATGTTTATATCTATGTGATTATGCTAGTATATCATGGTTATAAATTTGGAAGGTGGGAAGCACAAAAATTAGATTATACCCTAGGCCCAAAAGTATTTTTGTCAGTGCCTGCTCACAACTTCATACACATATGAAGAAAGAGATATTGATTTATTGAGAGATTATATATATATATATATATATATATATATATATATATATATATATATATATATATATATATATATATATATATATATATATATATGTATATATATATGTATATATATGTATATATATATATATGTATATATATATGTGTGTATATATATAAATATATATATATATATATATATATATATATATATATATTTATGTATATATATATATATATGTATATATATATATATGTATATATATATGTATATATATATGTTATATATATATAAATATATATATGTATATATATATGCATATATATATATGTGTATATATATATGTATATATATATACGTGTATATATATATATATATGTATATATATGTATATATATATATATGTATATATATATATATATATATATATATACAGATATATATATATATATATTTTTTTTTTTTTTTTTTTTTTTTTTTTGCGCCTAACTCATAGTTTCTGGCGGAGCTAAGCGTGGAAAAGGTGTTGACTGCTTCATATCCACACACTAACTGATCTTATCTGTTTGCAAACTTATCAAATTCTTCCAACATTCTTCCACCTGACCGGATTGTCGTAAAAGTTTGTGTGAGAGTGGGTCTTTTTCATTTATTTTATTATTATAAAAGAGTTCCCTTTTTAAAATCGTTATAACTCACGTAATTTCCAAATACACCGTTTTTAGGCTTGACATATATATATTCAAATATAATTATGAATTCTTTGATTATTGTTGAATATAGCGGTAAATGAACTTTGGTGTGTTCAATGTACTCTTTTTTTTTCATATTGATCAAGAAACACTTGCATTATGAGTGCGGTTTTAGGCTGCTAGCATATTTGAGTCAAGATATATCACCGGCGACTTTTACATCATAATGACGTCAGAGGGGAGAATTTATGGCACCAGATTCTCACATCTGGCGACTCCTGACGTCATTATGACGCTGAAGTCGTCTGTGACATATCTCGATCGCAATATGGTAGTACCCTTAATTACTTGGTTTTATATTCCTAAATTTTGTTCTATCTTTAACACGTTCCGTCGAAATGTGAGACTATGGGAAAAACATTGGACGTGTGTTTTTCGAAAAAAAATGAGATATTTTTTACTAATAATTACCCTACCCCCCTCATTTAATTCTTCTTAAATGCATAGAACTTCCAGTGGGAAAAAGAAAGCTACAAGTATGTTAGAAAAGAAAATAATGATCAGTTTCTTCCGTAACTGTAAGCTAGGTAATAACAGCCTCTAAAACGACAGGTGATATTCATTGTTTTAAAATAAATTAGATTCGTAATTTGTTGGGATCAATTTCATCGATGAAGGGAACAGCCTTAACTATCAAAAGAGTGTGTTCGTAATCAGATTTTTGTCTAGTAAACGGTTATTATGGGCGGAGAGGGATACCGCTAGATCGTTAACCATCCTTTAGTAGACGAGCGTGAAACAATTACACGAGCCTCTCATTTGCATATAAAACACACAGTAATGCAATCTCCCGACAACAGCCTTGTGGGGATAATAATACCCTACAAATAAAAACGGCATACTTCACAACACTTCACCATTCCTGGATAATATTGCAAATGGGATCATGAGGGTTTTTCATTATTATTTTTTTTCTTCTTCCTCGCGCCGTTATGTAGGTTAAACGCGTCACGTCTGGTCAAGACTGTTGTAACGCCGCATCGAAGTGAAAGGAACAGCGGGTGTTAGAATACGGTAAAAGATTTCAACTGACGTCGCGTTCCGTAATCTTGGCATAACAAGCATTCGGCACAGATATCGTTAGGAAGGTAAAGGCCGATGAAAGGGAAAGTGTGCCTGACGGTACGTGAAAGAAACTGAATGGGAAAAGCTTGCAATTGGGTTGGTTTTATATATTTTTTAAATTTTTCTTGAACTTTTTTTTAATCACTTTTTTAATGTCCCCAAGGTGTACTGAAAAGCAGGTAGTAATAAAGCAGGGTTTAAGCTTAACCCTGCTGTAGAAGGATGGAACTGTAGAAGGATGAAAAAGATTTCAAACGACGTCACGTTCTGTAATTCTGCTACAACAAACATTCGGTATAAATAACGTTAGGAAGATAAATGCCGATGAAAATGAAAGTGTGCCTGACGGTACGTGAAAGAAACTGAATGGGAAAAGCTTGTAATTGGGTTAATTTTATATCTTTTTAAAAATTTTTCTTGAACTTTTTTTAATCACTATTTTAATGTCCCCCAAGGTGTGCTGAAAAGCAGGGTTTAAGCTTAAACTGTAGAAGGATGAGAAAGATTTCTAATGATGTTGCATTCTGTATTTCTGATACAACAAGCATTCGGTATAAATATCATTAGGAAGGTAAATGCCGATAAAAGGGAAAGTGTGCCTGACGGTACGTGAAAGAAACTGAATGGGAAAAGCTTGTAATTGGGTTGGTTTTACATACTTTTAAAATTTTTCTTGAACTGTTTTAATCACCTTTTTAATGTCCCAAAAGGTATGCTAAAAAGCAGGTAGTAATAAAGCATGGTTTAAGTTTAAACTACAGAATGATGAAAAAGATGGCAAATGACGTCGCGTTTTGTAACTCTAATACGGTATAAATATAGTTAGGAAGGTAAATGCCGATGAAAGGGAAAGTGTGCCTGACGGTAAGTGATAGAAACTGAATAGGGAGACGCTTGTAGCTTGGTTTAATTTATTTTTATATTTTTAATTTTTCTTGAACACTTTACCATTTTTCTAAAGTTCCTCCAGGTATGATAAAAAGTAAGTGGTAGTTAAATAAAGCAGGGTTTATTTAAATTGTAGAATGTAAATCATTTAATATTTTTTTGTAATTCTGATACAACGTTTTAAATATCGTTAGGAAGGTAAACGTAAAAAAGTATTTTAGTTAAAAATAAAAAATTTATAAAACTAATGTATAACTGTAATTTGTAATTTATATATTTTACAAATTTTTCTTGAATTTTTTTTATCACTTTTTTAATGTCTCTCGAGGCGAGGACAGAATAATATTAGTAATAAAAACTACTTGTTGTCATTTCAATTTAATCTAATAAACATTAATATAAAATAATTTTATTCCAGGAATAATTATATATTTTGCAAAATATTAAACATTCTTTTAAGAATAATAAAAAAGGTATTTTACAAATTCGATCACAAATGCCGCCTTTACAAATTGTTTTGCCAATGAGGTCCAAGGGACCGCCTCTGTCTTTGCTTACCATGTATTTAATATTAGGTTAATTAATATTCTACGAACAAGAAAAATTAAGAAAAATTATATATTTATGTTTACATGTATTACTTATTGGGTTGTTCGGAAAGTAATTTAGTTTTTTTTTTTTTTTTTTTTTTTTTTTTTTTTTTTTAAACAGTTTTTAAAAGTATTTTAGTTAAAAAATATACTTTAAAAAAACTTCTTGTAACTTGTAGTATGTAGCAAATATTGCCATGCAAAGTAAAATTAGTTTTTTACATATCATGAATGGCCTTCGTACTGGTTCCACACAGCTCCTAGCAGTTTTTGCCGCTGAGGACAAAATTATAAAATGTCCCCTTCTCTACCCTCCATAAAAACTATTTTTCTTTCAATTAAAATCAAAAAAGTAGAATAATAATTTTATTCCACTCTATATTTGCAAACATATAAAAAAATTTTACGAATTATAAAAAGTATTTTACAAAAAAAAATAATGCCGACTTTAAAATTTGTTTTGCAAAAAAATACAATTAAATCCTCTGTCTTTGCTTACCAATATTAAATGTTTAGTGCAATTTTTACGCATAAAAGTAAAAATTAGGAAATTATATATTTATTCATATTACTTACATGTCAAAAGTAAGGTACCAAGTAAGTTTTTTTTTTTTTTTTTTTTTTTTTTTTTTTTTTTTTTTTTTTTTTTTTTTTGAAAGAACTACAACGAAGATGGAAAAATTTTGATGGTCCCAGGCTTGACTGTATGTACTTCCTATAGGCGAAATTTATTCTAACTCTAAAAAAACATCTTTATAGCTTAGCTTTGTTTCATCTGACATCAAATTGCCGGATGAAAATTTAATTTCTGGCAGTTGGAACAACTTCTCCATAGAAGGTCCAATTTCTTTCTGATTGAACAGCATTTACCCTTTCTTAGTAAAAAAAAAAAAATTCTTAATAAAAAAAAAAAAAAAAAACTATGCTTAGATAAAGGAAATTTTTCACACAAATGCTATATGAGTTCAAAGCATATAAAAATAAGGCTTAAATGTGAAGGAAAATAAAAAATACAATTAAATCCTCTGTCGGGAAAAAACGAAATTACTTTCCGAATAACCCAATATTAAATGTTTCAAAAAGTGCAATTTTTACGCATAAAGTAATAAATTGCAAGCTAAAACAGAAAATATTTATCATAACTTACATGGTCAAAGATAGGTACCAAGTAAGTTTTCATTAAAGGACTTTTTTGCTGTTCTATTGTAAATAAGTTTTCTTTTCCTTTTTCCGATTTTTGAATGTTTCCTTTATTTTCTATGAATATTAACTACAACGAAGATGGAAAAATTTTGATGGTCCCAGGCTTGACTGTATGTACTTCCTATAGGCGAAATTTATTCTAACTCTAACCAGAAATGAAGATAGGTTTATTTAGCTTTGTTTTCATTATTGACTCTGAGGTCAACTGTCTGATGAATGCAATTTAATGTTGTTGGAACTAACGTATCTTAGCAGTTAGAAGGCGTGCTACTGATTGCAGGCAATAGCAGCTTCCGAAGTTAACTATTTAAAAAAAAAATTCTAAAAAAAAAAAAAAGAAAGAAAATTCTTAGATAAAGGAAAAGGTGGCTCCCTTTGCAATCTTAAGAAAACTGTCTGTCCTACTTATTTAAATTTTTCACAGGAAAAGGTGTTATGAGTTACTGTCTGATAAATAAGAGGTATTGGGCACAATCTTACTGCACACAGTTTAAAAATATTATTCACGAGAAACAATTGTAAGTCTTTGGTGAAACTTTTACAAAATTAGGAAGAATTTTAAACTGCATATTTGAATTTCAAATTGCGTATTGCATGTGAGTCTTTTCTTCTGATACTGAAAGTTAATGAAAGTTCTACTCATATACATTATATCCTACTTGTAACATAATGAATATGTTAACAAATCCTTGGCAATATTTATCAAGATTTTTTTTGCTTCTGTTCTAGAAAGAACAGGTGTTCTCAAATTTTTTCATTCCAATTTTTGTTCTCCTGGAAAATAGCCGAGTATTAACTAATAAAAGATAAATTAACAGATTTTTGTAATATTTAAAATGTGAAACAAATCAATGAAGTATTGTGTGTTAATAAACCTAATAACAGCACAATCGTGTATGTATGAAACCTTGAATTCTTGATTTATTATAAGAAATATAATTTGATATTTCTCTCGGTTTTAAATTATTTCGCTACGAGAAAAACTTTACAGAAAGATTTTCTAATGACGATACAGTAGCCTTTCTTCCTAGATGGCTATTGCACTCTATTTTTACTTAGCAAATGTTGCAATTATTGTCTAAAGCAAATGTTGTAAACAGGCGTTAGATGTAAAAAACTGATTCATGTCAACAGAGGCATTCAATCAAACTCGAGATATAAGAATGCTCTGCATATTCTTTTTGTGAGAAACAGAATGATCAAAACCAAAAACCACTAACCTTTCCAACAAAACATATCATAAGAATTAAAGTCAAACTCTATCTCACATCCATTTTTATTGTAATAAAATTCTTTTTTTTTTTGGTTTGCAACGCTAGAGTCTACTTCTGCAACACGGGGGCTAGTAAGGCCTGAACCTATTGCTTAAAGCCGATTCTGAATGCCTAAGAATATCCATGCAGGGCCGTGACTAGGTTCTTTAGCGCCGGTGGCAAAAAACTGGTCTGCGCCCGTAGCACCAAATACAGTGAGAAAATATATAAACTTTTTTTTATATCATATATTCAAAATGAACTCTAAATATTCTGTTGATTCTTAAAATGTTCCTAGTATATTAATTCATATTTCTTTTCTGCATTTTCCTTATTAAGGCTTATAGATATTTTTAAACATTTTGGGTATATTACTTTGCTGATAAGCTGAATAGTTTGAGGGGATTATTTTTTATTTGAACTTTGAATTTTCATAAAAAAAATCGACAAATTTCTAAATTTAAATTTAGCTTTAATAACTTTAATAAATTCAAAATTTTAAACAAATACTCAGATTTATATTAAAGCATATTAGTGAGGTTTGGTAAACTATTTGTAAACTGCTATGCAAGTTTATTCTCTAGAAACATTTAAAAAAAATAAGAAAATTCATAAGAAAAAGTAAATTCTAAACACATTGGATTTTATAGTTAAAAAAAATTATTTTTCAAATTTTTCTTATTTCTACTCGGGGCGAATCATCCTCTTTCGGAGCCCATTTTTCTCGCGGTGCTGCGCCTCTAAGACTGATACGCCTGTGGCAAATGCCACCTTTTGTCATTCATATTATAGAATAATAGGTTGTACTCCCAAATAGTTTTACCTTTTTCATTTTTGTCAGGTGGCAATAACCACTTGTACTTGTACATGGCTACGTAGACCCGACAAATTAGTGAAGTTTTTAATTTGAAATGAAATATAGGTAATTCTTTTATCATTTAATGCAAATTGAGGTATTTTCATAGATCGTCATTTTTCAATAAATACGATACGGCACTTTAATACAAATGTGCAAATAACACGAACAAAATGAAAAGTGACATATTACTGTCCTATGAGAAGAAATGCAATAGTTTATTTATTTGCTTGTGTTCTTGCAGAAGTTGACATCTTTTTTTACTGTTTAAGGGGACACATTACCTTTAAGCAACTTTAAACGGAAGATTTTTATTTCTCCTTTTTCTCTTTATCTGTTTTTTAATTATTATCGTAGATTCATGGAATTTTCAACATTTATTCTCAATTTATATTTAATTAGTTTTGTAGAATTTACTTTGTTTCTAAACATAAGAACTTTTTATATGAAGAAAAAAATGAGAGCTTGTTTCCAAAATTTACAAATTTTTCTGATACACTTTACACAGACTTACAACAACAAAAAGTTGTTTTAGTAAGCAAAAATTATTATGTATCATTCTCCACCTAAATTTTTAAAAAGTATTTGAAATACTCTACACCTGGGTACTAATTTTTTTTTATTAAAAAAAGCTAAAATAAAATTTAAAAATTACATTCAAAATACTATAAATACTAAATAAATTTTATAAAAAAACGAAAAAAAAAAAAGAGTTTCACCATAGTGATATGATGTACTTATCGTGAAAATTTTAAGAAGTGCAATAGTTTTTTCAATGCGCGTGAGTTGACAAATACCATTTTCAGTAACATGCATTTAAGTATGATACTAAATGCAAAGACTGTTATAGTTTTATGGGTTCTAATCCGAATATTTCAATGGTATTTGTTATATACAATTTAGAAATGTCATTTACATTTTAAAAAATGTAAATTTAAAAAACTTGAATTTTTGAAGGTTTAAAGGTACCTCCTTAAAGAATAATTAAATATTAACTGAAATAATAATAATAAAAAAATAAATTCAATATATCTTAACTGTGTTATGAAAACATATCTATTTTTTTATAAATATCTTATACATGCTTACTAGCTAATATATTTAACAATATTAACAATACACGTACACACTTTGATATGTGAGCCCTTGTAATACTAAATGAAACAAAAATAAAAAAAACGAATACAAGTAGAATTTCACCATAGAGATGTGATGTACTTACTGTGAAAATTTATTTAACAAGGTTAATAACAGGTTAATATATTTAACAAAAATAACACACGTACACACCTTTGTATGTGTGAGCCCTTGTAATAATAAAGGAAAGTTAAAAAAATGAAAAAAAATCAGAGTTTCACCATAGTGCTATGATGTACTTACTGTGCAAATTTTAATATGTGCAATAGTTTTTTTCAATGCGCGAGAGTTGAAAAATACCGTTTTCAGTAACATACATTTAAGTATGATACTAAATGCAAAGATTGTTATAGTTTTACAGGTTCTAATCCGAAAATTTCAGGGGGATTTGTTATAAACAATTTAGAAATGTCCAATATTTTTAAACATGTAAATTTAAAAAAAATCTAATTTTTGAAGGTTTATAGGTGATGTGTCACCTTAAAAATAATTAAATACTAACTGAAATAATAAAAAAAAACTAATTTCGATATATCTTAACTGTGTTATGAAAACATACCTATTTTTTTTATAAATATCTTATACATGCTTACTGGTTGATATATTTAACAATAATAACAACACACGTACACACTTTGATATATGTGAACCCTTGTAATATTAAATGAAATTTAAAAAAAAAACGAAAAAGCAGGTAGAATTTCACCATAGTGCTATGATGTACTTATTGTGAAAATTTATTTAACAAGGTTAATAACAGGTTAATATATTTAACAAAAATAACAACACACATACATACCTTTATGTGTGTGAGCCCTTGTAATACTAAATGAAATTAAAAAAACAAAAAAAAAAAAAAAAAAAAAACAGGTAGAATTTCACCATAGTACTATGATGTACTTACTGTGAAAATTTATTTAACAAGGTTAATAACAGGTTAATATATTTAACAAAAATAACAACACAAGTACACACCTTTATATGTGTGAGCCCTTGTAATACTAAATAAAATTTAGTAGAGTTTCACCATAGTGCTATAATGTACTTACTGTGAAAACTTTAAAAAGTGCAATAATTTTTTCAGCGTGCGAGTTGACAAACACCATTTTCAGTAACATGCAATTAAGTATGATACTAAAGGCAAAGATTGTTATAGTTTTACAGGTTCTAATCCGAATATTTCAATTGTATTTGTTATAAACAATTTAGAAATGTCCAATATTTTTAAAAATGTAAATTAAAAAAAAAGAATTTTTGAAGGTTTAAAGGTGATGTGTCACTTTAAAAAATAATTAAATATTAACTGAAATAATAAAAAAACTAATTTCGATATATCTTAACTGTGTTATGAAAACATACCTATTTTTTGGTTTTTATAAATATTTTATACAGGCTTACAGGTTAATATATTTAACAAAAATAACAACACACGTATACACTTTGATATGTGTCAGCCCTTGAACTCCTCGATTTATGATCTTATTTTAAAATTTGATTTTGAATTTGTTCCATTTATTAACTTTATGCTTCTCTTGTATGCCTCACACGCTTAATTGACGATTAAAGAGATCAAAATGTTATCTTGCGCAAACAACCAATGTAAATCGTGACGGGAAATCTCGGTTAAGAATTACGTCTCAGTCAAAAAATATCAAAATACAATTTCTCAAAATATTGTAGAAACTTATTTCTGCCGGTAACCATAGTTGGAAAGGAAATTTGATTTTATAAATCAAATGTTGAAATTTTTGTATGTTTTTGTTTCGTAGAGGAGAGAGGATTGATATGTAATTTTACTATTTTTGAATTAAAACGAATCAAACAGATTTTTTTTCAACAATCTCCTTTAAACGGAATATTGTAAAAACTTATTTCTGCCGGTAACCGTAGTTGGAAAGGAAATTTGATTTTATAAATCAGATGTTGTTGAAATTTTTGTCTGTTTTTGTTCAGTAGAGTAGCGAGTATTGATATGAATTTTTACTATTTTTGACTTAAAACGAATCAAACAGATTTTTTCAACAATCTCCTTTAAAAGGAATATTGTAGAAACTTATTTCTGCCGGTAACCATAGTTGGAAGAGAAATTTGATTATATAAATTAGATGTTGTTGAAATTTTTGTCTGTTTTTGTTTGGTAGAGGAGCGAGGATTGATATGAATTTTTACTATTTTTGATTTAAAACGAATCAAACCGATTTTTTTCAACAATCTCCTTTAAACGAAAAAATTACAAATTTCAAATGAAGAAAAATAATTTATAAAATAATCTTTCTTAATTTATACATTAAGAAAAATTAAATCATTATATACAGTTAGTTTTTTGAGACCATGCATCAATACTGAATGCTTATCAATCTTCAGAATTTAATAGAAGGTTAAACTTGGTTCTTATAGGTTTATTTTATAGCGTTACATACTTACTTCTTGATTAAAATTAAGTGATAGGTAACAATTAAATTAATCTCTTTTTTATGCATTGTAAACGAATTATTTGAGAGTTGAAATTTGACGCTTAGTATGAGTGTATGTAATAAAAACGCTTAGTATGAGTGTATGTATACACGCTTGTGCAGAAGGGTGCTATCTATATGCATAAAATTTGGAACAGGGTTTCTTCGTGATACCTTATAAAATCTCATGAAATCCTTTTTTCTAAATTTCAATTAGATATTATTTCTTACATGGATTCTCCAGCAGGTGTATTTATCCAATAGCTTGTAATCGATTTTATTGATGTCATATACTTTTACTATGCATGTACACTTTTGTAGCATTTTTAAACGTCAAGATAGAACAATATAGAACACATAAGAAGTTTAAAATGAAAATTAAAATCGCGACAAAAGAAGTATTTTCAGGAATAATTTTTTGAAATTTATATGAATTAAAGATTTAGCAGTTCTGGATTATCTATTTTATTAATTCCTTTTCTTTTCAAATGGGTCATAAATATTTTATCCTCGTTTTAAAATCTTTTTAGCTAGTGAAAAGATAAAATGTTTTATTTGATATTAGACGAGAGGATTGGAAGAACTGCACAGCTATTTTGAAGAACTGTGTATTTCCGTAACTGGGGGACACTTGACCAAAACTCGAGAGAATTTTGAAGATGTTCATAATCGTGAACATTTATGACTCACTGATTCAAATAATTAGTAACGGGTAAATTGATCCAAACTGTCTTTTGATTATCTCTAGAAAAATGCCTATAATGATACTACATATCAAATTTTTACAATTATTTTCTTTGAGATAAGATTTTAAAACAATGTATAAGTACTTTATACATAGATAAAATAAAAATTCTTAATAGTGTATGTAAAACAGAAGTTTTGATATTTTCCTTATTTTATATTTTTATCCCTTTATGAAAGAGGAACTAAGAGTTTGAAAAATGATCCTTTCTTCATTTATTAAATCGATTTTTGAATTTGTATTATAATGAATTTGTTTCATTAAAACGCTATGACGGGAATTATATCACAACTTAAATTCTTCAAAATAGCAAGAGGCCATTGATGACACTGGCAATTTTACTGGTACATTGACCACGAAATAGTTATAATAGTTAGTATAATATAGACTATTAACCCTTAATTTGGCTAAGTCTGGCTGCTACCCCGGACATGTATATATATAAGTTCTATATAACATAATTGTCAGTGTTCACTACAGCGGACATTAATTATCTCAAAAATGGAAAATGAAATATTTTTTTGTTTATTTTACAGAGATCCTAATGTCTATACAGACATGGAAAAATAACAGAAATTAAAAAATATTTGAAGAAACATCTTGTCAAATTAAGGGTTGATAAACAAATTTTTTCCTTTTCTGTCAACGATGATTCCTTAAACTTAATTCATAAACTGAAAAATTCATACCCGCATCAGTTAGTTCCCAAGAACTTAGTTTAGTTATTAGCGTTATTGCTAACCTGTCGTTACACGAGAGCCTAACTCTTTTTGGCCCGATTTTTGTCTTTAGTTTATAAATTTGTTTGACCCTTTGAAACACATATAAAGACTTGTATATACATATTAAAACGTATATATCTTATAAAAGATTTATATTAAGGAAGGCTGTAGCAAGTTTCGGAAGTGGGTGTTTGTGTCTTAAACTACAAAGAGCTCCTCTCTTGAGGCTTCACTATTTTTTTTAACTGAAGGACATGAAATGTAGTAAAAAATTATATAAAATTTAATATTAATATTTAATATTAATAATTACATTAAAATTGAAGTATAATATTACATATAGATATATTTAAAATTCCATGCATCACCTTTCTGTAAACTATAAAACAATTTGGAGTAAAAATACTGAAATTAAAAAGGAAATAAAAAACTTTACATTTTAAATTTTTTACTAAAAATTAAATTTGAAGCTTAAAAATTATGTTTGATAATTCACTTTTATTTGAGAGCTGAAATATTATACAGTAAAATCCAGAATTTCAAGACAAGCTGAACACTTGAATTCTTCGCCACTCCCTCTGACTAAGGTTCTCAAGTTTTGTTTAATTTCAACAAGCAATTTTGCATTTACAATATGTACTATTAATAGATCCCTAAGCCTCTAAATCGAAAATATAATTATTTTTTACGATATAAACAACATCAAACAGTAACGGAAGTACTGTTTCTTAAAGTCAATATGTTATTAAATAAGATGAAAAATTTATAAACACAGACACTGATATATATGTAATATATATAAAATATTATTACGCAATGCACAATCTCTAATTGTTGCAACACTGCGGGAGAAGGGGAGGACTTCATTATAAAATTAGTTTTTCAAATAACGAACTTTTTTTATATTAGAATGGAAATTAGATATCTCATTACATACAGATGGCAAAAAGGTTAACTGAACGAAGTCTGAAAGATTAGTTAAAAATTTAATTTCTTTCCATTTTTTCCCTCATCAAGACTCTTTAAAATATGTAGAAAAAAAAAAAAAAGACAATTTCTCTCGTAAGTCTTCTTTTTGTACCCCGCCTACAGATGCGATAAAACGTGGAATATTTTAAAGCGATTATTCAACTAGATGCATCCAAATCATAATAAAAACCAGTAAAAAACTGAACGATATTTGGTATCATTTTTGCGTTTATTTAAAAAAAGTTATCATCTGCCCATTCATTTGGCTCCGCGTTTCTCAACCTGTGCTGCTCAAGAGTTCTCAGTCTTCCACGATCGTTTAAAAAATATAATATATAAAAAATAGAATAAAACCAAGAACGTTATAGAATACGTTTAAACAAAATGAAATAAATAAGTACACGCATACACACACAAATAAATAAATAAATAAATAAATAAAATTCTAAATGAAAATTTGACAGCTTGAACGATCTCTGCGAGATTTCTTAGATTTCAATATTCCAGCTAGAATCCTTTCACATCCATTTATGACTAGTTGGAATGTGATTGGCAAAATGCATGGTTGTTTGAATACTCTGAATGTAGTTTGGTTATTCAATTAATTTCATAAAAATCTGTCTATCTGAATAAATGGAAGATGTGAAAATTAAATTTATAGAAAAATTTATAATAGAGAGAATCAAAGGAATGCTTCCTCCCCCCTCGCAACCGGCTGACTAAGTCATTTGATGTTTTGTTGGAATTACTGCTCAATTTTCATCATCCTCAGAAAGGATTTTTACTGTTGATTCCGTACATTTGTCCCTCCTGCAAACCTTCTATCGCAAGGAGTACGAAGATTTCGGAGATATAAGAGCCATTTTGTAAATGAAACAAGCTAACGAAGGTATCAGAAAGACATTTATATGTATATACAATGCTGAAATAGTATACAGAGGAAGAAGGGTAAAAGAACCACATACATGTATGCAAAAAATAATTATGTGGCTCGCTGATCAAGGTCTGTCGATCGCTGTCCTAACAAGACGATATTCAGGCCTACAGATTTAACAAGCAGTATTGGACATGCTTCGTTTTCAGGTTTATTTCTAAGGTTCCTAACCCATGCTTCATGAGGCATTTTTAAATATTATGTATTTGATACAGAGAGAGCGTATGCCTGTAGGCTATACAAATTGATTCTAAAAAGGGCTCCAGAAGTCAAAAAAGTTGAAAACCACAAATTTAACTTTTTAGAACTTAGATGGTCACATACCAATAGACATAATTGCAAAATGTTTGGGGGATGGGGAATTAGATCTATGGCATCGACATTCGAGAATACATCGATGTCGAATTTTTCCTTAATGATTTTCTCTATGTATATGTGAAAGTAAAGAAAACGGGAATTAAAAAAAAAAAAAGGTATTTTCATCGTCCAATCGAGGTCAAAAATAACAGCATGATGTTCGTGTATCTAATACTCATATGTCGGCCATGGAAGAATTCGGGGTAGAAATTTATCTCTCGGTGTTAATTATCAGCGCGATATGCGGTTATCACGATTTAATCTGTGATTAGATGAACCGAGTAACAAAAGGTGTAAAAGATTCGGCTCTTTTGTGGGTGTTGATGTTAGGGCAACGAGTTTTGCTGAGGTGTTAAAGCCGTTATCTGATGGTAGCGATTGCGTACTTAGTATCCTGACCTATTTAAGACGATTCGGATGCTTATCTTAATCAGCTGTCATGTAAATTGAAGGATATCTCGTGGCACGGCGTGTACTTTTCCTATTTCTACACTACGGATATCAAGGAAGAACTTAAATTACGAAGCTGAAAATGAGTCGTGATTTAGAAAGCCAGGCGTTAATCGAATTTTTTTTTCTCGCGCTCGTTTAGAGTTAGCCTGTTTACGGAGATATTAATTAAGATTTATTCCCTACTTATTGGGGGTAAAGAGGATAAAGCAAATGCTGAAATCCCATATTTTTGATTTTCATTAAATACTTTCAATTTAAATTTTTTTTTTCTCGCGAAATAAAAAATAAAAATTATATAAATAAGGGAACAGAAGAAAATACTAAAAAAATGAATAAAATAATAATAACAAATAAATGAACAGAAATCAGAAAAAAATATAAAGGAATAAAAATACGAAATGAGTATGGACAAATCAAAATAAGAAATAAATATAAATAATAAAAACAATGATAAATATATTTAACAACAAACTTAAATAAACTAACATAAACAAATAAATATAAATACGTTAATAAAAAATCAAAATAAATATAAACAAATATAAATATATATAAATGAATACTAATACCTTATTGATACAGTTCCTGGTATTTTTTGGCTTTAAAAAGAACTTTACAGAGAGAATTTAATTGGAACTAAGTACGCATTATTTATACAAAAGGGTTTTACAAAAGACAATTGAAATTTTTTATATCAAATAAAAGGTAAAAACCTCATTATTTGTAAAAGTAAGATTAAATGTACATTTTAAAGAAAGGGATAAACACTATCTCGGATAAATAGGAAAAAGAAATCCTATTTCACGTAGAAGTATTTATATTATCGGACGGCTTTTCAACACATTTCTTTCTCGAATGAATCTATAAAGAATAAAAAAGGCGTGTGATGTAAATGTAGAGTTTAAATCATATTAATACTATATTTTTACAAAATAATTGTGCGTTTCGAAATAAATAATATATATGACAAATATTAGAATAGATAGCGTATGATATTAAAACTACAGTGTATTTAAGATTTTCCAACTAGAAATAACGGTGGTTGTTTATGGTGAAAACGACTATATTTTCCTTTTTTCCTTTTTTTTTTAAATTTTCTACTTTCTTCTTTTTAGTTTTCTGCAAATTTACTGAAATTTTTTTATGGCAATTGGCTTTCTGTATTCACCTGTTCCACATCACAGGTATACTAGCTTTATTTATTTCCTTCATGGTTTGGTTTACTTTGGAGCACTACAGTCTACATTTTTGTTACACTAGGGCTAGTAAGACCTGGGCCTACTGTTTAAAGCATATTAGCAGCGGATCGAACCCGCCGACTCCGGTTTCCGAAGTGCAGCGCCCAATCATTCAGCCATCGCCTGTCTAATTTTTTTTTAAATTTTTTAATTTAAAAAAAAATTTTCTATTGGAGAACCATATAAGCGATGAATTTTGGAAGTTTCCCAACCTACTTGTATAGAATTGGAAAACTAGATTCACCAAATTATAAATGCGGAATGATAGGCAACCCTTAGCATTTTGCAAGTAAGATGTAATTTCGTTCCGATGTTTATTAAAAAATACGAAAACGAAACAGAGATCGAATACTTTAAAAGAATAGATAATAATCGTAGCCACATTAAAAAGTTAAAGAAAATTTATAATATATTAAATTCAAACTACTCTTTTATACAAATTAAATTTTAAAATTTTAAAATGAATGAAAATATTTGATAAAAATAGTGATGATGATAAAAAAAAGTTTTTTTTTTAAATTTAAGTCAATAATTCAGTGTATAACATTAAAATGAATAATGTCGAAAGGTTTTCCCCACCCACTTAGGCTTTTGTATCAATAAACTCTTCAGCTGGATGTGGGTGTGGGTCATCTAAGTCCAAGCGGTGAATATGACATCTCCTCAGAGAATAGCATAGGGCTACATAACTTAAGGACCGCTTCCCCTTTGCGAAAATGTGAATAATTTGCCTTTTCATTATATTTCCAATGAAAATATCCTCTGTTCACCAATCTTGATTTTCATGTGACGCGCGAAAGGACTAAATTGAATGGAAATTTTATAGAATAAATAATTTAATGCACAGTATAGCACAGCTATATGCTTGACTACAGCTTGTTTTACACGATTAGACTGTTGGAAAAAATTCAAATAGATAGTAAAATATTTCTCATCTATTAGGAAATAGATGTGAAAAATTATAGGAAATATAGAGTGTTTTAAAACAATAAATGTTATAACTATTTCTTTTTGTGGAGTAAGGTTTTAGTTTTAAATACGTCTTATTCAATATTCATGTGTTATGGGATATAGAAATAAAAATATAAGTTTCAACCCTCTACCCAGAAATGAGTGCGGATTGTTGCCTATGTGCACTCACACGAAGTGGTTCCCCATGGCTGAAAGGTTGCCTACCCTTAAGAAAGCATCTTCTTCAAGAATCGAACTCAAGCACAACTCATGGACTCTGCTGTGGCCAACCACTGTGCAACGTGTCCAGTGCTGATTCATATGCATAACTTGTCTTACTACCGCAATCGGACATTTTACCGGTTGGAGAGATTACATCTGTGTGATGATACAATGTCCAAAGTATGGAATGTGTACAGATGAAAGGTTGATTTGAGCATAGTTCTACCGCTGCTGAAAACACAATGGTAATTAACAAGATTCCACAAGGAATTGAGTTTTGACACGGTACTGAAAAGTAGACTTAACAGGTGTCCTTAATTCACTTTTTGGAAATTAAAGTCCCAAAAGTATGGCAGCAAATAACCTGTTTTTCCTTCTTTAATTGTTCTTCGTGTTTGTTAGAAATTGAAAGAGAAATAAATTTGCTAAGCTTATTATTTGCTTACACAGTAGCAACATTTTTATTTTTTGGTTATTATTAAATTTTTTGAACCGGTCATTTGGGTATATTTGGTGCTTGGTAATACAGGCGTAAAATACAGCGGTGGGTTTAGCATAAGTTGGTACAAATCAATATATATATATATATATATATATATATATATATATATATATATATATATATATATATATATATATATATATATATATATATTAATGAGGAGTTGAAATTTATACAATGTTCTCGAATGATATTGCGTGACGTACATCAACTTTAACACCAAATTGGGCAATTCATGTCATGTATTTAACACCATTATAACTAGTGGCGACATCTTTCGTCTACTGGGCGAATTTGGAGACATTTGGTTACATGTATGCTTGTCAGGAAAGATAACATGTAAAAGGGTTATAAATAAGAAGACCATATTTCTAAATAGTACTCTGGAGACAAATTAACAGCGTAACTCCGAATCCGGGAAAAACATAGGGACACTAGAAGATATTTTTTTGGACTTATTCGAAGACATAAGATACTAAAAAGTGTACCCATACTTTAAAGCTTTACTGACTTAATATACTTTAAAATAAACTTCAATAGTTTTATTATTTCAATATCGTGTAACTAGCAATAATAATTAAAACTCTCATTACTTTTAATGATTTCTTTAAATTTAAATTTAATTTTAAAATAATTAACTTTAATTATTAACTTTAATTTTTAATTTCAACGATTTCTTTAATTTTAAAAGGAAAATCTCTTTATCATATTTCCTTTATTGTATATTCAAACTTGAATTTATGATAATCAAAAGAAAAAATTAAGGTTTGCTATACTTTTTACCAATAATGTATGAAAAAAGTTCCTTTAATATAAAGTTAATAGAGAATAAAAACTGTTTTCATTTCAAGCATATGCTGCCAGTGGTATCGATAAAAAAAGTTTCAATATAATTTCCGTATCTCTAAAATCGCTTGACTCATTGTCGTCCTGAAATTTTTGCCTCAAATTTATAACGTAAACAAAATTAAGCAGCAGCTCGATTAGAATGACCAAAAGGGATACATTTTTAATTTGGAGGACTTTTCACGGCTTCAAGTAGTTAAAGTATATTTCGAGGACATAGGGTCATCTTAAGTACATAGTGAAGTTTGGGGTTCAACTGAGGAGTGATTAGTATTTTATCAGTTTGGTCTTACAATTTCGTTTTTAGGATATTATTTTTAGCCATAAGTTTGTAACAGAACAATATTGGTGTGAAAATAACTTTTCTTAAAATAAGTAGAAGGTAGGGAACTAGAAACGGGGGCCGTAAACATATATTACTATATTTTACTGCATATCTGATAAAATTCAGTGTTACAAGTTCAATTCTAAAATAAATAAATAAATAAAAGCTAAAAATTTTAATATAAAATCTATTTTCAGAAAAAATATTTCGGTATAAACCAAATATTTATAAAGTGAAATGTCAATAGACACTGCTACAGATCCTTTTAAAATAAATTTACATACTTGAATATGTACTGACAAAACAGGTGTACTCAATGACTGCAAAATAGGTTCATAATGAAAACCAATATAATATTTTGAAATGGAATAAAAACTATTGTTATATTTTGTCAGAAACAGAAACATTTTTTCCCATTATCTGCATGAATTATTTCGATGCTATTTTTGTTACATTGCACAGTTATTTTATTAATGCTGGAAAAAATTTTTCTTTTGAGAAATTAGACTATTCTTTCTAATTCCTTTCTTTAGTAACTGATTGATGGTCCAGAAAAGAAATTAAGACAACAACACAACAAAATAAAAAATAAATAATCGCATGCCACACATTTCACGTCATATTCGATTTGAACCACTCCACCCCTTTTCACCCATTAAAATATCGAAAGCATTAACATGATTTTCAAAGAAGTAAGAACGAAAAATAATTAGACCATGAACCCAGATCAAACATTAGCTTCGTCCTTGTTAACAATAGCATTATTTATTAATGTTTTTTTTCTTAATAAATTTGTTTATTTTCTTCCTCTTACTCATGTCCTGTACAATGCCAGAAAGAGAAAGGATAAAACTACCGAAATGCGGCCAACACAGGCATTAAGAAGGGGTTTGGAAAGGACATTACAAAACTGTCGACAGCAAATTTGCCGCAAAAGCTCATCAGGATATGAATAACAAACGAAAAGGGGAAAAACTTTCTTCGGTTAGAGTAGCAACTGTAGTTAATTGTGAACTCGAATCAAAAGGGGGGAGAGAAATATTTTGGCATCGTGTAGTAGTTTAGGAAAGTAATTTAAGTATTAATGACTAGAAAAAAAGGGGGGGGGGAATCAAAAAGCAGTCTATGTGTTTTCATTGTTTGAAACAGCTAACAATAGGAAACTGTTTTTCTCGTTAGCACAAAAGAAACAAGAAATGTTTATGAGTTCCCGTGTTGATTGTGAAGAAGATGGAATAAAGGGGAATTTGTGTCTTTTTTATGAGAGCTAATTTTGTATGCAGTGATGTAGCTGAAGGTTTAGAAATATTTCGATTTTGTTATAGGCCGAATCGAATGAAGTTAAGACGGGTTATTATCTGTCATATTGGATTTCTGTCACTCAGTGTTAACCTATGAGAGAAATAAAGTTTTCCTTGGCCGGATCACATTTTAAAAATTCCTTTAACACCAAACATACCATATAACGGGTCAAATGACCCATAAGGTATATGTAAAATATGCGATTCTTATTCTTTGTGTTTATAATACATAAAAGTTGACTTTTATGTATTATAAAACACAAAGAATAAAAATTTTTAATTCATTTCCCATCGCATTTTTTACATATACCTTATGGGTCATTTGACCTATTATATGGTATGTTTAGTGTTAAAAAATATACCACGTGATAGAACAGAAAAATGTCTAAAATGCTTCTGTTTCCATTTTAAAAAAAGTTTACTTTCAATCTTTTCCAAGCTCCTGTTTTTTTTTGAGATTATGAATAAAAAGATATAAATCTTTTATGCTTTTCATACAGCATCTTAACACATTGTGGGTACATTTCGCAGCAGAATTGTACCGAGAGCGCTCTTTTTGAGCTTAAATTTATTTATTCAGTTAAATCTCAATAGATCGAAAATTATTTAATTTTTAACCAACTTTTCCTATTTTATATTGAAATATATAAACAAAATATATAAATAGACAAACAAATATATATATATATATATATATATATATATATATATATATATATATATATAATAGATAAATATACATATATATAATATCATTTTCGCAAGGATAAATAAAAAGTTAATTTTAAATCTAAATTGATTTTTTAATTAAACTTCCCGATCTGTGGTTCCGTATCGATTGATGTAAAACTAGTTTTTATATGTCTAAATTTTTCCAGAATCTATGTAGTAGACAAGAGCATTCGACTTCGTTTTCCTGTATATACCGTTATTTTTGTACCCACAAACAAACCATGTTGTTACACTAACCCGTACTAGTACGTGACACGCGCTCAAGTATCAATTGTCAGAAAACGTACTAATACCGAACCGGCTCTCAAGTATCACTCGTCAGAAAACGTACTAGTAAGTGACTCGCGCTCAAGTATCAATCGTCAGAAAACGTACTAGTAAGTGTCCCGTATACAATGTGTTAACAGCCCCATTTACATATAAAACTTCCTTAAAATTAATGTAAAAAAAATATCTATTTAAATAAATGAGTAACTTATTTGTAAAGTTGGCTTTCTGTTAAAGCACATGTGAAATAATTCGGGATAGATTGTTTTTCAGTGTAAATTTTCATAGTGCCCGAACTACAACCGAGATGAGTCAGGATGGTACATTTCACCTGCTCGAGTTCAGCTCGTTAAGGGCCGAGAATGGGTAAAATTAGACTTGCTTCCCACATGAAAAACTATGAAAGACAATGGTTTGGCTTGGTTTGGAAAACTAATTGATTCTTAACATGAGGGATAATCAGACCGAGATCTCCTGCATAAAGCCAATTCCTGACTATTACAAATTTTTACACAAGATGTAGGACTCGAATTCGGGGACTCTGGTTTCTTAAGGTAAAGTCCTATTTTTTCAGTCATTATCTCACGAAAGAGAATAAATAAAAAAATAAATGATTTTTTTTTTTATATACTTACACATTATCTGCGTAAAACACAAAAAGATTTCACTTACCTAATGGAGAAAAAAATAGGATTAGACAAGTTATATTACTGAGATTGCAAAACATATAGATGCGTTCATATTTTATTACAAGAATTTCACCAAAATTTTTATTTCATGTTTTAACTCTTAATCATTAAATTAAATTGATTTTAATACGAAAATATTATTTCTAGTGAAAATAAAACTAAACAGTGCAAATAATTTAAATCAAACTGTTTCATTTTGGGAATAATGTAGTAAGTTAATGACATTTATTAAATAAAATGAGTTTTTATAACTCGATTTTAGTTGTAGAGTTACATACTTTAGGAATACCCAAAGGTTAATTAAATTACATATTACTAAAGACTATCCGCATCTACTTTATATAACATCTTCCTCTCTCAGTATATAAGGATATCAAGTGATTAGAACTATCAGTTATACACTACCAATCCTAAGTGGTAACTTCATTTTGATGTAGATCATAATTTATAAAGGGTGATATAATACTAATATGAGGGAGAAGTTCATAATGTTATTTTAAAGTATCATGCAGCTTTGTCAATGGCAATAAAACCATATCACCTTTAAATCAATAAACACGTACAGGTGCTTTGATATTTCATATAAAATAAATTTTTAGTTAAACTTAACAACATAAAGGTCAGAAATAACTTTTCTTATGCATTTAATTGGATCATAAAATTTATAAACATAATAAAATAGGAAGATGGGATAATTTAGAAGTTATCTAATAAGGATTGTGCTGAAGCACTTACATGCAGTTTATAGGGTACCTACATAAATAAGCTATTACAAATATGAGTTGGACTTGGTTTGAAGCACTATGGTCAGAGTTTTGCAACCGGAGAAATAAACAGACCTAAGCATACCGTTTAATATCGATTGCAAATGGCTACGAACACCTATGCAAAAAGCTATAAGTGTGTGTGTGCAACCTACCAATGCAAAAATATTAATGTTACATAAAATATTCAATACTGTGTTGCCATCTATCGTCGACCAGCAAGGTTAAAATCTTTAAAAGGATGATAATAGGTAACGAGTTGGGATATTTAAATATTGATAGCCTTTAATTGATATTATGAAGGAAAAGTGTATAAATCTTGTATAAAAAACAAATATACATAAAAACTACAGGAAATTACAGTACTTATGTAATGGGTACTATTTTTGTAGGGGATTACAATACTTATTTTATGTTACTTGTGTCACATTGTGCTATATTTTGCTGCGTTGCATGGCAGCGTCATCTATTATACTGCTGTTAAAGCAATGTAGTTGCTCTGTATGCACTGTGCTGTGATGTTTTTCGTTAATGAATCTTATCGCATTCTTCACTTCACACGTATGCCTTCATAGAACTACCACCAGCTACATACAACAATGGTTATGGGGTTCAAAAACATTCAATATGCTGATGCAAGTATGACGGCTATAAAATAAACGAACTCTAAAACCGAAACTTCTGCTAAGCCTCGAAGCGTGGCTCGAAAGAGCATTGAAGCGTTATTGGTTAGCTCAACTGACTCTTAGTTGGATTTTCCTTTTGAAACTGAAGCTTAATTATCACCACGTCTAAAAAAGCAATCACCGTAAAGCTTTGGAAGTATAACTATGATACATAGAAATTGCAGATTGAAGCTGTTTTAATAAAGAATGATCATTAGGGTTTTATCTCTGGTAAAGAGGCAAAACCAAAAGGTATCGCAATTGAGAATGCAATGAAGTTCAGTGAATAGATTAAAATAGATGAAAAAGAAAGAGTTGATAATATTTTTAGCCATTAACTAAAGTGAAAATTATCATGCGAAACACTGCAAAACTTTAAATGAAGTATGTACTAAATTAAAAAAAAAATGTAAACGAGTCCAGACGTTTTTGATACAATTACTATTCAGAAAAATCAGTGGTACGGATAATATGACTAAAGACTTAAAACTATTCGTTGACATAATGGATAAGCTCATATAAATTAACATCTCTAATGATATTCTCTCCATATTAGTTCTTTATATCATTTTTGACCCTTTTAAAAATTTCAGAGTTGCTGTTAACTCCTGAGCTGTCAACTCTTGAAACACTGAAAATGAAATTGATGAAAGAATGGGAGGCAAGAGAAGATAAAAACAACTCAGAATCTAAAAGAGCTTGTTTCTCTTCAGAAAATAAGGGGAGTTTAAACTGTAAAACCAGTCATTAGAAAAACCCACATGCAAATAAACAATTCCTCAATTTCAAGAGCAATTATTGTTTCAATCATGGATATAAAGCGCATGATTGTCGAAAGAAAACTTCGGAAAAAAAAAAAAAAAAAAGTGATTTTTCAAAACTAGTCTTTTATGACAGCTACAAATGAGTGTTTATCTAGTAACATTTCCCTAAACAGTGTTTCTAACGACAAATGCATCGTGGTGTTTAGACAGTGGTGCTACTTCTCAAATATGCAATGACTCAAACATGTCTTTTTAAATCAGAAAACTATACAATTCATTTCTTCATCTAGCTGCTAACCAAACTATTAAAATTACAGGTGTAGATACTATTCATGTCTCAGAAACACGTGGGACAGGAACACAAACAATATTACTAGAAAATAGGTTGTGTGTTCCCGAACTCAAAAGTAATTTAGTATTGAATGCAAAAACTACCTTTAACGATCACTCATGTTTACAGAGAAAGATACCCAAATTAAA
Source organism: Pardosa pseudoannulata (assembly GCA_032207245.1). Lineage (NCBI taxonomy): Eukaryota > Metazoa > Arthropoda > Arachnida > Araneae > Lycosidae > Pardosa > Pardosa pseudoannulata. The sequence continues at coordinate 19,405,341 of CM063504.1, read as the reverse complement.
AATTTGGATGGAACTATTCCCTTAAAAGATATTCACTGAATTAATTTATATTATGACGAGCAAATGCCAAAATTTCTTCATTTGCAGCTTAATTCCAGAAATGGTCATTTACACAAGCTCAAAATCAAAAATATGAAACAAGGACAAAACTTTAATAACACTGATTCAGTAACAGTCTGACAACTTTGTATCCTAGGTAAACAAACAGTTAAATTCTTTCCTAGCTTCTCTTAAAAATCAGAGAGACAGAAAAATTAATAGCTCTTAGTACAAGTAATGGCTTCGAATATTGTGGTGAGGAATTTATTAAATATCTACAGGAAAAGGGATTCGACACGAAAAGTAAGCTGTTTTAACCTCTCAACAGAATGGTATCGAATGTACGTGCTGTTGCTGAAATCGCTAGATGTTTACTCCTTCAATTAAATATACCACCAAATTTTTGGATTGAATCCATAATCTGTGAATTATGTATCAGAAATCGCTTACCAACTGTTAGACTTCCTAATAATCTTAATCCATACGAAGCATTTTATAGTATCACACCAAGTGTATCGTATTTTCCAATTTTGGGCCATAAAGGCAAATTTGATCCTAGGAAATCCTGTAGAATCTCATTGAGTTACAGCAAAGAGAATACTTAAATATTCGAAAGGAATTCAAAACCAAAGTTTGATATTCACACTTACAGGAGATCAGTTGAATGATTTTGTGAATATAGTCTGGGGCTTCATATTATTACGATTGAAAGTTTTTTACTGGTTTTCTATTCAAACGTGTAAGTGGAATAGTATTGAGGAAATCCAGGAAACAGGGAAGTGTTGCATTGTCAACGACAGAAGCGGATATATAGCAATAGCTGCAATTGCTCAAGAAGCTGTGCACTTAAGATGGTTTACTAATGAAGAAACTGAAGTAAAAAAAAAAAAAAGGATTACAAATGTCTTTTGTTGCAATCAGTCAGCAATAAAATTCGTTCACTACCCTATATACCACTCAAGATCAAAAGGCACATTCGTCACAATTTTGTGCTGGAAGAATACAAGAAGGAGATAGCTGTATATCATTTAAACACGGATGACATGACTGCTGACAAAATGTCGTGATTGCAACTAAGGTGCAGCAATTCGAGTTCGATATGGTTTTAACACACAAAAGGTTTATTAACAATATATAAGCGATCGGTAGTTCTAAACGAAGATACAATCCAGTATACTCAAAACCATCACAGAGTATAGAAATAACTAATCAAGAAGGAACTCAATTGTTCCACCTCAAAAGGGAATTGAAACTCCAACATAGATATGCGAGAACTGCTGTGGGGAACCTTGACGAATGCTTGGTAATCTAGGCCCACTTTTTGCTGTAAGTTTCCATGCGTTAATTGGACAAAGTCATTAATTTTTCATCCTTTTTTGTGTATTTTCTTTATATTTAGGACTTGTAAAAATTATTGTAAGTTAATGCACACTTACTATTTTTCTATAATTTAAGAATATGTATGCTTTGTGTGGGGAAGATTATAGGGAATTATAATACTTATTTTATTTCATCAACATATTATATTGAGTTATATTGTATTTAATTCTGTGGCAACGCCATCTATTGTATTCTGCTGTTAAAGCAATGTAGTTGTTCTATATGTGCCGTGATGTGGTGTCGTTATTCTCCGTTTGTTAAATATCTTTTTCATGTTGTTTACATTGCATGTATACCTTTATAGAGCTGCCTCCAGCTCTGCTAAATAGAACAAAAACTAATTCACTTTTATACTTATTACTCAATATTGCATTGCAGAACTTTAGAGGAAGTCAGCACTTTAACGAGCTTCCTAAATAGTAATTAACTCAAATAAAATAAAAATTTAAATTATATGATTTGTTATTTTTGTTTAAAATAATAGTCTAATAAATGCCATTGAATAAATAAGTAGATGGACGTTAAGTTGGTTTCATATAGTAAAAAACTTTTTTTATTTGCAATTACTTAGGGCAAGATTGTTTTGGAATTACACTTTGTTATGTATTTTGAACATTTATTTGTATAATAAAATCTTTATTTGTGTTTTCTAAAAAATAGGTTTCATTTTATCAGCGAGTTGAATAAAATAACAGCAAGAAACATTTATAACCCTTTATGTCAACACAAAATGTAATGCAAGATACAGCAGTCATGCTTGATGTTGTGATAAAACAGAAATTTTTCTCAGAATAGTTAAAGCTGCAGTAAGGTATGACCTGATTTTATGTTTTTACTTCGTTACATTCTTAGAATCTTCCTGTCTACGTCAAACGAGAAAAATCAGTGATACATTAAAATATTTGATGGAAGAGCGTTTTAAGAAAATATCAAGTGTTGCAAAATCTTTTCTACCAAATCATTTTCCGAAGTAAATTACTTTTCAACAACTTTTCTTCAGCATGCTCTAATGTCTGAAAAGCAATCAAAATTATATTAACCTTTTTTAGATCTCGACAATGATGCATTGATACATTGAGATAAACACGATAAAGTAATATGCTATTCCATCTAACAATACATTAAAAAGGAGGAAATAGAAAATTAAAAAAATAAATACTTATATTGAACTACAAATATTTCTAGAAGTAGCAAATAGGAAAATTGAACTTTGGATTTTTTTTGTATAAGGTTTTTATATTACATATTAAAGGAATATGTATTTTAAATATCACTGAAATGGCTGCAAAGCTTGAAGTTGGAACTTCATAAGTTAGGAAATCGAAAATTTTTCAGTGTCATGCTCCACTGATAAATTTTAAATAATTCGAAATACTTATGAAAAACCTCTATTTATTGTTCCTTAATTGATCGTTCGAGTTATCTGGTCCTGAATTTATCTCCATATGACCAATGCTATTTTTGTTTCTTTCATAATTCCTAGATTTTTCCTGACTTTCGGATCCGGAATTCGTGGGTTCGAATCCTACTATGGCATGGATGTTCGTAGCCGTTCGGAATCGGCTTTAAGCAGTAGGTCCCGGTCTCATTAGCCCTCGTGTTGCAAAAAGTAGACCGTAGTGCTTCCAACCAACCAACCTAGATTTTTCGTTTCTAGTATTATGGTCGGGTCGGTTTTCCTACCTAGAAGTATTCTTTAGCGGAGTCGCGTAGCTCAGTCGGCAAAGGAAAAAAATCTTGTAACTGAAAGGTTGCGGGTTCGGAACCCGAGCTGGCCGTATTCGTTAAAGGTTCGTTAAACTCAAGCCCCTCCTTCCCATTTTTACTATAATTTTTTTGGCCGTGATAGAGCCAAATTCCATAGTGTTGTTTTGCCAAACTCCCATGTATTACAGAACTAGAGGGCCCGGCCCAGGCAGTTCTGTAACAACTACATCCTGTGATCCTGTGATTGTTAAAGGTGACTGTGGCTCGTAAAATACGTTCGTGGTCACAATGTCCTCCAAGTTCTCAATGAATACTTCTGGGGGTGGCAGGTCAAGTCTGTGGGTCTTCTGCTTGGTCCCTGCTTCAAAATTACAAGGACTGTCCTGAGCAAGAAGTCGTTCTTTCACCTTAATTGTGCTCATTAAAACGAAAGGTGCACCCCCTGGCTTTAATACAAGAGATGTTTGTAATTAGAAAGCAAGGACGTATTTATAGAAGGGGTCCGGATGGGAAGTTCAGACCAGTGGTGCGCAAACTTTTTTTTGACTGCGACCCCCTTTTGTAGAGAGAAAAATTTTGGAGACCTCTAGAGATAAATGTTCACAAATACGATGTACATTTCGCGCATTTCTTTCGTTTCATCGAATAAAAACATCATCATATTTGACTCATATTAATTTTATTTATAATTTTAAGAAAATACTTTTTGTATAACACAAAAATCAGTAAATTGCCCTTTAATGAGATGTATGTGGCTGCAAGTTTCTAATTATCTCATCAATGTTTGGATGTATGTTGCTAATTGCAATTCGAATATCATCTTTAGGGTTTAAACGCGAGCGGTATTTAGTTTTTATTGATACTAGTTTGCTAAATCCAGTTTCACATAAATACGTTTATGCAAATTGTATTAACAGTCTGATGGAATTCTTGCATAGAACAGGATATTGTTTTTCCACGGATAGCCAAAAAATTTTGGCAAGGCTGAGTCTTAAATTGATTTCGAAGAGTGTAATCACTAATTAGATCTATCAATTGCTCTTTTTCACTAATTTGAAGAGTTGAACTGCATATGTCAAAGGAAAATGGATCATGAATCCAACCAAGATCGTTTTCAGGAAAATCCGCGAATCTTCTCGAAAAATTTTTCTTTAACTTTTCAATGTGATTGGAAATGATGTGTTTAAATGTAAATATATCTATTATTTTCAGCAGCATGCAGGGATAATACATTTCATAAAAATTTGGTGACCCCCAAATAACTTCTGGCGACCCCCACAGGGGTCGCGACTCCTAGTTTGCGCACCACTGGTCTAGACCATGCCTGAAACACTTTCAATGTAGGCATTACAAGAATTTTTAATATTATTCAAATTTGTGTTCATTACTAGTTACTAGAAAATTTTCCGCTTGAAAAGTTTTAATCCCTTGGTCTCTTGGGAAAACTTAAGCGAGTTTCACTGTATTTTATAAAACTCTAAATGCTACTATTTAGCGTTATAAATGATTGATTTATTCACAGTCATACAATCGGTTGAATTTTTATAATCATTGCATATTTCCCTTTCATGTCTAACCATTCATTGTTTTCTATTTCCACTCCCTTGAAAAGCAATGGATCGAGGTTTCACTGAATGTTTCTTAAAAGGATTCAACAATTTCTATGGAAGTTGTAATTTCTTTTCCATTAAATAGGATTCTATTGTGAACTGCACCAATGAGACTTCACTGCTAAGACAATATAAAAATAATAGGCCCAAACTACCTCATCAAAGCCAATTTTCAACTCAAGGAAATTTCGATTTTATTTATAGTCTTGCGTTAGTTAGCTAAGAAAAAAATTGAATTTCTAAATAATTTACAGAACTTGACTCATCATTTCCATAAATCTTTAAAAAAAAAAAAAAAAAAAAAAAAGGAAGAAAAGTTTTGACTGAAACTTCTGATCTATTAAACCTTTCGATATTGTTCCCCATGTAATGCATATGTGAGAGAGATCGAGAAAATATTCTACTTAAAAACAATTGCCTCTTAAATAAAATACATTTGCTTATTTCAGTGAAATGCATTATCATACGAAACCAGAAATAATTTCTTTTCCTGAATACTCTAAAGAATTTTTTTTTGTCTTTTTTGTATTTCCTTCTATAAACTAGATAGATGATTTGTTAGAAAAAATTATTATATCTTTTCACAATGGAGACTATTATTAGAATGTACTTATTATAATTTTTAACATTGATGTGTAGTTTCTTGGTATTTTATATGTAGCAAACCTAGAATGAGCAATCTAGTTAGAGGAAGTGGTTGAAGTACTGAAATTTTTTCTATCTGCTACTTAAAAGCCATTCTTACACAATTTTTTTTTCAAACTACTCAGAAATAATCGTTTAAAATTTTTCATAGCTTCATCAACTACAAAAACTTGCAATTTAATTTTCCAGTATTTTTGAAGTGGGATTATTAGGCTGCAAATCTGAATTTATAAGTTGGGCTGTTTTCATATTTTAGCAATGAAAACTAATTCATACAAATCACAATAAATGCTATTTAATGGGAAGGAATTATTAATTTGGTTTGAAAGTCTAAATGCAAAATATGTGTTATACTAAGTAAGACAAAAATATGCGTATATTAGTCATAAAATATAAGTTTTGTATGACTAATAATACAGTATAATATAGTTTCGAATGAAGTTTACTGGTTAAACTTTAATCTAATATATCTCTAGAGAAATCTATAACAGGCGTAAAAGCTTCTCTCTTTAAAAATAAATATCAAAATAATAGAAACAATAAAAAGTCTAAAGTACTTTTTAAAGATGACTCAATTCTTATTTATTAACTGAAAAATTGTGGTACTAAAATTAGTAAATAATATATGAAAGTTTAGTTTTAGGATTTAGGGGCTCCTGGACAAAATTCCGATTTGCCCATGCGATAAAATAAGGGTCAAGTAACCCTTAGTGTTAGGGGTTAGTGTTGACAGTCCATGTCAACACTAACTTCATGCATTTCTTAGTCCTGAGATAAAACTCAGTTCTTACCTAAAAATTATCTGCAAATAGTAAAAGGAAAGAAAACAATAATAGTTAAAATATAATTTTTTTATGCTAAATATATCTAATATTTATTTTAAATACAGAAATAACAGATTATGCATTTTAAAGCATACTAATTTTAATTAACTTCTATTTTATTTGCTATAAGTTAAATAGTAAATTTCAAAAGTATAGGACAATTACAAATGCTCAATGAGTGTTACAAATATTGACAAAATATAAGAATTCTATTTCGAAAAGAACCTTTCATTTTAAAAGAGATAATGCTACTTTTTATTGTTAATAATTATATTTATTGGAGTATCATGAATATTGAAATTTTTTTCATATTCTTATTTAATTTACAGTTAGTAGATTTCAAACGTATAGAAGAGTTAGAAATGCTGTTGAAAATATCCACAAATTACAAGAATTAGTATTTCGAAAAAACATTTAAAATTATTATTAGCAGTAATTATATTGTTTGTTTTGGTTAATACTTATATTCATTGGAGTATTATGGATATTAAAAACATTTTTATTTATTCTTAATTTAGTTACATCTTAAATAGTTAGTAAATTACAAAAGTACAGAAAAGTTAGAAATCCGAATAGAGTGTTGCAAATATTCACAAATTACAAGAATTTTTATTTCGAAAAACAATTTTAAATTATTATTAATTTTATCACTGTTCGTTTTGTTTGATTTATATTCATTGGAGTATTAAGGACGTTCAAACATTTTTTTTCATATTTTTAGTTAAGTTACAAGTTAAATAGTAAATTTCACAACTATAGAAGAACTAAAAATGTTCATGGAATGTAGTAAATATTCACAAAGTACAAGAAAATTTATTTCGAAAAACATTTAAAATATTAGAAACTTGGTATTATTATAATCAGTGTTTGTTTTGGTTGCTAAATATATTTAATGGAGCATTATGAATATTAAAAAACTTTTTTAAAATTCTTTGTTAAGTTTTATATCGGAATAAGATAGAAATATCAAATATTTAGCCACATTACGGCCATCTGGAAGTCCACTTTCGACTTAAACATGTTCTAGTGGGTTCTACACATAAGTATGAAAGATCTACTTATTGAGTTCAAATGTTTGAATTCCTCCAGCGAAGGTTTTTAATGCGTTCAGATGCTGATGGAATGTTTTCCTTCTATTGAGAATACCGTTTCTTTGTCGAGGATACGCAATAGACCCAGAAAAACCTTCTATCCTAAGAAACGAGCGGACATGTCAGAAAAACGATAATTCAAAAAATTAAAGGGGAACGAACAGGGGATTGCAAAAGATTCCGGAATGAATCTGTCGTCATGACAACACTCCTTATCCGCTTCACTAGTCATCATTCCACCCACCCCTTCATATTTTCATCATCTATTTTTTTTTTCTCAAACATGTCGTCTATTTCCGAAATATTTTGTTTTCGGGGGAAGGAATTTTTAAGAGCGCTTTACAAACTGACAGTACTTATTCCGTATTTTTCCATGCAGTATTTCTCTTCCGGGGATGGCATCAGAGAGGACGTGAGAGGAGGGGAGAGATCAGGGTATATCGAATTTCGAATAGGGAGGGGTATTAAGGGGAGCATAGGAAGAAGAGGGAGGGAGAAAGAGATGTAAGATGTTCTTAATCCTGGAACGAAGTAGCGATTAAATATTTTTGGAATAATGCGGATTTTTTTGACATTTTTTATCAACTGGAAGTTCGAGCTTTATTGGCAGAGAGAGAGCTATCTTCGGGTAAAACATGAGACTTTTCGTCATTAGTTTAAAAAAATCTGCATTCGGGTGTAAAGTTAACGGCCAGATTTCAAAGCGGTTGTTTCGGAGGATTCAATGACGGTATTAAAGCAAACGTTTCTGAAAAGGTTAAACATAAACAGAGCGCGCAGATTAAAACGGACGAAAATAAATCAATTGAGAAAAAGAAGGCGAAGAGTTTGAGAATTTTTTTTTTTTTTTTTTTTTAATATTCACTCACTTTTAAAATATGTGAGCGAAACACCTTTCTATAACCATTTTCCCAGGAAGTTCTTAGAAATTTATTGATTAAATTACAGAATATTTTAATCTTGATACATTAACCCTTTAGCAGACAGTGGTTTCACAGCGAAACCTTTTGTTAATCATTTTTTTCTCTAATTTTTGGAGATTGGTTTGGTGCGTTACGGTCTACTCTTTGCAGCACGAGGGCTAATGAGACCAGGACCTACTGTTTAAAGCCTATTCCGAACGGCTACGAACATCCATGCCACTGTGGGATTCGAACCCACGAACTCCGGTTCCGAAGGCAAGTACCCTGACCATTCGGCCATCGTTCGGCAATTTTTGGAGAAATTTGAATGGTTTTTTTCTGTTTTTGACATTTAAAACTTACAATAGATGATAGTACTGTATTTAATTTAATTTTCTTTTGAAATATATACTTATACTTGCTGTACCTAGAAAGTTAGTAATTCGATTTTTTTTTCTCTTATGACCCCGAACAAAAATATCTATTCAAACAACACTTATAAATTGTTGAACTATTTATTTATTATACTTAAGAACACTTATTTATTGCTCTTCCAGTATAATTAAAATTTTAAAAAGCATTGTGTTCACTCTGTAAAAGGGGATGGATTTATCAGTTAACCTTCTTCAATCCCTCCTATGGTATCCTGTAAAACAAACCCCTCTAAAAATTGTAAAAAATTTTTTTAAACATTTTGCTTTTATAAGGTTTATAAATAATATTTATAAAGTAATTTCATTAAATTCCAAAGAATTTATGTAGGTGATCATTAAGGGGTTAAGGGGACAAAGGACCTTTGGTGTGAAAAATTTTGACCAAAAATAATTTTTTGTTTAAAAAAAAGTTAATTATACGCTTTATTATCAAAAGATAATTTTCGAATAAATGATTATTTTACTGCACTAAAACCTGCCTTTAACCATACACCCTCATTTTAAACTTTTAAAAATAATATTTTCTAGTTTGACGATTTTTGTGTCGAATTAGTAGTTTTGAAATGTGTTAGGTGCATTACTTTTATCTATTTCTTATTAAAAATTTTGGAGATTTTCTGCTAGTGCTTTTCTTATTAAAATGGATATACTTTTGAATATCGCAATGTATTTGCTTGAGTTTCAGAGAGTTTAATACCGTAAAACGGCGAAAATAGTTGCTAAAAAATTGAAGCGTTTTAAATAATTGTCATATAAGTAGCATTTAACTGAAATGAGAATCGGTAATTGATATCCAGCTTTGCTTCCATATAAATTTTATATAAAGGAAGAAATAAAAGCAAATTTTGCGAGACAAATTTTGCGGCCCACGAAAGCTTTTTGAAAAAAAAATCATAGCTGTCTAATTTTTCTACAATGAAATTAAAAATCAGTACATAAATTGACTTACAAATTCGTACTCGCTTTATCTGCTAAAATTCGCAAGAACAGAGTTGATGGTACATATTATTTCATTGTTTGATGAAGGTTACCATTCCCGTGTCTTAGTGCACCCCCTCTCTAAATTATCATTTTTAAAATTTTATTTCCCTTACAATGTAAATTTACTTCGTCTTTTCTTAGTTTTGTCTTGCAATTTGTCAAAATTAGTTCAAATAAACTTACACTGTTCAATTATTTTTTACAGTAAATTTTAGGAACTTTGGGTTATATTATCAGAAGTTTAGTCAAGTAATAATTAATAAAGAGAAATAATTAACTTTCAGTCAGCAGTACTTAACTTGTTTAAACTATAATATTTTCAAAATAGTAAATGCATTAAATTTACTTCAAATTTTATTACGCATTTTTCTACATAACCGAATTTTACAATAAACTTAAGAACATGATTTTTTTTAGAAATTATACATTATTGTCAATTTAGCATTAATAGAAAAATAATTAACAAGTAAGTACGAGTAAATAGGAAACAGGCTCATACCCTTTGCAGAAAGCTTATGGTTATGACTATAGAAAGGCAAGGAGGGACGAGAAAACGGACTTCACCAGAAGCTAGTATCAGGACTATGACCATTATGAAACTGAATTAAAACTATCACACATTTTTTGGCTACAAGTAGTTGCAATTTTAATTTCAGTGTTGACGCAGAAACGTGCTAATTATTTACATAGAACGAACACAGTTTCAAACAATATAACCCATAACACTTTGATACAACATTAATTTAAAACATTTCCAATATATATAATAATTATTGATAAAACAATGTGTTCGATTATCACATTATAACATTTACAACAAAACAGGAAGTCTTAAATTGAAGATTACAAACTGAATTAAATTTAATTACAAGAAATAGACTGAACATGTTATTTAACTATAATGAAAAATTAGAGAAAAATAAATAAAAAACATTTCAGTAATAGATACACACATAAATACAATTATTATAAAACCAGAAATTTCTTGAAAGGGGAAGTGATGAAGAAATAGTTGTTAAGCTCATTATATATTTCATCAAATAATCTCACGCCCATTCTACTGTTATATATACATTCATATACACAGGGTTAGTAGTGTGGGCAGTGAGTGCATGCACGTAGGCGCCCAAATTTCTAGGGCGGCCTATTGGATATCTTCTATGTATATGTATTGATAGGGTCGGCCAAGTACTATCTTGCAGGCAGAAATAAGGGGTGACTAAATATTGTAGTGTTGACATTTTGCAGTGTTTGATGGACGCAGCGCCGTGCCCATTTTCTTCCTTTTCAAATTTATATAAATTCTGAATTCAATTAAAAATTTAGAAAATGCCTTTTCATTCTGAAAAGTGCCCTCTCATTTAATAAAAAGTTTCCTTTTTTAGAAAAGTCCTTCCTGTCCCTTTTTAAAAACTATGTGAACACTAAAGTACTGTATTGAACGCAGGCTGCTAATAGCCCAGAACTGGCCCTGAATATATATATATATATATATATATATATATATATATATATATATATGTATATATGTATATATAAAGATATATATATGTATATATCTACATATATATATATGAAGTGGTTAAGGCATGGAAGACACATTTGATTTCATATATAAAAACTTCTTTATTGTAATCCTTCTATCCATAGCTATGCCATTTCTATATCCTTTATTCTTATACTTTGCCACGACAAGCATGTGGAAGATGATATCAGCCCTATTTCCCGCTCAGAACTGACTCTTTTGGCGTTGCTACCCTAAGCAAAATTCCTATGTCTATTTCCGCGTTGGCTTCTTCCCTCTGTACAGTTCAGCTCAAATGTGTGTCTTTCTCCTATTACGTTATTGTTAATGAGTTGTAACTATTTTTAATTATAACTCGCTTAATTCTTAACCCCCATTTTTAAACCTCACACACAGAACGCATATATATATATATATATATATATATATATATATATATATATGTATATATATATATATTTATATATATATATATGTATATGTATATGTATATATATATATATATGTATATATATGTATATATATAATATATTTATATATATATATATATATATATATATATATATATATAATATATATATATATATATATATATATATATATATATATAAATATATCATATATTATTATATAATATACTCTGAGAAGTCAACGAGCCGAGGATGTCTCGATAATGCCTTTACTCCTGACTATTGCACAGATTAACAGTCAAACATCAAACATGGCTTCGAGTGGCTATCGTCCACACTCTAACAAAGAAACTACATTTGGCCAAGGTACATACAGCAACCCTTTTTGAAGACTAAGCGCTTTTATGTGGAATTATTAGTGATTCATGCGCCTGCATTAAAGAGTGCACTGCGTATTCTGCCTTTAACCCCATATTATTAATTTTATGTCTTCAAACCTGGCATATATATATATATATATATATATATATATATATATATATATATATATATATATATATATATATATATGTGTAATGAGACTGACTTCTCGATGGGGGGTTGCAGTCATGGCCATAAAAATGATACCGTTTCAGCTAAAGACCTTTATTAGGATAACTTTGAAGGACGGGTTCCCACTTCATCATAGGGACAAACTGAATGGTCAGCTAGCATGAAGTTCTATGTACAAGACAAGTAACACCTGGGTCAACATCTGTGGGAAAATATCTCTAGAAAAATCTGTCTCCGCTACCGTGTATCTCCTTTTTATTTGGAAATTTCCTAAATTGTCCGCTAGGGCCATGTAGGTTTATAATTGGCCAGGAACCTTCTCTGAGGGCGTAACCTGTAGCCCCAGTGGTCAATTTAGGTTAGGGGTTAAAAAGGGGAATGGAAAATGACGCGGAAATTTTTACCCTTGATTCAAGTTTTGAAAATCCCTGAGAATTTTCCTTACATATATATATATATATATATATATATATATATATATATATATATCCAAAATGTTTACTAAAACTATTAAATTCAGTAATTTACATCAAGTTTTATTAGGCATTGTCCCAATTAAATCCCATTTTACGGTAATTTAAATAAATTAAAATTTTCAGGAACCATGCATTATCAACAATTTAGATTGCGCTAAAATCAATAAAAAATAAAATAATTAAAAGTTTAAGCGGAATATTTTTTAAATGTTTGCGAGCTAAATCCAGAAAGTTACATTCGCAGATAGATATTAGATATTTCCTGAAATTTCATTTTACAGAAAATTTTTTGGAAATAAATATTTGATTATTTTTAGGTACTCTCACATTATCAGCAATTTAGATCGTGTTGGAGTTAATGAAAGAACATAATTAATTTTGAGTTAGTACTACTCAACTTGTCATTCCACTGGATATTTACTAGATTAACTCCTAGAAATCCTCTAGGTTTTTTCAAACTATTAAATGTATAGAATGCGGACATTTATTTCAACTTTCATTAGATAATTTTAATAAAAGGCAACTTTTTAGATAATTTGCACTGTATTTCACAGCAAATACAACAAAATGAAAATGTATCTATTTTTAGGTACTATACAATATTAAAAATTTACATCATGTTAGATCAAATAAAGCCAAATTAATTAACTTTGAAGTCAGTAATGGGAAAATATTCGTTCAATTACAATATTTTTTTTTTCAAAATACACTTTCACTATGCGAAATTAATAAATTCCCCAGGCAAAAAATATGAATACTGTTTGAAAGAAATTCTAATACATTAAAAAAATCTTGAAGCGGTTCATTAATTATCATCGTTTATATCAAAAAATGAATGCTTGATTTTTTTTCTTTTGAACATCATTTATCAGACATTCTAACTTAAAAGTCAATAAATAAATGCCAATAGATTCAATATAATTCTGTCAACCCTTATTTTCGAAATTAATAATGTCATCTCATATATCTTTCCTATGCTCTGCACATTTTGGGAAGAGATTATTTATAAGGATTCCTGATTGACACGGAACAAGAAAAATCACACACGAGATTTATATTTCAAATATAAGCGTCTCTCTGCCTTTCGTATTTTTATGATTTTCGAAAAAGAATAAAAGGATGAAATTAAATTTCAACCTTCTCATATTTTAATAAGAATAGAAAGGGAAGATTTATGGCATTACATTACTTGTCACTCGACTACTGTTGTAAAACTACGTTCATTAATTATAATACTTATTTATTATATTCTGAGTATAATTAAATTATAGAACTGTAACTAATTAATTTAATATTATGATTAATCACATACAGAAATACAAATACTCATGTTTATTGCTATATAAGCCGTAATTAATGTATATATGGTGAATTTGAAAAGATAATGACATAGAATCACAGCACTACGAACTTTATGGGCTGTATTTGGCAATTTACTATTTAACCGTTTGTATGGGGCCTGCAATCAGACAAAGAAAGCTTTGGCCTCCACCAGGCTGTAGTGCTGTTGAAGAAGACGGGGCCTGCGATGGCTTAGTGTCCAGCGTGCTAGGATTCATTCAAAAGGTGTCGGATTCAAGCAAGGCAGGCGACAATTTACTATTTAACCGTTTGTATGGGGCCTGCAATCAGACAAAGAAAGCTTTGGCCTCCACCAGGCTATAGTGCTGTTGAAGAAGATGGGGCCTGCGATGGCTTACTGTCCAGCTTGCTAGGATTGATTCAAAAGGTGTCGGGTTCAAGCAAAGCAGGCGAAAATTCACTATTTAACCGTTTGTATGGGCCTGCAATCAGACAGAGAAAGCCTTGGCCTCCACCAGGCTATAGTACTGTTGAAGAAGACGGGGCCTGCGATGGCTTAGTGTCAGCGTGCTAGGATTGATTCAAAAGGTGTCTGGTTCAAGCAAAGCAGGCGACAATTCACTATTTAACTGTTTATATGGGGCCTGCGATCAGACAGAGAAAGCCTTGGCTTCCACCAGGCTGTAGTGCTGTTGAAGAAGACGGGGCCTGCGATGGCTTAGTGTCAGCGTGCTAGGATTGATTCAAAAGGTGTCTGGTTCAAGCAAAGCAGGCGACAATTCACTATTTAACCTTTAGTATGGAACTTGAGATCAGAGAAAGCCTTGGTCTGCACCAGGCTGTAGTGCTGTTGAAGAAGATTGGACCTGCGATGGCTTAGTGTCCAGCGTGCTAGAATTAAGGCGTCGGGTTCAAGCAAGGTTGGCGTACTAAGCATCTAGCCGTATAGCTACAGTTTACATTTGTAGGTCTAGGTGTATTCTAGCATGAAGGATTTAGGTGAGTGAAAGGTACAGAATCAGGAGAAAAATACACCTCGTGGATATCATACAACATTGAAAGAATTCTTCAACGTGGCATCGACAACGCCTTACACCCGTAAGGGTAAACGATCTGTTGCAAGGTATCAAACACTTTGTGTCATCGTGCTGTATATTTGGAACATACACAAAAATCAATGTAATTTTTTTTAATGAGCTTTAAAAGACAGTTTTGGCAGAGCAGCAACTAGAGGGGAGACACGACGTGTTCTATCCCTTCTCGTAATTCTGTTATTTAACCGATTACCTTTTACCTATGAAATAAAAACACATATTAAAAAATATTTTTTAAAAAAACTGCATACTCAACCATTTAATTTTGATTTTATTTAATTTTTAAAATTTCTATTTATTTTCTCAATTTTAGTATTTTTGCTGCAAAGTTTTGTACACATTTACTGAAACATATTACACAAGGATGTGCATGGGCTTTTATACATACACACATATATGTAATGAATGAAATATATTTTACCAATTACACTAAAAATTAACCCCTATTTTTTAGTTTACCCGAACTTAATGGGCAAAATGAATTCCTAATCTAAATGCATTTGAGGCTCCATAAGAAACACAAGTCTAGCATTGTGAAACTTTACATTTATTAACGATCGAAAAGCAACGGTTTAACCAACCATCTGAAAAGTGCAGGTGCTCCAAATCGAATGGTACAAGAATAATACATTTCCATAAATGTCCAACACAAGAGCGAAAATACGTAATTTTATTCCCATGAGGTTAGATATAGTTCAGCGGGTTTTGATAGGCAAGGGTAAACATCTATCATTTAATCTAGCTTGAAAAACATAGTGCTGCAATTCAGTTATTGGAGAAGCGAAACAATTTTAATGGGAAGGCTGAAAAATGTGATCAGAGCACTGAAAATTAGCATTTATTCCTGAATTAGTTTTGAGAGACGTGTAAAAATAATTTAAGTCACAGAACACTCCTTTATCTGATACTCTATGGCTGGTAAATTTGGTATGAAAAAGTGAGAAGGGGGAAAAGAGAATTTTAGATAACTATTATAGATGTAACAATTTTAACATATTACAGACACACACACACACATATATATATATATATATATATATATATATATATATATATATATATATATATATATATATATATATATACATATATATATATATATATATATATATATATATATATATATATATATATATTAGGGATGCAACGGTTATTCGGCCAACATACCGCATCCGGCATATCCGGCCACTAACCGGATAATTGGGAATAGCCGGATATTACAATAATCCAGTGGTACATCGGGCCAAAAATTATACACTAAGAAATAAGATAAATATAACAAAAAAAAATGAAAAATGTTAAACAATACACTATATATACACTATATATACACTATAAGTATATTGGAACATTATGGAAAAAATTAGGTTTATTTATGCATTTCATTACAAAAGTTCATAAATCATTCTTTTTTTCAGTCTCAGCTGCAAAATTGTGTTTTTATATCTGAGAATACAAAAGACAAAACTTACTTTTTTGGAAGATAAAAGATTAAAGATAATTTACTTAAAAAAAAGTGGGAATATGTTCTGGAAATTTTTCATGCACAAACATAAGAACCATTAAAGAAGGGAGATAAAGGACTATTAAAAATACTTTTATTTAGATTTCTAATTAAATGTCGAATTGAAATATTGAGTACTGAAACTTAAAGTTTAAAATAAATTATAGTACAAATAGTTGACTAATCAAAAAATATAAAAGGTGACAAAAATACTACAATTTGGTTGCAAAAATAAAGTATATAAAATTGATATATTTAAAATAAATTTTTTAAAAAAAGTGCGAAACATACTGACATCCGACCGGATATCCGGCTGAAAATATGGCCAGATATCCGGTATGCGTTATCCGGTCAAATGGACATCCGTTGCATCCCTAATATATATATTAAATTTTATATAATGTTTCATGTAATTATTAATAATTAATATTAATATTGAATTTTATATAAATTTTTTTTCTAAATTTATGCTTTATTTTTAGTTAAAATTAGTAAAATGTCTGGGAGAGCTCAGTTCAGTCTCTGTCCTGAAAAACATTGTAGTTACATCACTGTCAACTTCCGTTGGTGAAAAGCAAAGCTGGGTCCAATAAAATATTTAAAAAAAATGTATAAACTATATTTTAGCTATCCCTAAAAAGTGACGCTAGGTATTAATGGGTTTATATATTAAATACTATAAATTGATTCGAATGAAGATTCAAATGAACACACCGTTTAACTTAACAGACGAATTTATTGAACCTGAGTAGCAACTCGCAACTTTACAAGATCGAAAAGTTGCCTACAACTAGTGGGTATCAGCTTTTATACCCAAACAGAATATTCGAGAAATAACTAATTTACATATTAAAGAAAGATCTAGAATGTTCGAGAACATAAAGCAACAATAAACAACATTTTTATTGTTGATTATTGTTGTAATAATTAATAATAATTAATGCAAACTAAGGTATTGAATGAAAAACTCGAATGTTGTTTAATGAATAAATAAACATTTTATCTGGCTTCATCAGCTATGTACGTGTCATTTACATAAGCACTGTATAAAACCTTCAAAATAATTTACTTATATTACTTCGGATGAAATAGGAATTTTGTTACAAGAGATCTCTTTGAATCCTCATTATATAAAAAAAAAGAAGTGACGAAATCAACCGCAGCAACAAAAAGGTTTTAGAATCCTTAAAAGTTATGGCTTTCGAAGTTGAATTCCTTGACCTGACTGGAAATTGCTTTAGCAGCATTGTGTGTATTACTATATTAAAATTCATAAAACATAGTACTTCATTAAAGTTTATAATCTTAGCTGTATACACTGTAATAATTTTATTTTTCAATCAGTGCTGTTCCTATACTACCGTGGATTTACGTTTACTATTCGGGTTCTGTATTATTTCATGCATCTTTGTTTTTAATTTGAAAAATTTTCTTAATTTTTGAAACTAGGACTACTTTGGGTTTTATCCGAACAAGAACTTTAAAGTAAGATTGATTCTGATGTCAAACTTATCGAATTTGTAACAATTTAATTTTCTATCTGTTCCTGTACTATTGTGGATTTACATTTACTTATACGGGTTTTGTATTCTTTCATGCATCCATGCTTCTACACTTCATGCGGGCAACATATTTTTACGTTTTTTGCAGTCTGTCACTGGAGCGCGAGTCAAGTAAAAATACGTATTTAGTAGATTTGTGGTGAATACTCGCTAACCACCACAAATCACCTAAACACGTATATGTATGTGTGACATTATATGTGTTTGCGTCGCTATGCAAAGCTTTGAATTTTTTCTTTCCACAAGTTATGATTGTCAAGTTACTCGGTCTTTTGTTGCGTTATTTCGTCTTCAATCGAATTCCTAGCTCCAATGTACAAGTCGTGTTTTGTCAACTTGAAGCTTGGTTTTTTTATTGTTGAATACAAAATTGATAAAATGAGCCATTGTGACAAAGATAGTGATGAAGAAATATGAGCTGACAGATTATCGGAGTTTAATTTTAAAAATAATTTATTTTTGTGATTTCGTAAAAATATTTTTTTTTGTTAAATAATCATACAGTATTAAAGTGTAAAATAAAAAAAAGTTTCGTTCACAAAAACAAAGTAGTTTTCGATTTACTGTGATTTTTCTGAATAACTAAACTTTCGCGCGATTCAAAACGGCCGCTTCACGCGTAAGTTGACTGTGAAGTATATCCGCATGCCAAGTGTTTAAGAGACTTTTGTTAAGGTGCCAAGACTTTTCTTAATTTATAAAACTAAGACTACTCTAGGGTTTATTCGAACAAGAATCTTGTACTAAGAATGATCCTGATGTCAAACTTATTAAATCAATTATTTATCTAAAGAATAAAAAAAAGGATCATTTTCATATGAAGTAAAAATTTAATCCATTTATAAAAATCAAACTTTGAAATGGGTGCATTCTTTAGAGAAAGGATCTTGGTCTTAAAGTTTAGGGTCTTGTAAAATAAATCCTGTCTGGAACGAATTTTTCAAGCCTCTGAACATTTATTATCCCTTTATATGATATGAAATTAATCCAAATAACTTCAATTTATTAACTCACATCAATGTCGTATTTTTTCGGTTTGTTGGTTTTGTACAAAATTTATTGATTCTCAACTTGTATTAGAGTATCCTGTCTGTCTATCACGAGTGACTTAGCTTAATTAGAAATAATATTTATAACTTATTGTATAAACAATAGTAGATTAATAATAGACAGTGTCTGATTATCAAACTTATTAGAATGGCAATAGCCGGGGTCTTCAAACTAAATTAGACATTTTTCTAAGAACAAAAATGCAGTATTCAATTTTTTAAATAAAAATGCCTAAGACTTTATTACATAATAGAAAATTAACTTGTAATTTTAAGTTTAGCTTTCCCTTTATGTAGTTTTTTAAAAAAATCCATTAACCCAAGCAAATTATCCGCAGTGTTCTCTTAATATATTTCTTTGTAGGTGGGTTGACAGGATGAAATACTATGGAAGAATCTCATAAAAAATAACACAATGGTATAATTATGGTCAAGAAATCAACTGTAGTAAAATAGAGACTATTTCTCAAGAGGAAAATATTGCACAAGATCCTCAGAATGTAGTCAGTATTTCCCTATTCCTGTTTTAAATGAATACCGATTTTGCATGATGGACTATTTTGAATGAGTACACATTTTTGACAAAATGCAATTTGGGATTATGTAAAAATTATCAATACAGCTCATTTCTTTTTAAATGAATTATTTTGCTCAGTTTGTTTCCCGTTTGTCATGTAAACATTGATGTGTGTACTTAGTAATCAAGATGCTTGCTCTGGAACTCCTTATAAACATGATTGGTCTTGCTAGTAGCAAGAAATCAGATTGAATTAAAGAAGTCAATGCCTCATAGGTACTAGTAGCCCTGCAACAGGAGTTGGAAAACAACGCCTTACATTCTATTAACGCTTTATTGATTCGTTACTATAATGAGCTTAACAGGATCGAAAGGGTACGCCCGCATTCAAACGCTGGTTACGACGTCAAAATTCTTGATGGATTCAGGCCTTGAATTAAAATGCCCCGTCGCATGCTACTGGTAGCAAGTTATGCCATTTAGGGAATGGAAGACAAGCGTGGGAACGAATTCTGCGCTTATTCTATAAAAAGATGGATCGCATATCTCATCGTAACAAGGGCTTCGCTTTTTTTATTTCGTTCCGCCATCCAGTTCCGGTCGAATACGCTCTCTTAGGCCCCCATCACTCGACACTCGTGCCCGTCGACTGGTGGTGTGCCTCCGTTCTGTCGACTCCTCTTTAATCGCGTCTCGGCGAGCGCGAAATCGTACGTGGGGGTACCAGTCCCAAATTGTTACGCCCACCCCCATGTCGTCTGGAGGGTATTCTTTCTCACTCCATTCTCCTGATATACGACGGTACAAATTGTGAGATGCTTTTAGGCCAATCTCCAAGGTACTGGCAACAGCCGAGAATTTCTTGGATAAAAAAAGGGGCTCATTTAGAGTCGGTTTGGTTCGCACGCTAGATGTTAAAAGAATTGCCATTATATCGAAAATAGAAGGCTTATGTATTTTTGTATGATTTTATTTTTCTCGCGCTGTTAGTTTGTCTAGGTCTATAGCCTGTAGTCGATTTTTCGCTAATTTCCCGATCTCCAACTGAGCTGAAATTTTGAGTACAAACGTATCTTCGTGGACAGTACATGAATCAATAAAAATCACTTATGGATAAATTAATTCATTTTAAAAAGTACGTTGCTATCCTCATTTTTTTCTCTTTACATATGTGTTGGGGATTTAATGGTAATTGCTCAGCTTTAACGCTGACGGCCTGGGTTCGTTTCCAGGTCGGAAAATCTTTATTCCTGATTACATATGCGAGTAGCTTTGGCTACCGACAGATATTATCTTAATAAGAATTTAAACAACTGAAAATCTTGCTAATTAATTATTCTCTCAAATAAAGCTAACAAAACCATCATGAATTTGTTCCTATATTTGCGTATATTGTTAATTACTAATAAAATAATATTTATAAATATTAATTCAATAATTTTAATAGCATTTTAATGTGAAGATTGACAAAGAAATTTTAAACTGCAACTTGATTCAGTGAATTTTGTTTGAAAAATTTTCATTTCAACGCGACAGAGATTAGTTCAAATTTATTTAATAACATCTTTCCAAAAAAGTAAGAGTAAAGATAAAAATAGAACTAAAGAAGAACTAAAATAGCACAGAGTAATTTAGATTTAATTACAGAAGGTGACAAAATATCATTCATTACCCAATATCTTTGAACTGATATTCTGCTTTTTATATATATTTTGCGCAAAAGCACTGGATTTGATTAGAGAAGAGTCAAAGGTTGTATCCATTTCTAAATCTTTATTCGGATAAACACCTGAACAAACGAAATACCGAAATACAAATTCATCAACGATCAATCTAGTTTACATTTATCGACTTTCTCTAGATTTTTGCTTTTGTCAAAAAGAAGATCAAGTAAACACGTAACAAATTATAGATCTTAAAGTGTAGTTTTGGAACACATTAAAGAACATAGAACTAAAAAAACGGAGAAAGAGGAATTTTTTATATGTATAAAACACTTAGCGAGTTAAGTTATTTTAAGAATGGAGTTTTAAAAACAAACTTCATGAGCCAAATGTGGAAAAAAATTTCAGTTCAAGGCTAAACACTGTAAATAAAGTTATTTGCAGAGTGTTTCGTTATCACACTGCATCGATACTGCAACGTAAAAGGGATACAAATATATACAAAGATAATCATATAAAAGATATTCTTGTATCAGAATTCTCCATTAAAAGCAAGATGATCATGAAATAAAAGAAACACTCTTCTCCTGAAAATTTCTATTCTAAAAAGTCCCAGTACATTGGTTGCCATGGGAAAATTCTATAAATAATTTTATTTCCGTTTGGAATTGAAAAGATAGGGAAGCTTCCTAGAATTCACCTTAATGTGCAGCTTGTTAATAATTTCTTTTCAGAGGATGGCAACTAGAAGATTCTAAAACGTCTGTAATGATAGATGAAATAACAAATAATAAGGGATTTACGATTAATGATTTTCTTTTAAGAATACCTTAAGCGCAAAACCTCCCTTTTTTTTATTTGCATTGAAGTGTGAAATTTATTAATTTTAAACTTATAACTAAGTTATAAATAGATCTCAATAACTGTTTGATATTTATGTTTCAAATTATTATAGTAAATTTAATTAATTTTGATTGTAATTTCTATTTTCATACTTATTCTTCTACTTATATAAATAATTCTTACTTATTAATCTGATTTACAATTAAACTACATTTTATTATCTGTCGTTATCAACATTTCAAATCTTATAGATACAATCACTCTTGGAAAAAATATAGAGTTGAAAGTCCATTGAAGCAATAAAAATATATATTGAAGCAATAGAATTAATATTCGTTTGATTCGAGAATAACAAAATAGATACAATAACTCTTAGAAAAAAATAGAGTTGGAAGTCCATTGAAGCAATAGAAATATATTATGAAGCAATAGAATTAATATTCGTTTGATTCGAGAATAACAAAATAGATACAATCACTCTTGGAAAAAAAATAGAGTTGGAAGTTCATTGAAGCAATAGAATTAATATTCGTTTGATTCGAGAATAACAAAATAGATACAATCACTCTTGGAAAAAAATAGAGTTGGAAGTCCATTGAAGCAATAGAAATATATATTGAAGCAATAGAATTAATATTCGTTTGATTCGAGAATAACAAAATAGATACAATCACTCTTGGAAAAAAAATAGAGTTGGAAGTCCATTGAAGCAATAGAAATATATATTGAAGCAATAGAATTAATATTCGTTTGATTCGAGAATAACAAAATAGATACAATAACTCTTGGAAAAAAAATAGAGTTGGAAGTCCATTGAAGCAATAGAAATATATATTGAAGCAATAGAATTAATATTCGTTTGATTCGAGAATAACAAAACGGTACGAAATGTTTCCTAATTGGGAATTTTAAAACGTTCATCATATACATGATATAAGTGTGAAACAAATTAAAAGATAATAAACATCAGTTCAGTAATAACAAAATACATTTAGGAGAAATATGTTTTCTTCTTTTCATAAATAAACAGTTCTTATTTGTTATTTTAAATTTATAACCTACGACGTTTTATTACTTCTCAATATCATGATTAAAAATTTTCAAGTCACAGTAGTTCTTAAAACAACAAAAGTAATAACATAAAGAGTAGGAAATTCGTTAAAGCAATAGAAAAATATATTCGTTTGCTATGGGAATCTAAAAGCCAGAAGAACGTTTTACACATGGAAATTTAAAACACAACTCTCTTTTAAAGATATCGTGATACTATAAAGATATAAAGTTTAAAAACAAATGTTATAGTCTTCGTTTTTTGTTTGTGTTATTGGTCATCGTCGACACTATGAACGTTTAAAATTTCGTAAACACAATACCTTTAAAAAAAGCAGGAAACCTGTAAAAGTATTAAAATAAATATTCGTTTGCCCTGAAATATCTAAATTTAAAAAAAAGTATTAGAATTTGAAAATTTAAAATAAACCTCACAGATAAAAGACGTTATATTGTATAAATGAAAAGAACAACTACTGATTTTTTTCATGATAGGATAATTTTTAGCGTATGACTTAAAAATAGTCGGTATTCTTTCAGGCTTCTGTAAAAACATTAGCTTTAAAAAAGCAGGAAATCTGTAAAATTAATAACATAAATGATATTCAATGGCTGTGGAAATCTCAAAATCAAACTATTTATTAGAATTTGAAAATTTAAAGCATCGTTCTCTCTCTCTCTCTCAAAAAAAAAAAAAAAAAAAAACCGGATAGATCATATTTATGAATCAAAATAATTTCTTCTCGGTACTATAAGCTTTTTTTTCAGCTGATGACTTAAAAATAGTTCATATTAATTCCTCAATATTCTTTGTTACTGCTCATAGATCGTCACCCCCCTCCACCTTCACCCCGATTAAAATCTCAAGATAAAAGCTGGGTCCTAGTCGGAACAACTGCTAAATGGGTTGCCGTTATTGGCATGTTCTCGCCTGCAATAACGCTATCGCCAAATAGTTGTGATAGGCAATCCATCATTTCAGACAGCGAGAAAGCAAAGTTGATTGATGAACAAGAAAGGGCTGAGGGCAGAAAAGTGCCATAGGGGTTGGATTACAGAGAATAGAACTGGCCATTGTTTCACCAATAAACTTTTGTTTGGAGCACGAAGGAAATTTAAGTTTTTCGAAAAGAACTCAACTGTAACTTTGGAAATTGGCACTCTCTACGCATGTTGCTGTGTATAGCTATAGTAATTTCTACAGCTAGAAATTTCCCGAATATTTCGGATATCTAAAATTAAAGGATAAAGCTCAAAGACGCTCTTAACTTACAAGAAAAAAAATTGTATATGTTAGAACATAAACTATTGCAGGTGATATTCTAAGATACAAACTGTAAATATCAAGAAGATCGTCACTTGAATTCGTTTAAACTTAATTACACGAGAAAAGTTGGTTGGTTGGTTTATGAGTTCTACAGTCTACTTTTTTGCTAATGAGACCAGCCTTACTGATTAACCCCTTGAGGACCAGCACTTAAATTCAATACGAATCGACCGTTGTGAAAACCGTTGCCTTTTACGCCATCTAGTAATTAAATCTAGCATTTAAAAATAAAATAAAAGGTTCAGATCTCCTATTACGTATACGCGCCGCTGGTCTCTCAATATCAACCGGATATCATCGCGTGGAGGAGACGCTGGATTGATAAGAGTGAAATCACTGCGTCGCGTATACGAGACTTTGGTCGCGAAGAGGTTAAAGCCTATTCATTCATGCCATTGTAACGCCTTCAATATTCTCGAATGAGAGGTAACGTGAAGAATGGATCACAGTCAAAGATAAAATTGGAAATTTACTTTTATTCTTGATTAACTACGGCTATTTACAAAGGAATGTTAATTCCCAAATCATGTAGAACTGCAAAGGATGGTTGCCGATAAAACTTCCTCACGATGATCACAGTCGAAAGAAAAACAAGATATTTAATAATCTCTTACAAGTTTTGAGGCTTTTCAGAGTGCAATCAAACTTAATTTATTCCCTGTTCGTTATCCGAGACTCTGCTGCTCCCTATATGAGCGGACTTTACGAATCTTTCGAACTAGAAAGCTGGCTTCGGTAACAAAACACGAAAGCCTCCACGAGGTCAACACACCTACGTACAAAAATGACGAAAAGCCCTGAGTCGCAAAATTGTAGGCTTTTTATACCTGGGGAGTCAGTTACGATCCCGCCAATTGTTTTTAGGTCAATTAAGATCCCAGTTACTTGAGCTAATAACAGTTATATTTTTTAGCTGAATTCTCATTCGCTGTCCCTTTCCGGAATTTCCGAGCATTCATTAACGAGATCCATCAGGGGCGTATTCGTTTATTCAATCCGATTGTCAAAATCCCAGACTCTGCGACGCCACGCTATTGTACTCCGTACACAGGTGTACTCCGATGAACTGTTTAGGAGCGTGCTCGGACTAAGGGGAGTCTTCACACCACTAGTGAGATTCGAACTCAAGAACTCCGGTCAATATCGAAGAGCAGTGACCATTTGGCCTTTTTTTCACCTGAGAACAATGGGATTATATAATTTTGGCTGTATGCGGTTATATTATATTTATATATTTATGTGGTTACATTATAAATCAATATATATGCATTTTATATCATTTTATATTTAAATGTTTGTGAATACGACATTAATCAGTTGTTAAAAAATTGTGTTAATATACAAAAAGTTATGGATGATAAAACAATAATCTAAATTTCTTCCAGTTCATTCCTCTAAAATGACCTTGTCCCATTGATATAAACAAAATATAATGCATGCCCTTTGAAATAAATGACAGATTATAACAACTCTATTTCCCATAAGTTAATCTAACTTCCATTGTGCCCAACCAACATCTTGCATACTTCCTTTCCAGGATAAAAAGGAGGGGAACATAACCCCTTAATACACAGAGATAAATCAGCCGAAACACCTCAAATTACCACGAATTATGAACGTAATGCGACAATCAGTCTGCGTCCCATGAACTGCTGTTTGATCTTATTTTTATCTAATTTTTACAAACCTCCTGCAGTTTCATTCTTCATAGAGCTAATCAAACGATTTCCATCTTCTCCCCGCAAAAAAAAAGAAGTAGTATGAACGGATTGCCATCCGAGAGATCCATACAGCACAGATATCTCCTCCTCCCCGTGTGTGTGAAGAGAACTTCTTTTTATTTTTTTCCCTTAACTTCTTTATCCTGGTTCAATGAGGTATCGACAAAAGGAGCCCGTGATAAATAATATCGCCCACAAAAGAAGTCACCATTGATAAAAGAACCGCAGATAGCAGATCTGCGGAAATAGACAATAAGCCGGCAGAGTTAAATACTGCACCTCAAAAGGAGAAAATAAATAAGAAAGGAAAAAAAAGGATCCGAAAAGAGAGAGAGAGAAAAAAAGAAAGTAGTCTGGTCTTTAATCATCCACTGAATGTGGTAATGTCTTTTCTTGACCACACCACAGAATGACCACACATTTGAGAAAAAAAGTGGAAAAACACCACTTTATATATATATAAAGGATTTTGATCAAAAAATAAAATTTTGAGGTTCTTGGAAGTGTATTGGATATCTGCCAAACACGAAATAAATGGTGTACACCCAGTGTGTTTGCTCTCTCTATTTTTTTCTTAAATTGGCTATTTTTTGTGAAAGGAAAATATTTTTTGAGGTGATAGGGATTTTTAGTATTTTTTCAAGTTTTTAACTAAATTTTATTTATTTTCTTTTTCAAAAAGTGAAACCCATTACTTCCTCTATGTACTATAACAAACTCCGTTTAAGAAGACATGTAAAAAAGGAGAAGGAAAAATAACCTACTATTTTGCGAATTAAGGGATTTAGTATACTACTGTGTTGAGACTATGCAATTGTTGAAAATACTTGCCAGTATCGTAGGGTTTGGTTTGGCTAGTGCTATTATCAATGTTTTGTTTATAAGAAACCCATTACTTCTTCCATGTAGTATAACAAACTCCGTTTAAGAAGACATGTAAAAAAAGAGAAGGAAAAATAACCTACTATTCTTCGAATTAAGGGATTAACTACTGTGTTGAGACTATGCAATTGTTGAAAATACTTGCCAGTATCGTCGGGTTTGGTTTGGCTAGTGCCATTATCAATGTTTTGTTTATAAAAAAATAAAGTTCCTCTATGTACTGTAACAAACTCCGTTTAAGAAGACATGTAAAAAAGAAGAAGGAAAAATAACCTTCTATCCTTCGAATTAAGGGATTTAGTATACTACTGTGTTGAGATTATGCAATTGTTGAAAATACTTGCCAGTATCGTAGGGTTTGGTTTGGCTAGTGCCATTATCAATGTTCTGTTTATAAAAAAACCCATTACTTCCTCTATGTACTGTAACAAACTCCGTTTAAGAAGACATGTAAAAAAGAAGAAGGAAAAATAACCTTCTATCCTTCGAATTAAGGGATTTAGTATACTACTGTGTTGAGATTATGCAATTGTTGAAAATACTTGCCAGTATCGTAGGGTTTGGTTTGGCTAGTGCCATTATCAATGTTCTGTTTATAAAAAAAACCCATTACTTCCTCTAAGTACTATAACAAACTCCGTTTAAGAAGACATGTAAAAAAGAAGGAGGAAAAATAACCTTCTTGTCTTCGAATTAAGGGATTTAGTATACTGTGTTGAGACTATGCAATTGTTGAAAATACTTGCCAGTATCGTAGGGTTTGGTTTGGCTAGTGCCATTATCAATGTTTTGTTTATAAAAAAACCCCATTACTTCCTCTATGTACTATAACAAACTCCGTTTAAGAAGACATGTAAAAAAGAAGGAGGAAAAATAACCTACTATTCTGCGAATTAAAGGATTTAGTATACTACTGTGTTGAGACTATGCAATTGTTGAAAATACTTCCCAGTATCTTCGGTTTGGTTTTTTTAGTGCCATTATCAATGTTTTGTTTATAAGATGACTAATTACATAGGAACCTACTGTTTAAATCTGATTTCAACCGCTACAAACGTAGGCAGTGGGTATCGGAACTAGGAAACCGCAAGACAGCGCCCTATCTATTTGACCACCAGCAGACATGTGTCGGTTTTCTGAGCATTTGTAAAATAATAATGCTTTGTGAGGGATAATTATATCAGTACCTTTTGATTAAAGTGGATTTCAACCGCAAAAAACATCAGCAGTGAGTCGGAAATACGGAACCACAAGGTAACTCCCTACTTATTTGGACACCATCAAATGTTTCATAGTATTCTAAGCATTTGCAAATGACATGAGTCTTCTCACCTGCAATTTTTAAGCGCAAAACCACTGCTAATAAGTAATTATAAGAAGCATCTTCGGCTTGAAAAGGGCATATTTCCCACTGAATTTTACCAAATATGCTGAGAATGAATATTTTGATTTACCATTCCTTTTATTTGTCATCTCCTACGTAAATAGTTCTAAAATTGGTTGTTTTGGACTACTAAGGTGAATTGTTTGTTAATCGAAGCTCATTAAATTGTGGTCTAATGCGTAATTTTAATTGCAAATCAATCATAAGCATCAAAGCCAAAAGTGGGCATTAAACCTAAAGATTCTGAACAGCAATCCTGTTTTTTTTTTAAGAATATCTCTTAGCAAAACGTAAAAGTAAAGTAAAAATCTATCCCTTTCACCCCTCTTTCTTTCTCTCTCTGTCCTCCCTCTCTTCTTTCCTCCTTCTACCCCATCTTTCTCTTACACACCCACACACAAAGGTATTGACAACCGTATTTCACAATATCTTATCTTTTGTGAGAATGAATGAGGCGTACTTGAATCAGTGTTAAAAAATAACATCATTGATAAACAAAATTACATTATTTGCATTATTATACAAATTTTTAAAATTAGCTCATTTGTTTTTCTTTATTTTCATTACTATTGCCTGTTCTTATGTAACTAACATCTAACTCACATGCACTTTTTAAAAAAGGTTTAAGGTTATGTCAAAAGACCATCTATTTCATAAAGGTGTCGTGAGTCTTAATAGTATGAAATCCACTTTTCTTTAAATAAACTATTTATAATGGCCACTGTCCATTTAAATTATGACTAGAAGAATGTATGAAAGTGTAATTATTGTAATTATTAATGCAATTTGCACTGTTTTATATGCATAAACTTTTTATAATTTGATTTTAGGGATTTTTAAAGCAAAATGAACAGTGTATATTAATTGCATCGTAAGAAATCATGAAATATAAAATTAAACTTCGACACAGATTCACACGCATGGCAACCATGAAAGATATTGGCTTTGAACAAATTTACAAAATTCTTCTTTCAAAGAACGTAAAAAATACGAATACCGTAAAATATTTTAAGCCAAATATTGGTAACTGAATACCATGTTAAAAGTGTGTATTAATTTTTATCAAAATAATTAATGCAACAAATTGAGATAGTGGACTAAGATACTAGTCTTAGATATTACAGTTTCATAATCTTTTACTTTTAGGCGATATGATTACAATCATAAGGTTGAAAACTACTGCAGAAAACAAAATACAGTAGACTACGCTTAATGTGATCAGTTTGGGACACCTTGCTTTTGATAACAATAAACGATATGCAAAATTAGATAAATTTACCCCCCTCTAATTCATACGTACTAAATTTCGAAATAAAATGTAAAAACTCCGCTTATATTTATGCACTGTATATTATCCTTTAAAATATAAGAATTATATACATAGCTAAATAAAATTGATCAATTGTTGACTGTGTACAACTTTTTCATTGATAAATTGTTCATAATCATGTTTTTTAAAGTCATAGGAGCGGTGTTGTACTCTACATTTCAACTCTTTCAATGCAATTCAGAGGATGAGAAATGTTTAACTGTGCAGCAGCATTACGTAGATTCATTTTTGGAAACCTGTCATAACGAGTTAAAATTTAGATCTTTTATGTTAATGTTAAATTATTTCGCTTTCTGGCTTCCATATCGACAAGCTGCATGTAAGCGAGGAAGGCATAAATTGTGAATACGCTCCTTCTCAGTTCCTATAAGAATGCGTTGCCTTCTGCTTATCTAACAACCACTGACCACCAGCAGGGTGTGCGTATTTCTGAAAAATTCCAGGAACGTGTAATTTCCCCCCTTTTTTGATCATTTCCCATTTACCTAGGTGGAAGAGGGAGAATTCTCGGAAATTAAAACAGCAGCAAAGGAAAAGAAAAGATTGGGTTCCTTCTGAATACATTGTAAATATTCCTTTGCCAGTTAAAATGAGGTTCGAAAACTGATAACATTAACCGATGTAACGATCACATAAAGCGATAATTTTAACATACAAATGAATAGAGAAAATCGGGACCAAGTGATTTCGATAACAATAAGCGATTGGTAACAATAACTGCGATCACATTAAACGCAGTCGACAAATTGCTGGTTATCTCTTAGAAAATTAAGGAACGATAAATTTTTCGCTGGCACTTTGTTGAGAAATGATCTGGATGAGTAAAAATGTTTTAAAATAATCCAAGAAAAAAAAAGGTGACAGTAACACAAACAGTGTAAGTGACAGCCATCAGTTAGCTGCATGACCAACACAAACACAGTTAAATGCCTTGAACTGCATTTACCAACGGAGTATGAAATGGCAGATGAACCGTTCTGTCAAGTGAATCTATCCACCCTGTGAAAGCCTTTTTCAGCTGTTGGGCATGTGCCAGTTGCATGAACATACCATAAGTCGTCTTCTTATAACGTCTTCAATGTTTTTAAATGGATACAGAATCTGGTGAGAGCACAGTAATACGTGCTTAAGATTCCCCCTTCCCTTTTCAACAACTCCGCAGTCGCAATGTGTAAGGATAAAGTATTACTATCAGCAAAGATTAAGTTGGAGACTCAGGGACTTCGAAGCAGAGCCAGAAGAGGAAGGATTATCTTCAGCGAAATACTGTGTTGCTTATTGCGCCGATGCTCAATATGTGAAGGTGTACATAACTTCCTAAAATATACCACTCCAGGATTAGTGGATTAATTTTCACTTGTGTTGTGATAAAGTGATGTGATACTTATATACAATCTGTAGGCCACAAATACTGAGACTGGAGGAATTGCAGTACCCATCAGAGGCGTAGCGTCCATTTCTGCAGCCTGCCCGAGGAAAAAGACAAAATCTCCCCCCTCCCCTCCTAAATATTATTACTATAGAGAGATAAAATTTTATAAAGCAAAGAAAATATTAAGTATTAAAAAAAACCCAGGAAACGAAATTTAATTTCAAATATATGTTACAACTAATAATAATAAATTGTTATCTAAAACAGTATTATTGCAGAACATTTTTTGTTAGTCGAAAATTACAATAAATGTTATTAGCTACTGACTAATGGGATATAATACACATTTTTTTAAAACACCAGCGAAGATGACGATGACGTCAAACCCACACACGGATAACAAAGTATACTTCTGTGTAAACATCCTGATCATCATAAACCACGACACTAACCATCCAGTTCTGCAGAAACAGTTGTTGCTTTGAGGCGGCAATTTTTGTTATCTTTAGAACAATACAACAGTCAACAGCAGCCGTGGTTTATGAAAGGTAACCACTGCCAACCTTTTTTGCAACTACATATGTGGTTTAGAATGCCGTCTGAGTCTGTGAGACGATGTTAAGGCGACACTGAACTGTTTGAATACGCTTTTCAAACTTCAGCTTTCCTAGGATTTTACGCATCTTAAATCCTCCACAATATGTCTAATGTTAGACGTTAGACAGTGTAATACTTGATAAAACAAACAATCGCTGAATTCAAACAACCATTTTGTATTATTATAGCACTTTATTTTGAAAAAAATCTACCACCATCAATCATTTCTAAAGAATAACAGAACTTGCAATCATATTTTAAAGATACTGCATGATATTCTTTTATTTTAGATTGTTATAAATTCCAAGGGTAGAATTTTTTTTATTTTATTTTTTAAAATTTTTTCTTGTTATAGTCATAAAAAAATAAAAATAAAATATAAATAGTCTAGTCAAGCATCAATGAATAGTAGACTAATAACTTGGCAACTACATTGAAAAAATGAGAACTTGAAATTTATGGATTTGTTTGAACATGATATAAATTATCAAACGCTATTTCTTTATGTCTTTATCTATAATTGATAACAGATTACAAGAATATCATGAAGTTTTATATCCTTCTTCACGTAAATAAGATAAAAATTTTTAGAAATTAAGTTTCAAAATTAAGCAAAAATTATAGCAAACAATTATTTTATTTTTTCCTGGGTAAAGAAGTAGCTTGTTTGTGGTTTTGGAATAGGTGTTTTTTATCGATTTGTACTAAATTTTATGTCTTAAGATAACTTTGACTTTGTTTTCATATCTGAAAGATGCATATGCTGCTGACTAGAAGTACGACTAATAAAACTAGGCTGTAGAATATAAAAAAAAATTTAAAAAAATTTTAGCTCATGTAAAACCGGAGAAAAACTTGCAAATTAGGGCAAATATATACATATATATATATATATATATATATATATATATTTATATATATATATATATATACATACATATATATATACATATATATATGCATATATATACATATATATATATACATACATATATATACATATATATATATGTATATATATACATATATATATACATATATATATACATATACATATACATATACATACACATATATATATATATATATATATATATATATATATATATATATATATATATATATATATATATATATATATATATATATATATATATATATATATATATATATATTATATATATATGTGTGTGTGTGTGTGTGTGTGTGTGTGTGTGTGTAAGTAATAAATTTATTTCCTCTAGTCACAGTAATTATGTAGCCTCTATTGTCCGGGCTACTGGGCAAGGAGAAGCCTAATCAGCTAGCGCTAATAACGAACGTTGAAGTCTGGCCACATTGAAGAGAACAGCATAAGTTTAATTAAAACTTTATTTTAGAGCTGCTAAAACGGACATCTTTACTAGTCAACGACAGACAAGAGAAAGACGCAAAAATCACTCTGCTCGAACAGAGGTGCACCCAAGAGCGAAGACAGAAAGAATTTTCCAACTTACTCAGCGAATTTAAGTGTAAGATCAGGAAAAACGCGGAGCCATTTGCCGGCGACAGCTGGGAAACGTGTTGAATAGACAGAAAATTTACATCTATAGGATAGAAAGCTTTGGGAAATGGATCGAAAGAATTTTAAGTCGAGAACGCTCCTTTGATTAAGACATTTAGAGGTTGGGAAAAAGATTTTAAGGAATTAGAATGGGAGAGAGGAGGTTTTTAAGGAAATATTAAAGCTAAGCAATTTTGATATATTACAAATATATATATATATATATATATATATATATATATATATATATATATATATATATAATATATATATATATATATATATATATATATATATATATATATATATATATATATATATATATATATATATATATATATATATATAAAGGGTGTTCCAAAATTAACGCAAGATTTGAATTTGCCTTCATTCTTGCAATAAAGTTTTGGCAACCCTATTGAAAAAACCATTTGACAGCTAATAATTAAGTGTTAGTAAAAATAGTTTCAACAAGACAGTGCTGCATGCCATACAGCTCGTGGAACAATTCAATTACTGCATATGACATATCTTGGCAGTGTACTCTCTGGTTTCGGTCATAACAGGTCCCCTAGACAGTGGGATATAACACCATTGGATTACCTATTTATGGGCTTATTTGTCAAAGGTCTATGCCAACAAGCATGCGTGCACTAAAGCACCAAACTCAGCCATGTTTAAGCAAAATGGTCATGGAAAATTTCGACAAAAGAGTGCGTATGTGCCAGCAAAGCCTTGAAAGCCATTTGCCCTATGTGTTATTTCATACATAACACTCTTCTGCGCACTTTGCGATTCAATAAAAAATAACAATATAAAGAAAAAAACTGTGTTTTATATCTAGTTCAAATCTTGTATTAATTTTGGGACACCCTTTATATATTATTATAAAGTATATAGTATATATATAAAGTATATATATTATTATAAAGTATACAGTATATATATAAAGTGTATATATTATTATAAAGTATATGTATATATATAAAGTATATATATTATATTTTGTATATATATTATTATGTGAGAAACAGAAAGACTTAATGATGAAAACTCATTACCTATCCAGTGGCTATTCAGTGATACTATTCATTTATTCTCATTCTCTTTCTCGCACACATACGTCGACTTGTTACATACGTATTATAACAGATAGTTAAAATAAATGAAACTCAAATATATTATTTCCCAAGAAATTGCTTTTAGTAAAAGAAAAAGTAAGAAAATATATGAGTGCAGCAAAGATCTCCTTTGAGTTCTTTTCTCATGTAAAATGCTCCTTTTGAATGGGAATATCCATCTGCCAACCTTCCCACGTATCTGCTCATAATCCATAATTACCTCTTCTTCCAGCATGTCACATTCACTTCTTCAAAAACCCGAACGCGACATCAGCTGCCACTTTATGTCGATTCTGGGAAAAATTAGCGATGGATGGAGACCGCTAATTATGCTCGGATTTCGGAACAAACAAAGGACGGCCGTCAAAAGTTGGTGACAACTTCAAAAGAACCTTTGCTGCTGCAGCCGTGTCTTTTGTTTCAGAATGGGGCTCTGATGTAGTATTGACCCCCGAACGAGTTAATTTCGGTAGCCGCGGTAGGATTGGTAAATAACGTATATCGGTAATAAGAAATATGTGCCAGAAAGATATTCTTTTGTTTGCGCCGAGGCGATTATTTTGCTTTTGCCACCTTCTGGTATATGATTAAATTATTTTTCTCGTATCAAAAGCAGTTTATTCCTCTTTCACATTAGGTCATGTCACCGTACGTGGGGAGTGTTGTTTAATATATCCAAAATTATTACCACTAAAACAGATATCCAAAATTCTCCTTTTTCCAACATCTCACTTTTTAATACCTTATTTTCCTCTCTTAAAAAGTCAGATAAAGAAGCACTCTTGGACTTAATTCTTTTTACGTGTCTTTCACAACTAAAGCTGAAGCTGAATTTTCTGTCCAATGGTCCCATTTTTCAGTTGTCCCTTTAAAATGGTATTGCTCCTCCAATAATTAAATTGCCATCTGTGTGGTTTCCAAGCTATCTTAAATGGTCATTCTTGTCATCCTAAAAATAATTAACGACTCACCGAAACAAAATCACGGGATCTCTCGATCTGGGAGTCAGAAACATTGAAAAATGTATTCTTGTAGCATTCTAAGCACAGCCGTTGTACTGTCCAGACAGTCTGTTGACCGATGCTTTTTCTATCTTTAATTAAGTACCAAAACGCTGAGTTGTGTTTTTTTTTATGGAGTCACGACTGAACTACAATTAGGAGTTCTTTTTGCCCAGGAAGCCCGGGTAAAATAAATAATAGAGTCTAAATTTCCCATGTAATTGGTGGAAGATATTTTCACTAGTTACATATTTATTCTTCTTTCACATTAGGTCATGTCACCGTACATGGGGAGAGTTGGACATATATATATATATATATATATATATATATATATATATATATATATATATATATAATATGGGCGAGACTCATTCAAAATCACAACACAGTTTATTTCTGGTAAATAAACATGAAATCAGTATAACAGGCAAACACCTTTACAACTTCATGCACGCAGACAATGTGATCCCGCACATACTCTTTTCAAGTAGGGATTAATAAGGTAAAAGACTACGAATAATTCCTAAGCACAATTGATCACGTGATAAAAAATACCCATGTTTAAAGAGAACTTACTAACTATTGGCTAAAATATTCCAGACAGACGCTGAACTAAGTCTATAGCAGGGAAAAATCAGAATGACCGCGCAAACCCCGAACTCACTTTATGAACAAAAGTTATTAAATTAATATTAAAATACGCAAATAAGGGATTTTAATATTACATATACATATATATATATATATATATATATATATATATATATATATATATATATATATATATATATATATATATATATATATATATATATATATATATATATATATATATATATATAACATGTCGTGATCCAGAGTTAAGGCAAATGGAAAACAGTCTTCTTGATAATAATAAGATTATTAAACCATCGTTAAAGTAAAACTTGCACCATTTTCACTTTTACGTCGAAGACACGCGTAGAGTGTTGTTAACAACTCCATGTCCACGCGCTCACTGAAAAACTTATCTGTTTGCAAGCTCATCAAATTCTTACAAAATGCTTCCGCCTGACCGGATTATCCTAAAAGCTTACGCGAGCGTGGGTCTTTTTCATTTATTTTATTATTGTAAAAGAGTTCCCTTTTTAAAATTGTTTTTAACTCATGTAATTTCCAACTACCTTTTTTTAGACCTCATATATATATATATATATACATAGAAAGGGAAAAGACATATACAAACAAGCATATGTACAGACATATATACATGTATATGTGTGTAAATAAAAGCCTTATAAGATGAAAGTCAGAAAGCTTTAAACGGAATAGACGGTATAAGAAAGAAAATAACTAACAATCGAAAATAAAATGAAATTAAAATTTTGAAACTTGTGAAAATATGCATGTCATTCTTTTCAGCTAAAACTTGCTGTAACATATACGTTCCATAAAAGATATACAAAAATATATTAAAGGGAGTTAATTAAACTCCAATAGCTGCGGAATTAAAAAATAGTTATTGGACCACCTGTTTCAAATTTGTGGCTATTTTATTTAGATTTAATAAGTCGGTTTCTTTTAATTAGTACCATAATTAGTAAATTTGGTGAAACCAGATTTTGAAATAAAAATAAAAATATGTTATGGCTTTAAATAGAAAACAAAAATTACATCTTTTTCTAATTTAAGATTAGCAAAGATTAGTTAAGATTTTTTAATTTGCTTCTTTATATACATATATAATGTAAGTAACGTAAATAACGTATAAATAAAAAGTATGTACTTTTAAAATACTTTTCTGTATTTTTAGCATTCGCTAAAGAAATGCTTTGAAACAAAACTTAAACAAAATAAATTATTCCAAGATAGGCAATGTTTACTAAAAGTTAAAAAAGCTTTACAAAATATCACATAGGGAAATGGAAGTAATAATAGCATATTAACGCATACTCCACATTGGTTTAAAATTCAGAAATTTTTTCATGTGTCTTACTAATAATAGACAAGGCGTCTTTAGGTCTTTCTTTTAGAAACTGATCATAGTTAAACACACAATTGATGTAGTATGAAAGAAGCTTATTTATTATCTGAAATATCCAGCTCTAAGCTTGTCACTTGAAAAGTTATTTTACTATTTCAATGTACGTGATAAACTGTGAGGCCATGTTTCCATACGGAAGCTTTATTGAGTTCTTGGTTGAATTGCTGTGGAAGATATTCAAATACTGAGGGTATTCATTCTGGAGAATGTTGATTGTTCTTATTTTTGAGGAGCAAGTTTAGATTTGAAAATATTTACAACTAAAATACTTCCTTTAGCTCATAATGTACCTATTCAGAGTTTTTTATGAGTGCATAATATATCTTAAAGTAATTTTTTGAAAATAATACTGATGTTTATCATGATATTTGAAAGCTTCTTCATGAAACAATCTGTTAAGATAATTCAAGTGCTTCAGAAACTCTATTCACATCTTTCTGGAAAGAAACACTATTTTGTTGTAATACAAGAAAATTATCTTGCGTAATTTTGATAGGACTTACATAACAAAAATACTATGATATCGCTGAACAAGGGAGCGTTTCGTAAAATTACTATCTTTACAAATTCTTCGACTTTTGTTTAGTCAAGAGGTTGTTGCCCAGCTTGATGTTCTGATGGTTGCATTTAAATATCAATGGATCGTTGTCTGTGTTTTCCTGATTTGACAGTCAATCTCGTTGTTACGACGACAGTTGGCTTATGTACTTACATCAATGGCAAGATTGGAAGTGTCATCGCGGCGTCTGCACACGGTTAACAGTTTGACGACGCTGACAGCTCTTTAAACTGAAGAAACCTTTTTCATACCGATGGCATCAGTGTAGATGGCCCGATCCGATAGTATCAACCATGAAAGGGAATAAATTATGCGTGGAAATAATTACCACAGGGAACACGAAGAGGAATTTTATGCCTTCAGTCATGGTAATACAGGCTGGATTGGTCTCAGGCAAGATATCTTAGTTCAGCATTTTGAATGGATTTCTCTCTATTTTTTTCATGTATACATAAGTTTTGTTCATATGCTAGTCTAACCATACACATTATTTCTTATTTAAAGAGCATTCAAAAGACATTCAATGTTCTAAAATTTTATTCAACTTGTACTTCTTATTATTTACTCATTGTTGTGAAATTCAGTAATTAATAACACGCACGAATTAAGCAATTCATGTGATATATGACATACTGCATGCATGAATTTCAAAATGCGAAATTCTAAGGCTTGGTTTGGTTTGGAGTGCTACGGTCTACTTTTTGCAACACGAGGGCAATTAAGACCGGGACCTACAGTTTAAAGCCGATCCCGAACGGTTACGAATATTCATGCCACTGTGGGATTCGAACCCGCGAAGTCCGGTACCGAAAGCCACCACCCTAACCAATCAGCCATCGTTCAGCCGAAATTCTAAGGAATTATATTGATTAGAATTTTAAAATTCCTCTATTTCGAATCATTTTTGCAAATAAGAGAAAAGACTTCAAATTCATGTAAAAAATTTCCGAAAGAATAACTAAATTTTACAGATTTAAAATCTTCTATAATGTTCATAAGCAAAACTAATCAAGATAGTCAGTTGATAGAAATACGTATTTTCAGCAATGATACACACACGCTGACAATTCTCAATATCTCTCTCTCTCCACACACACATATATATGAATATATATGCACTAGACGACCGACAGACGTTGTTCTGTTTTAATGCTGTAAATCCAAAAATTGTAAAACGTTTTCAGGTAAATTATAAATTGGACCATTTTGATAGAAACGTAAGGAAAAAAATATTTTAAAAATAGTTGATACTACCATGCGTACAGTCATCACAAATAAAAATTCCCACATCACTTATACTGGGATTCGATCCGGGGACATCTCGTACTGAAGCCAGCTGAGCCACAAAAGTTTCAAGCAGCATTATAATAATTTCAATAAGCACGTAATTCTGTATTTTTAATGAAAAGAAAAACATTTTCTATCGGATCAAATATGTGAATCTAAATCATTCTCGAATCAACCTAATTGCATACACAAAATTTCAATTTCATCATAATAAGTCCAGACTTTTAGGAGGAGTTCTATTACAAACACACGGACAGAAGAATTTTATATATAAAGATATACAAATATGTATTATATATATAATACACACATATATAATATATATAAGATATATATATACATATATATACATACAAATGTCTATTATATATAACACACACATATATAAGTTTCTATTCAAATCATCAACACGTTATAATATATGGAAGTAACAGCTAAACTAAAATTAACATATACAATTATACAACATATATCATAGATACATATACAGTTTGTATATGCATATATATGTGTGCATGTATGTATAATACACACACATATATATGTATATATATATATATATATATATATATATATATATATATATATATATATATATATATATATATATATATAAGTTACTATCTAAATCATCAACACATTGTAATGCACGCAAACAACAGCTAAACTATAATTAATTATTGAAAGCCAAAAAAATTTTTTAGTTTAAAGTTTAATTTAACAAATCGAATTTGGTTGTTCATTTCAATAAACTGATATATCTTTAGATTATAATATTTTATTAAATCAATCCAAGCTTGTTAGAGAAAATAAAATGCTGAAGACAGCCTTTTGCTATTACTTTTTTTTTCTATGGTTATTGCAATGATAACAACTATCATATCTTCATTTATACTAAAACTATAATCATGAGGATTTGAATCTGAATCTGTATGTAAAAAAGGCTTATTATTTGCACCTAAATTAAGAATTGTTGAGGCAAACTTTATTGTGAAATGTTTCCTAAATATAGTGCTTTTTACATAATACTAGGAGCAATGAATGCAGCCTAAGCGCTTTTCACTTTTTACCTTTATAGTATGAATATAAGCAGAGCTCATTACTCTATTATTTACATGTACATAAAATAGGCTTATCCTACAAAATTATTTGCAATTTTTTTCTTACTCGCATTTTAACCATGATTTCAGAGCTCTAGAAATTCACGACATAAATATATAGAACCCTCTTTGATCTTCAACCTCCAAATACCTCTTTTCCTCCGTAAACTCTCCTTGTTATTCCTCCACGAATTACGCCCAGAAAATCCAAGTGAAAACATTCTTGATTACATGTTCCTTTTCCCACATCATCATATTTTACCGACGGCTCTCGGACTTTCATAATTCTTTGCCTTTTCAAAGCCCCGTATCACCCTTGCGGAAAAATAAATAAATACATAAATAAATATAAGCAGCAAAAGACACGATCGTCTGCCCTACCCCACCACCTCCCCCTACCTAATTCATAACACAATAGCAACATGGGGTTCGGATTCGCAAAATTGCCATATCCATCAAAGTCAGACTCAGACCTTAGCCAAAAAAATTTTTTTTTCCATCTTGCCACCCCCAAGTTTCTACGGCGTTTTGCAGGTTCTTCTTTTTTTATTTTTTTTTTTTTTGCCTCCCTCATCTCATTCTGTTGTTGTGGGAGAACCTATGGCCATTATAGTGTACAGTGATGCTTAAAAACGGCAAGGGGGACCTCCCGTAAGATTATATTGTACGTGAGTTTTCGGATGCGACCATAACATACATCAAAGCAACTTCTGCGTATGTCACGGCATTTACAGGGGGAGCAGTAGCGTAAAGATTGTTTTCGCTGCGATATCGAAACAACGGATGACAGAATGGTAATAGGGGGCTGTCATTGACAGTTTTACCGTGGTAAAAGGGGATGCCAGCTCTAAAGGGGACATTTAGACCACCATTTTGTTTCCACGTGATTACTTCCCCACAAGAAGTAGATTGCATGTACCCTTATCCTTCAATCTCATTCAATCCTTCTAAATATCAATGATTTATAGATTTACCCTTATTTTTTATGCTGCGTTTTATAATTAAGCAACTACGAGATTATTATTTTTTTGCCCGTTTAGAAAATTAAAAATTCATTATTTTCTTGGGTAATACAAAATGTTCGATTAATAGGTAGTTAAAATTTATTTAAAAATTTTAAAACATATAAAATGTAAAAAGAGATTTCTTACATTAAAATTATATTATTTTGGTAATTCAAGGAGGTTCTCTTTTTATAATTTTAGCTTTTTATAGACA
This sequence comes from Pardosa pseudoannulata, assembly GCA_032207245.1. NCBI lineage: Eukaryota > Metazoa > Arthropoda > Arachnida > Araneae > Lycosidae > Pardosa > Pardosa pseudoannulata. The sequence continues at coordinate 19,363,712 of CM063504.1, read as the reverse complement.
TTAATTATCTGTCAAATGATATTAAAAATATAGCAGAAATGCATTTTATAAATTGCATTATACGTGCATTATATATTATATTGCATTATATATTATAATGCATAAAATGTATAGGGAGATTTTTAAGAAATCGCCGTAAAATCCCCTATATAATAATAGCCTAAGTTATCTGTCCCACTGTTCTCGAACTTTTGAAGCGGTTGGACCTGGAATGGATAGAGGTATCCACATTGGATTCTTGATGAGTTAGGGTTAGCCAAATTCAAAGCGAGTAAACTTTTAAAACGAATAATCTTTAGTCAGCATAATTGTAAAATGGTTCCCTATACATTTAATATTTATTAAATATAAAAGGGGAAATGGTTCCCCATACGGTCGTTCCAATAGTTGAGGGTGGAGCATGTTTATTTCGATCGCTTTAGTATTTTATATTTGAAACACATTCCTTTAGCAGTGAACTGGAATGTCTTGTAATCGGATCTTTAATCTCAACGATTTCTTTGATTCAATCAATGTACATTGAACTATAGGGAGCATTCAAATAGCCCTATCACTGATCGCTGTATCACTGATCTAGCTAGCTCGCTGTTTGGGATTTAACTGCAGCTATTTCACATCGCTTTCCGAGTATAGCTGTTGAACTTCGGCAAACTTCGGAAGATTCGGACATCTTTGAACCAACGAGGAACTTTTACGTTTTCTAATTTTAATAGCTAGAAATTTTGATAGCTAGAAAATTCAAAAAACTTGCAAAAACAAAATCGGAAAATAGTGAACGCTTACAAGCAATAAGAAAATATTGGATATCGTGAACGATGACGTTACAACCAATCACGGAGCGTTTTGATGTCACGTGATTATCGCTTAACTTTAAAATTAATTTTTAAAATAATGGACCCAGGTATTTACATTTTTGAGAAAATTTTTGGAATTTACGAGTCTGGAATTATCAGAAAAATACTAAGTTGTTCGAATCCCCCAAATGTGCAAATACCTCATTACATTCCGCGGTGGTAAACTATCTTTGACGCGAAAATCGCAAAAATAAAATAAGGCGTTTTAGAAAACTACAGGTGCAGGCGGGATAGAAAAAGTTCCTATATCCATAAAAGGATCAGTACTACTGTTTCTATAAAGCATAACATTTATTTACTGACTATATACAGTTGCTAACATGATGGGTTTGAATCCTACCGAAGTACAATTTCCGAATGCCCGAATGGACGCTTTACATTCTCTGACGTAAAAGGGAGGCACGCCATCTATGGGGAAATATAAACTTCCGCCACAATCTTTCTAAATTAATTTAATTGGATTCTAAACTACATTTACAGTATCGGGAGACTTTAGAGGAGTATGAAGGCAGACAAATTATTGAGCTCGTACCAGATAATTCTCAGCCAAAACACAAACCATTTTTTTTAATTGCCTCATCGGGTACTTTAAAATTCTAAAAAATTAAAAATTTTAATCTCCCGTCATATGACGGGCTATATGCTAGTAGAGATAAGATGTTCCTATATAGAATTCCTATGAAAAGGAAATTGTATTTGATGGAAAAAATGGTTTTGGGTTCAAAGATGTTATAATTTAAACTTAAAGGTGTTATGACTTAGTCTTTAAAAGGTTACATAGCAGTTACCAGAAATTTATTTAGACTACTGAGGCTTGATTTAATAACCAATCATAGAACACAGATTAGAAGAAAATTGTTATATTTAAAATTAATTGAATTTGCTATTAACTGAAACATACTTCTAACCCTATTAGAAAATTTTACAAACTCACTTTTGATGAAACTATCTTAACATAATCAAATGTAACAAAAAAATCTTTCCCACTGAAAACCCTTGAAAATCCTTATAATATTATAACCCATGCCTGGTCAATCCAAAAGACACTGCGAAGCTCATTAGGGATGTCCTTTTTATTCTAGCGGACAACACAGTGTTCGTATGTGTGTTTATATGTATTGTATACCAGTAATAATGTAATAATGTATTGTTTTAAACTTTCGGTTGACCTTTAGATATAAAATTATTTTGTCCGTGTGTTTGTAAGTGTGTTTGTAACTATTCATAAACGGCTGACTAATTTTGATGAAATTTTGTGTATGTAATTAATTTGATTCGAGAATGGTTTAGATTCACAATTTGATCCGATAGAAAATGTTTTTTTTATTAAAAAGCTAGAATTACGTGATTATTGAGATTATTGTAAAGCCTCTTGAAACCTTTCACTGGTTAGGTATCTGTGGCGCAGTGGTCGGTGCAACGGGCTTCAGTACGAGAAGTTCCAAGGTCGAATGCCAGTACAGGTGATGTGGGAATTTTAATTTAATCTAATAGCATTTGTGATGACTGTAAGCGTGAGACGTTAAGTATTTTTAAATATTTTTTTTTCTTTATTTTTCAATGAAAACGGTCCAGTTTATAATTTATTTAAAAACGTCTTACAATTTTTGGATTTATAACGTTAAAACAAGACAACGTCTGTCGGGTCATCTAGTATATATAAAAATTTTTAACCGAAAATTTAAAACAATACATTATTACTAAAGTTTTTATTATTGTGCATAAATTAACGATTAAATTGTTAAATATCTAAAATTACATAAAATTATAACAATAATAATTAATGAAGCAATAAAAAAATATTAAATTTACTATAGTCAGTACGATATCTATTTCAATTATAAATTGCATGATTCTACTGTAGTCCACAAAATTGTATATAATGGCCGTCGTTTGGCCAACGTCGGCCAAACGTCGTTGGCCCTGTTATAACCTATCATAAAAACCACACGCTGTCATATACTTCTTTTACACGTGAAAGCGCTCTTAAACTGTGGAGACCACTTGTTCATAATTCATGATATTCATTTATTTATATTTTTGTTATAGGACTAGACCTGAATATTTTTTAAATTTGGAAGCATGACACCTCAATTACAGTCAAAATATCGATACTTTTTTGGATCAGATTGAAGATCTATCTTTTTATACATACATTCATACAAAATTTGATATCTCAGTATGATTTTTAATATTTCAATTTTATCTTCCGTTTGTGCTATATTTCAATTATATTTGAGTTTTTGTGATTTGATTTATTGGATCTTTTCTGAATAGATGAAAATTTTAGATGTTTATTTTTCATGATTGTGTTTCTTCGAATTCCTTCTCTTAATGATGCTCAGATTTTTTTAGTATTTAACATAAAATTGTTAGTTTTTTATACAGGTTTTTTTATAATGTATAGAATTCAACTGTGCATGGGCTTCGACAGTGTCTTTTGTATTTATAAAAAATAAATAAGCAATAAGTTGCTTATTTATTATCAGTTTCTCATTATATTTTTTATAAATCAAAAAAAAAACACTGTCGAATTTTATTGTTTATTACTGTGTCATTAAATTTTCCCCATACAATATAGTTTTAGAGATATCTAAAAGTCAATGCTCATTTTTGTGTAGACAGTTTTAATAGACCTAAAAATATTTTTTGAAGCAAATTATTAACCCTTTAATGACTAGAGTCTCCGCTAAAAATACCGCTAAAAATAGCTTGCAGAATTTTTGTGATTTCTTAGAACGAGTTTTCCTTTTGAGAGTACTTAAAGGGGAATCTCATAAACAATCTACAAATTTTCCAAGTAGTGTCTACTATTTATCAATTTTACACATGGATCGACACTGTATGATTTTTCAAAAAGCTCACATAAATTTACTTTTTTGGCAGGTACATAAACTAAAATGATGACAAATTGTTTTATCTATTATGAAACTCGACTTTACAGTAATTATTTTACATGTAACACCAAATAAATCTTTTTCACGAAATTTTTCTTTTTTCATAAATAGCATCATGTGATGCTTCAAAAGAGAGCTGATCAGTAATGGGACAGATCTGTATGGGACAAACTGTACGACTTTCCAAACAGCTCAGATAGACTTACTTTTTTGGCAGATACATAGACTAAAATGCTGACAAATTGCTTTATCTATTATAAAACTCTATTTTACAGTAATTATTTTACATGTAACACCAAATAAATCTTTCTCACGAAGTTTTTCCTTTTTCATAAATGGCATCATGGGATGCTTAAAAATATAGCTGATCACTAATGGGACAGACTCTAATATTCAAAGTTTTATTTTGCGCAATCCATAATAATTTATGTTTTGATACATCATAGATAAAAATGACAAATTGTTATCTAATAAAATAACAGTAAAATTAAACTTTAACTAAAGGAATTGTTCACACTTTATTTTCCTGAATATGCTTTATAATGGATTTAAATA
>CM063504.1:19331906-19354406 GCA_032207245.1 Pardosa pseudoannulata | reverse complement strand
TGAAACACCGATCAGCTTCAATCGATACTCTCGACCCAAAACGGCAGCGCTTAAATCAGCCAAAAGGCGTACACCGATTGTAACGCGATGCACCCCTATAATCATGTCACCTGCGGGACCCCCTTTAATCTCAGACTGGACCACCCTCTCCAGAATATGAATATTTCTCCACATTATCCCTCCCGCCTTCCCCTTATTGAGAGTCCGTGGGCATACCAATAAGGATTTTCTATTTCCGTCGACTAGTAATTACTGCTTAAAGCGGTATATTTACATCGTAGCTCTAATTTTTTGGTCTTTATTTTTTTTCCTTTTAGCCGTTGTTCTTAGTGTTTTTTTACGGTATTTTTCCCGGGGGGAATGTCGGCAATAAAAAATATGATGGCAAAAGAATAAAAAATTATGCCTGGGCCGTAAGATTTTATTGTACACTTGATGATCGGCTGCCAATAAATTGCGTTTCATTGAATATGCCGTTCTAAGTGTGATGTAATTATTTTTACATGTGGGTGGTCGGTTGCCGTTTAGATGGCTGATTTGCCAGCGACGGCGACACTTTTTGAAGCATGATACTTTTTAAATGCGTGTGAGAAGTCGTAAAATTATAGATACACGAGATGGCAGCTAATAACGCTTGGCTTATATAAATCGTTAGAAATACGGGCAGACATGGGTAGTTGTCAGTTCTAAACACTTAAAATCGTCTTAGAAGAGGATACTCATTCCCTTTATAATTTTCTTATTTTATTTCCCTCTCAATAGATAATCACGTGGAATTTGCAATTGTGTCCGTATTTCAAGTAATTAATATTTTGTAAATTCTTTTTAACTTTCGTTTTCTGATTATTTATCAGTGCTATTGAAATAGCCTCTTTAAAATTTGTAAAAGTATTTCCTCAGATAAAATTGTAAAAATATGAAAAATCTGTGACATTTGTAATACATATATTTGTATAGTTTACCATTGATGTTATTCTTCTGTTACCTCAATTGTAAATAAAACTTTTTGGTTTTATTCAAACTTCTACTTTGCAAACGGTGTATGGTTCTTTTCTCAACTCACCTTGGAGTATGCAATCATAAACCCTAAGAGGATTGATTGTTAATTTCGCACCGGAATTGTACCGGAAGCGGGTGTTTTGGGCGTGAATTTAGTTATTCAGTTAAATCTCAATAGATCGAAAATTATTTAATTTTTTTAACCAACTTTTCGAATTTTATATTTAAATATATTAAAAATATATAAATAGAAATATATAAATTGCAACCATAAGATTTTTGTACACAAAAAATATATTTTTAGTGGAAAAATTTATAATAGTATCGTAAATATGAAAAATAAAATAGAAAGAGTAGTATGTAGTTTTAAATATTTTCCCGTTCTGTGCTGTTGACTGATGTAAAAACTAGTTTTTATTTGTCTAAATTTTTCCAGAATCTATGCAGTAGACAAGAACATTCGGCCTCGTTTTCCTGTATATACCGTTATTTTTGTACCCACAAACAAACCATGTTGTTACACTAATCCGTACTAGTATGTGACCCGAGCTCAAATATCAGTCGTCAGAAAATGTACTAGTACGCGTCCCGCATACAATGTGTTTTAACAGCACCATTTACAGATAAAATTTCCTTAAAGTTAATGTAAAAAAATATCTATTTAAATAAATGAGTAACTTACTTGTAAAGCTGACTTTCTCTTAAAGCACATGTGAAATAATTCGGGATAGATTGATTGTCAGCTTAAATTTTCATAGTGCCCGAACTACAACCGGGATGATTCAGGATTGTACATTCGCCTGCTCGAGTTCAGCTCGTTAAGAGCCGAGAAAGGGGTAAAATGAGACATGCTTCCCACATGAAAAACTATGAAAAGCAATGGTTTGGTAAACAAAATGGTTCTTAACATGAGGGATAATCAGACCGGGATCTACTGCTTAAAGCCGATTCCGGCAGACCACAAATTTTCATACAAGATGTAGGATTCGAATTCGGGGACTCTGGTTCCGAAAGGTAAAGGCCCATCATTTCGGTCATTATCCCACGAAAAAGAATAAAAAAAAAAAAGTTTTTCTTATATACTTACACATTACCTTCGTAAAACACAAAAGGATTTCACTTACCTAAAGGAGAAAAAAATAGGATTAGACAAGTTATATTACTGAGATTGCAAAACATATAGATGTGTTCATATTTTTACAAGAATTTCATCAAAATTTTTATTTCATGTTTTAACTCTTAATCATTAAATTAAATTGATTTCAATACGAAAATATTATTTCTAGTGAAAATAAAACTAAACAGTGCAAATAATTTAAATCGTTACATTGATCGTTAAATTTACCTGTCCCGCATACAATGTGTTAAACATACATATCTAACATCCCAGTGAGTTTGTTTAAAATAAGAGGAGTGATTAAAAAATGTTATGCCGCCTGTAGTGAAACGTGTAACATAATTTTGAGTAGATTAACCATGGCTTATATATGTTTAAATTTTTTTAATTTAACATCTGCAGCGTATCTGAAGGAATTTTATTTTTCTTACAAAAATCTTACTACTTGTCAACATGTGCCTGCTGGTTTAAGCGTCTTTTTATTGGTGAAGAAAGTGTAGGTATCTTGTGTTACAGCGAAAATTTTTTACCGATTTAATTTAGTTTAGTTTGATTAGGGATAAGGGCTTCAATTGGTTGAAATATTTCGTTATCACACGAGAAATTCACCTATTCTTCAACTAAAAAGGAATCCTAAACTGAATCTGTTGTGTTTCCAACACATGCATGATGACATGGGATAAGACCTCCATCTCTCAAAAAATACTTTTTGCACTAATTATTTTCAAGTGCTTCTCTTGATTATATAAGAAAATTATACCCCGACGACAGTGAATTCCTATTCTCTGCAAAATGTATTGAACATTAATCCCCTATATAATAACAGCCTAAGTTATCTGTCCGTCTGTCCTCAAATTTATATAATGGTTGGACCTGGAATGAATAGGGGCATCCATATTGGATTCTTAATGGGTTAGGGTTAGCAAAATTCAAAGTTTATATTCTTTTATTTTCTATTATTTTTATCGATTATCTTCTATTATCTGTTGAACGATTATCTTCGTTTACTTTCAAAGTTTATATTCTCCTAAACTATTGATCCGATTCTAAAATAAATTAATATATATATATATATATATATATATATATATATATATATATATATATATATATATATATATATATATATATATATATATATATATATATGTGCCTCATACCACAGCAAAAAATACTGTACCGTCTTTAAAACTTTCGAAATTTACCCCTTCTCCACTTTTCGAGTGTTTAATGCCATTTTTTCAAGCCCCATTTTTAACGGTTAAGAACATGAGATTAAATTTATGAATTTATCATAGAATAAATAAGTAAAAAAGCCCCTTTTTTAGCATTATGAAGTCATTCCTTTAACTATCTGATTTAATCATTTCTTATTTTAAATTATTTAAATACCATCTGCATTATTTTCAAACCTTTTATCCCTGAATTTAGATATTAAGTAAACAATTTTCTTTTATATTTGGATTAAATAATAGATTAGGTACATATGTGATAACTTTAAATTTAATCATCAATTATTTTGCAGAAAGATAATTCTTAACCAAAAAATAAACCTTTTTCTTAACTGCCTCATAGAGTACTTTACAATTCTGGAAAATTAAAAATTTTACTCATCCCGTCATATGACGGGATATATGCTAGTAATGAAATATATAAATACGAACAGAAGTATGGACTACTATATGTCAGTGTATTTTTGTTTAAAAAGTTTGAATATCATCCGAAATATAGATCAAGAAACTGGCCATTCAATAATTCAATTGGCTGTTTTGTAACAGTAGAAAATATAAAACGCGAGACAAATTTCTACACCGTTTTGCGTCATATTTGGTAATAATTCCAATTAGGCAGTTATTTCAGCAACAAACAAAATAAGAAAATACTTTTTGAAAAATCGCTTTTATTTAACAGGAAAAGTGATTAAAAGGTGCACTAAAATATAAACATTTTGTTTGGGTTTTTAGTTATGCCGCTTGCAAATAGATGGCGATACTAGTTTAAAATCTCTGCCATTGGGATTCCAAGTACGCCGAAGTGCTTTTTGCATTTACCAAACTGATTTTATTTTTATTCCTCCATTATGACTTTTTATAGTTGAATATTGTAATGTCACTGGAATTAAACTTGTGTGCAGAATTTGAAATCTTTAGCTAGTCAGGATGATAATAAAAAAATTGCTTTCAAAATATCAACTGACACACAAAAAATAAAAGTGATTAAAATGGGCATGTATCAATCAGAAAGACAGCACCTTGTGTTTGTTTTTTCAATTTCGAGAGAACCATTTAAATTTTTTAACCATAACGGCATGACGGGTTAAAATACGCACCAAGTATAGCCACTTTGGGGGTTATTTTCTCCTGTTAACTTCACATATGCCCATACATTTAACGTATCAATGTTATGTTTGCAAAATATACAGTGGTACTATTAAAAGTTGAATGAAATTTAAAGTTCGGGTATCAAAACTATTGGATTTTTTTCTAACTTGATTGTTATTTTACTAACGATAAACTGATAATATTTGAACTGAAAACATAACATTTTGTAAGAATGTTTGGCGTTCGAAGAGAAGTAATAATGACGGTCGTAAATCTTACTGTTATTTTAGTGATCTCTCGAGAAAAGCTATCAAATCTTTCTAAATATTGATGTTTGAAACATAAAACATAAGTTCTGCAGTAAATATTGAAGAAAAAAAGCGCATTAGTTCAAAATAGGAAATGGCGGTTGTAGTATAAACAAGATTTTACTACTGTTTTGTTTTTGTTACAGCTATTTGGATTTTTTGTCTGTAGTTTTAGCCAATTTACCTCATGTTTTTAAAAGTATATTATTGTGTTGCTTTCTTAAAGTTTTTAATTTTCATTCTACTTGTTGTTGAAAGTCAATCTAAACTCAATAATATGTATAATAATAATAATATGTACCCTGTTGAATTCTATCTGCACTTATAAACAGTTTTTTATACAAACAAAATTCTTCAAGATATAACACCTTTTAAAATCTAATATGTTTTTATTCCTGAGACCATTTTGTATAATAGCTAATATAAGGGATAACTGCTTTTCAATTCCACTGTGGGTATATATGCAACCTTAATCAGCTTTCAGTGGTAGGTACGTGTCTAATGAACCCCCTGTGACGATTTCAATGTTTTCGAGTGAAGAGGTAGCGTGAAGAAGGATCACAGTCACTATAAAATTGGAAATCGCTTTTATTTCTTGAGTAAATACGACTATATACAAGGGGATTATAATCTCCCAAAACAAGTCGAAATGCAAAAGATTGTCGCCTGCATAACAGCACCACGACGATCACAGTCGAAAGAAAAGAGATTAAATGATCTCACACAAGTGGGAGGCTTTTTCCAGGGTGCAATGCAAACCCAATTTATCCCCCGTTCGGTATCCGAGACTCTGCCGCTCCCTATTTGAGTGGACTTTACGAATCTCCCGAACTTAATCTCTAGAAAGTTGGCTCCGGTCAAAAGACGCCAAAGCCTCCACGAGGTCAAAGCACCTACGTAAGAAAAATGTCGAAAAAGCCCCGAGTCTGTAGTAGTAGATTTGTATGGGGCACCTGGGTTTTAGCCGAATCCCCAATGGTGAGGGTGAGAAATAACTCTTCAAGGTTTGCATCATGAAGTACAGGATATATTAAGATGAGAACAATTTAAATGAGAGAGGTCATTAAGTTAATAAATTAAATTATGATGGGCCCTAAATAGCTAATAGTAGAACAAAAATGAAAGATGAAAGAAACAGTACAGTTTTATGAACTGATACTAAAAATTTAAGAAATAAAGAAATGTTTTTGGCGGATGCAAGAATCACATTAAAAAAAAAAAAAGGCTCCGAGTCGAAAAATTCTAGGCTTTTTATACCTCGGGGTCAGTTACGGTTCCAGTTACCTGGGAACTCCAGGTAAGATAACAGCTAGTTTTTTTTTTTTTTTTTTTTTTTTTAAAGCTGAATTCTCCGGAAGCTTCAAATCAGCTGATTCCGGTCGTTAGTTCTGGACAAAGGGGGGTCTTCTAACCCCAGATCCGGGGTAAGAAGACTTGAACCTTCCTGAAATATTTTCCACAAATATAAGATTTTTCAACTTATTAAAATTTGTGCATATTACTCATCTCCACCTTAAGTGTTGAAAGTTACTTTTCCACCCTGAAAAGAGTAAAAATATTTCTTTGTTATTAAACTGAGGTTAACAAATTTAGCATTACTTTTGGTGTATATAAGCATGACTATAAATGCAGATGAAGCTTTGAACAAGCTGGCCTTAAAAGCTAGAAGAATTATATTACTGCTGCAAAAGGGTAGTTCATAAATAATTATTATGCCAAATTGTTTTAGAATTCCGTTGTTATACAAGGTATTGTTATTAAGATAAGTTCAATTACTATAATACACTAGCAAGTTTGCCCGTGCTTCGCTACGGTGAATTTAATATATTACTTTTAAACAAAAAATTTTTTTGTGGATAACTCTCTAAATTCGTCACAGTTCAGTTCGAGTCATTGGCATATTTATATGTTTCTATTATAAGCTCATTATAACAATATTCAATTTTTATACTTCAGTTTCCATTGAACCCGAGTTGTACATCAATAAGATGTGAAAGCGTGTGCAAAATAAGAGTTGTAAAATTTGGCAATAGTTTCAAAGAACTTCTTCTGGTTATTAAACATTCCGGATTACTCGGAAGCTGATCAACTATTGCCCAATTCTCCGAAATGATATAGGACTAAGCGTCATTTTCGCCTCATACAAAATTTTGATATAATAATTTCAATTATTATAATACATTATAAAAGTAATTTTAACTTATCTTATGGAATTATACTTGTAGCAGTATAATAGAATTAAGCATAGTGAATAATTAAATTATACTCTCTATATGTTTTTTGTTTGAAATAATTCTCGTAATAGAAACAAATTTGATATTATTCAGTGAAAAGTAATGACATAAATTACTTGTTAAGAGTGGATACACTAATTAAAAACTGGTTTGGTTTGGTGTACTACGGGCTGTTGTTTTGCTACATGATGGCTAATGAGACCTGGACGTACAGCTTAAAGCGGATTCCTAACGGCTACGAACATCCATGCCAGCAGCGGAGTCAAAACCCGCGAACTCCAGTACCAAAGAGTTGCAGCACCCTCCATTCGTTTGGTCTAATTGAATACCGACGGAATAAAATCAATAGATTTAGTGCACTTGTTTAAATAATTTTAATTTCTGGATAATAAAATTTAAATGGGCATTTCATTATAATGGAAAAGAATTTTTCGTTATTTTACATGCTAACAGTAATTTTAACTCATCTAATGGAATTATAGTTGTAGTAGCGTAATAGAATTAAGTATAGGGCAAAATTAAATTATACTCAATATGTTTTTTGTTTGCAATAATTCTCGTAATAGAAACAAATTTGATATTGTTCATTGAAAGGTAAGGCCATGAATTATTTGTTAGGAGTGGATACACTAATTAAAGGCTGGTTTGGTTTGGAGCGCTGCGGTCTATGTTTTGCTACATGAGGGCTTATGAGACCTGGACCTACAGCTTAAAGCTGATTCCGAACAGTTACGAACATCCATGCCAGCAGCGGAGTCAAAACCCGCGAACTCCAGTACCAAAGAGTTGCAGCACCCTCCATTCGGCTATTGTGTGGTCTAATTGAATATTGATGGAATAAAATCAATACATCTAGTACACTTGTTTAAATAATTTTATTTTCTGGGTGATAAAGTTTAAATGGTCATTTCATTACAATGGAAAATAATTTTCAATTATTTAACATTCTAACAGTAATTTTAACTTATTTAATGGAATTATACTTGTAGCAGCGTAACAGAATTAAATATAGTGCATAATTAAATTATACTCCCTAGATGTTTTTTTGCTTTTAATAATTCTTGTAAAAGAACAAATTCGATATTATTCAGTGAAATGTAATGACATAAATTGTTTGTTTGGAGTGGATACACTAATTAAAAGCTGGTTTGGTTTGGAGCACTGCGGTCTACTGTTTTGCTACATGAAGGCTGATGAGACAAGGACCTACAGCTTAAAGCTGATTCTGAACGGCTACGAACATCCATGCCAGCAGCGGGATAGGAACCCGCGAACTCCAGTACCAAAGAGCAGCAGCACTCTCTATTCGGCTATTGTTTGGTCTAATTGAATAATGATTGAATAAAATCAATAGATTTAGTACAATTGTAAGTGTACTAAATCTAGTGATTAATAACTAATTAAATAATTTATTAAATAAAAATAAATCATTTAATTAATTAAATAATTTATTTTCATTTAATAAATTATTATAAATTATTATTATTAAATAATTTTAATTTCTGAATAATAAAATTTAAATGGGCATTTCATTATAATGGAAAATAAATTTTAATTATTGAACATGCTAACAATAATTTTAACTTACTTAGTGGAATTATACTTCCAGTTAAATAGATTTATCTAGACTGCGTAAAAGAGTTATGTACACTATTTTCTTCTCTTTAGTAACAGTTTTCTTTTAAATAATGCTCTCAATGGAATCAAATTTTAGTTCTTTGAATTGTTATTGTTCAGTGAAAGAGAAAAAAAAAACGAATCACTAGTTGAGAATAGATACACTAATTGAAAATGGACTAAACAAAATCAATAGACTCATACCAATTTCATTGAATTTATAGAGGCCTATACAATATTTCCCAGGGTAATAAAATAATCTCAGAATGTTTGTGCACCGATTCGTCGTATAAGGCAAAAAATAGTATATATTTCCAAACTTGAAATATCTATATCATTCCTCCAGAGTCTAAACTTTATCTGTTCACATAACGACATTCTTCTCTATTTCGAAATCATATGATGAAAAAGTCTGGGTAAATAAATATTCGGCAGGAGGGGGAAAAATAAAATAAATTGAGGAAGCAATAATCTTCCTTCGAAAACAGATCAGTAAATTTCCGTGTTTATCTTTCGGGCATAAGCATAACGGTATATATTTCTGTGTACGGTTGCATCAGAATCCTGATTTTTGCGGGGGCCAGAGCACCGGCGTGCAACAGCGCACAGAGAAACTAATGAAATGTAACATTTTGTGCTACCAAATGCACTGCGGGACTCTTGCAACGAAAGAATGTGACATTTGCATACGAAAACGTCTCTGTGTGCCAGTCCGCTTGATGGATGCCACGGGGGGAAGGGAAATTTTTATGTTATTCTACCCTCCCACATCGTTTCAGAATTTGCAATTTCGCATCAAGAAATTTTCCCATTCTGAAGTATTCATATAAGGAAAGATGTGCGCTCACGTGTACGGTCGAGTGAATATTTCGCTCTGGGCTATGACACAAGCGAATGACAAGAGGAGGGGGTGGGAAGAAATAGAAATATCATGCAAATGATAGGGCAGAGAGCATGCTCGGTGCGATTGTTTTCCATTAAAATTTCAGCTTATTTTAGAATATGTCATCTTGTGTGGCAATATAGCAACGTTATTCATTTTGTGTATTCCCAAAATACGTATTTAGAAATGAAAAAGTAGGTTTATAGACAGTATTTTTTACAGTCACCTATTTGCTTCGATTAGTAATGTGAAAGAGAGATAGTTTTTGCTAAATAAATTTATTTACGTTTAGAAAAACTGAGACATTAGTCTTTTACATGACCTGTTTGGTTGGATCCGTCATCTGAACAGAAGGTAATATTTGAGTATATTATATTTAAAAAAAATAAAATTTATTGTCAGCAGTTATGAAGATGACTTACGTATTTGGATGAATACTTTTACGGTGACTGCTTAACTTGATTAGTAATTTGAAAGAAAGATAGTCTTTGGTAACGAAACTTATGTATGCTTTTAGTAAAACTGAGGGATCAGAGTCTTTTGCATGACTTTCTAGTTTGGATTAGTGATCTGAACATAATGCACCATTTGCGTAGATTTAAAGAAAAGAAAACTATGTGACTGTAGTTCTGGAGATGACTTTCATATTTGTAGTCAGTATTTTTTACTGCGACCTGCTTTCTTCGATTAGTAATATGAAAGAAAGATAGTTTTTGCTAATTAAATTTATGTATGTTTAAAAAAAAAACTGTTTATGTATGTTTTAAAAAAACTAAGACATTAGTCTTTTGCATGACCCGTTTGGTTGGATCCGTAATCTGAACAGAAGGTAATATTTGAGTATATTATATTAAAAAAAATAAAATTAATTGTCAGCAGTTATGAAGATGACTTACGTATTTGAATGAATACTTTTACGGTGACTGCTTAACTTGATTAGTAATTTGAAAGAAAGATAGTCTTTGGTAACGAAACTTATGTATGCTTTTAGTAAAACTGAAGCATCAGAGTCTTTTAGATGACTTTCTAGTTTGGATTAGTGATCTGAACATAATGCACCATTTGCGTAGATTTAAAGAAAAGAAAACTATGTGACTGTAGTTCTGGAGATGACTTTCATATTTGTAGTCAATATTTTTTACTGTGACCTGCTTCCTTGGATTAGTAATGTGAAAGAAAGGTAGTCTTTGCTAATTAAATTTATGTATGTTTTAAGGAAAACCGATGCATCGGTGTCTTTTGCATGACCTTTTTATTAGGATTAGTATTCGGAACAGGAGGTAATATTTAGGTTCATTTTAGGAAAAAAAAAGAAAAGAAAAAGAATTGTCAGTAGTTCTGAATATGACTTACGTATTTGGATCATTAACCAAACAAAAAGCTAGTTTTCACTAGGACCGGATCATGACAAAGTTGGAGCCGAAAGATGGCCGATTGGTTAGGGTGATGGTCTTCGGCCATGGATGTTCGTAGCCGTTCGGAATCGGCTTTAAGCAGTAGGTGTTGGTCTCATTACCTCACGTGTTGCGAAAAGTAGACTGTAGCGCTCCAAACCTAAACCAAACCATGACAAAGTTGGGCCCAGAGCTCGATGTTTGTTCCAAGCCCCACCCAAAGTTCAGTATAATGTTCAATCATTGTGAAAAAAAATTTTCTTTATACGATACTATGAGGAAGTTTATAAGTACAAATACACACACACACACACACACACACACACACACACACACATATATATATACTAATTTGACATTTGATTTTAAGGATTTTCGATAAGAATGAAAACTATCCTTTAGTTTTTAGGAGTATATAACTTTCTTGATAAAATTTCAAGGAATATAGAAGAATTAACCAGAAATAATTTAAATTTAGTATTTAAATAAATTAAGTTTTAAAAATGAAATAAAATTTTGGGGCATTAAAAATTATGGCTCAGAGCCAAGGCCCAATTGGCCCAGGCTTCAATTAGGCCCTGATTTTTATTAATAAATTTAAGCATATTTAATAAATAAAGAGCGGATTGATTTCTAGTAGTATTTCCGATGACCGGCTTGTTTGTATTAAATAGGCTGAAACGAAACTATTCTTCTGTAATGAAATTTATATACATTTCAGGTAAAAGAAATGAATCTCAGATGTCCTTGATGAATTCTTTATATGCCAGTAATTTGAGAAGGTAATCTTCCCTGATAAAATTTAAGTATTAATTTGTAATGGATACCACCCATTTGAACCATGCCTTGCGTTAGACTTGGGACAATATAGGACAATATTGGTCAAATATAGAAAGATAAGGCACAAGATATAGACTTTACTGTACAAGTGATTGAATGCTTGTCTTATATTTTTTGGATGTTATTACCTTATTGTTATCGCGTTTTCTTGTTTTGCCTGCAATCGTCTGCCATTGGAAATAAGAAAATATTTGTACTAAAAATTCATATTTCCTTTTAGAATTCCAGTTTTCTTGATACCATTCACGTGCATGATCAGGTGCCAGTTGCAACCCAAGAACAGTTATCGGACGTCGAACAAGATTTCTTTGTAGAAAGCATTGAAAGGTTTTTTTTGTTGTTGTTTTGGAGAGCTACGGTCTTCTCTTTTGCAACACGAGGGCTAATGCGATCGGGACCTACAGCTTAAAGCTGATTCCCAACGGCTACAAACATCCATGCACACTGGAATCCATGAAGTCCGGTAACGAAGGCCAGCACCCTAACCAATCGGCCATCGTTCGGCGAAAGCATTGAAAAATTACTGTCATACTTCGATAAATGTTTCAGTAATGGAAGTAATTGTGTCGAAAGGTAGATTTTGCATAGAACCAGTTTTGCATAACCAAGTGAAAGTCGCAATCAAAGAATGGTTATCAGACGTTGGACGAGGTTTTTTCGCAGAATGTATAGACAAACTTCTGTCACATCGCAAAAAATATTTAAATTACGAAAGTAATTACATCGAAAAGTAGATTTTGAGTGGAAATTTAAAATACAAATGTAATTTTTGTAAAGTATCAATCCTGTTTTGTTTTCTTACACAGCATTAACTTTTAGATTAATTCCTATAATAATGTAATATTACACATTGATACGATAAAAAAAAAGAATGTTTGAAGCCACTACAGATATTCTAAACTCATTTTTACAAAGCTTGTTTCCCAGAAAAATTACATTTTTCTACAAGTTTTTTTTAACAATAGTATTGCTTAACGACAGTATACAAAACCAATTTAAACTTTACAAATGAAAATTTCTAAAACCTTATGATAGATGATAATATTTTATACAACAATGTATTTTTACCGAAAGTTAAAGCTTCAAATTTTTTTTTTACTGGAATAAAAGGGGAGAGAGCTAATTACGGATGTCATGTCCCTTTTGACTAGAATTTAGTCTTAGTTAATTAAGTAGGTTTTTCTGTGTTGCCTCTTCTGCCTTTTTTTTATTTGAGAAAACCTTTTTAGGTTTTCGCGAATAAGTTATTTTTGTTTCAACTAACGTTACTTTTTCTTAAATGAACGCTATATTAATTTTTTAAAAGGAGATTACTTTAAAAAACAGTAAAAACAAATTTGCAAGAAGGTTTTATTCTTGATTTTGATTTTAGAAGAATCAGTTTAACGCAAAATATTAGAAACATTTCACATTTTTTTTAGAGTACTCCCCATTGTGTTTGAAAGGTGATAAATAATAAATTGATTTCTTTGTTTTCAAAATCCATTAGATGTGTGTTTACGCTTGATAATTTTACGAGTTTTCACAAAATAAAAAAAAATTATAAGGGCAAACAATCGAAATTTACTCTTTACCCTCAATCATTTGGCATTCTACATTAAGTGTGTGTTTCGTTATTTTGTTCTTGTTGCTGAAGTGACATTTCACTGAAGTAGGTTGTTCTAACCAGCATCAAAATAGTAACTAACTAAACTCTTAGGTGCAACAGCCCCTAGGGGGCCAGGGCCTACGATGGCAATATCCGTTTACGAGACCAATGGCCCTGGGGTGGGAAGTATATGTTCCAGTTAGGTGGTCAATCTTACGCGGAACTCCCAGTGTTTAGTTCCCAAGCACGCAAAATAGTAACTGCTGTAATAAAATAATAGTTGCTGGTAACATCTCTTAGCATCACCAGCATCGTGACGTGCTATGATGCAGAATAGTATTCTGCATTAAGCTCAACTTATATTTCATCCTTGTTGCCAAAGGTTTTAGTTTGGTTTGGACTGCTACAGTCTACTTTTTTTTGTGCTAATGAGATCGGGACCTACAGCTTAAAGCCTATTCTGAACGGCTACGAACATCCATGCCATAGTGGAATTCGAACCCAAGAGCTTCGGTACCTGTTTCCCAAGGGACTTTTACTAAAATAAGTTGTTTTAACCGGTACCAAAATAGTAACTGGTGTAATAAAATAGTAGTTGTTGGTAACTATTATTACCCTCATCAACGTAGTGGAGTACTATGATTTAGAAATTCTGCCACATCAAGTGGCACTGTTGAGAGGCAAGTATATTATAGGTTCGTGGACACAAAGTCCTCCAAGTTCTCAAACGATACCTCTGGGGGTGGAAGACCAAACTTGGGGGTCTTCTGTTTGGTTCCTGCTTCTAAATTACGAGGAGCCAGCCGGGGTAATGTTTCTCAAGTCTGTAGCATACCTTAAGCTACACGTGCTCTCCGGGAGGTGCTAAGTGGGTAACAGCATTGTATTGACATAAAGGCATATATTGCCTGTATTGCCAGCTGCATAAGGAAAAAAAAGAGGAATATACTATCAGGACGCATCCTGCAATCTGACAGATCAATAGTACACCTCTCTGCTTCCCCCCCTTTAACTCCCTACTTAAAACTGACCAGCGGGGCTACAAATCACTCTATCAGGTAAGGAGTCCAAGCAATTAAAATTTTATAGTGTCCTAGTGGCCAATTTAAGAAATTCTAAACAAAAAGGCGGTGCACGCTATCGGAGATGGATTTTTCTTGAGATTGGACTTAGATTCCTATTGCTAACTATGTATGCTAAATAATAAGGGTTCGTCCCATACCTATGTTGAAGAGAGAACCCTTCCAACCGACGATATGGCAATAAATATTTTTCGTAACTGAAATAGCTTCTTACTTCACGGCACCAACTGGCCATGACAGCCACCCCTTCCAAATACTCTATGTGTTACAATACAAATGCATACATATATGTGTGTATACTAAAAAAAAAAAAAAAAAGATTACTGAATCTCTTTAAAACTCAAACTTTAGTCTATCTTCTAATTAACATTCACTATGATGTGAAATAAAAAAATAAAATGTAACACATTTTTTAATTTTATATCGAGTTTAATAAAGGACAAACAATTTGTTCCTCAACGAAACTGCCATTAACAATGTATAAGTGCCACTGTTGCCATAGCAACGTGAACACAAGGATGATCGACTAAACTCCGTTCAGCTATAAATTGATGGAAAAAAAAAATCGAAAGCGACCTGAATATAACATAAAAATCAAGCAATGATTTCTTTTTGACGATATTTTATTTTAAGAGATATGATACTTAAATCTTTAATTAGGATGAACTTCGAAGCACTGTTACAGAAAATGTTACTGAAGCATCAAAGAAAAAATGATTTCAATTTTCCTAGCAAAATACCAGTACGTTTTTTCAGCTTGTAAAATGCCTTAAAAATTTACCGAAATGTTTGTTTAAAAAGGATTTATGTTTTAAAACGATAAATTAATCGTAATCTTAGTGATTAGATAAATTTGTTTAAGGAAACTGAGACATTTTCGACTAAGCAAGATAAAATCTTTAACTTATAAAAATCTTAATTTTTAAACTAAATAAAATTTCTCAACTAAAATATTGCATTAATATAAAATGCATGCTCTCTTTATTATTTTATAGCACAAACTTCGTCATTATTTTGATTTTTTAATTAAATATTTGAGAATCAAATAAACACTTACCATAAACTGTAATACAATATTTAGGGATGCACGATTTGGTTAATTTTTTTTCCTATTGCTTATGAAACTATGAAATATACTTACTACTAATAAAGACGTGCTTAGTATTAACACATTGTGTGCGGGTACATTTCACAGCGGAATTGTACCGGGAGGCTGCCTCCTGATACAAACCCTGTATTCTCGGTAAATTTAGTTATTCAGTTAAATCTCAATAGATCGAACATTATTTAATTTTTTTAATCAACTTTTTGTATTTTATATTTCATATATAAACAAATATATATATATATATATATATATATATATATATATATATATATATATATATATATATATATATATATATATACTTGGTGAAAAAAAGATTTACTTGGTATTACATGTAAAATAAGTGCTGTGAAATGGAGTTTTATAACAGACACAGTTATTTGTTATATTAACAGTATATGTGCCTGCCAAAAAAAGTAAATTTATGTGCTTTGTCGAAAAATCATAAAGTGACGATCCAAATGAAAAATTTATAAAAATTAGAAATTACTTGAAGATTTTGTAGATTGTTTATAAAATTTTCACGTACCTACTCTCAAAAAGAAAACTCGTTCAAAGGAAATATAAATATTCTAAAAACTATTTTTCAGTTTAATCTAAAAGTAGAGGTCAAGCATTAAAGCTTTATACCTAAAGTACATGATATAGAGACTGCAAAAAGGTTAAGTATGAAATTATCCATAGAATGTCACTGAAAAAGTGTTAAAGTTTAATTTATCGATACACAGCAACTGGTTTACTATATGGATAGGGAGACAACGTCTCTCGAGTCCGTGGCCACGAGCTTCAAGCCGTACGTGTCCTCTGGGTAGTGCTAAATGAGAGACAACCTCAGGGGTATACCTCCTTTAGGTATATACGGGTGTCACGAGCCCGGGGTTCACCTGAGTGATCTTTTTCTAGTGGCCTCCCTGGTATTCCAGAACTTTCCTCTGTAGCGCTTGTTCCTTACCGAGATGACCAAATTAATTCTCGAACCATGACAGACCTCGCGTAGGTCTGCTGCAGCTTTATAGCCGTTGTGGTTGCTGTCGTGGTGACTGGTCATTCCGTTTGTCAACTATTGTACGGACAAAGAGCCTGGGTCAGTGTAAGAATTCCCTTACTAGAAGGGAAAGCCAAATGTGTGAAATATGTATGCGTTATACCCGAGGAAATACTTCAAGTTATACAAAATTGCAAATAGCATTGAATTTTTTGCCTTTTGCAAAAGGTAAAAGGTACCAGACTTATATAAACGTAATTATATTTTCCACATAAAATAAATCAGTGCAAAAAAGAAGTTTGCGTATTGTAATAAGACTTGAAAACGTCAATAATCATCTAATTTACTTTACTAATGACGGAAGACAATCTCATCTTTCTACAAGAAATGGGGATAAAATCTCCTGCAAGATAACATGAAACAGGCGTAAGACTTCGTTAATTTATCACTCCGCATCAGAATTACAAACGTGTATAAATAAAATAATAATAGATAAATAACGATGCATGCCATTTTTGTAAATAATGTGAAATAATTTCACGAGCTGTCATAAATGCATTTCGCTGCGAAATCTCTCATCTCGGCTGGGGAGAGGCTAAAAGAAAAAAAGGAAACCAAACAAAATTCCATTAACAGCTTGTAAACCATTTCTGCTTGCAACGGAAATTGATCACGCAGTCTTTAAGTATAATGTAAATATAAAATTCAATTTTCCCTCGAAAAAAAGAAAAAACACAGAAAATTGACTTTTTCTTTTCTGCGACAGCTGTGAGCGGAAATAAAAATCAATGGCACGTTTTCTCATCAAGCGGACGATTTAAAAATAAATGTGGGGAAATGAGCAAGTGTTGTGCAATGAAAAGCCCTTTTTGTCTCGTCATTAGACATAACGAACGTGGAACGATTAAAAATTTCATTACTCCGCGAAATCAACAGAAAAAGGAAGAGGAAATAAACAAGATTTTTGACACGGGTTTATAAAAGGGAAAAAAAATTCTCATCCTCTTTCTACATTTCTTGAAATCCAGAAGGGAATTAATATTATAAAAGACGCAGCGGAAAAAATATGTTTCCCATACAAGCCCTAAACTTGATGCGTAAATAACGGTGGCAACTTTTAACGATATAAAGACCAAATGCTCCACTTTTTTTTTGGTCCTTCTCTTCTACCGCTGGATACCGCAAGGATTAAATAATTCCTTTTAATTAAATGTTTTACGCATATTCAGGTGAAAAAGAATTTTTCGCGTTACTTGAAGTGAAAGCAGCAATTTTTTAGTTAGTGTTCAAGAATGTTTATGAAATCCTAATCTTTAAAGAATAATTTTTAAAGAGATAAGAATGTGGAAAATATTCCCAAAATACCACTAATTATTTTTGGCACCATTATAATTAATATGCCTAGAATTAAGTTTTTTCCCTATTAAAGCTGTAGTTTAGTGAGTTTTCAGTCCTTTTCCTGCATCCAAACAAAACAAACACACAAAAAATAGTTAGGGCATATTAGGTTTGTTACAAACTAAAAGCTTTTGAAGCAAGAAACGTTTCAAAAAAGCTATAGAGCTTCGCTACAACACTTTGGATCGGCCTACGTTGAAATAAATGCTATAAATCCAAATTTCAAGAATTTAATTATTAATCTTTAGGAATTTAAATTTGTGTCTATTTGAGATATTAGTAATGCTTTTAAATCCTGAATAATTAAAATTGGTTGGTGAGAAAGCTACTGTCTACTGTTTTGCTACACAAGGACTAACTGATTATCAACTATAAAACTATAGTATTTGAGGCATACAGTTTGTTAATAAATATAAAAAAGTTAACTGAAATAAGTTTTAAAAATTAAATTATTTTTTCAAAAATTTCTATTTTTTTCTAAATAAAAACATGAATCTGAAAATTCACAATAGATTACTATTACTTTTAAAACCTGAATAATTAAGATTGGTTGGTGAGAACGCTACTGTCTACTATTTTGTTACAGAAGGACTAACTGATTGCCAACTATAAAACTATAGTATTTGAGGCATACAGTTTGTCAATAAATACAGAAAAGTTAACTGAAATAAATTTTCAATTTTTTTTGGGGGGTAAATAAAAACATGAATCTGAAAATTCACAATAGATTAGTAATGCTTTTAAAACCTGAATAATTAAGATTGGTTGGTGAGAACGCCACTGTCTACTGTATTGCTACACAAGGACTAACTGATTGTCAATTGTAAAACGCTATATAATAACGCTTTATAACAACTATATAATGCTTTTAAAACCTGAATAATTAAGATTGGTTGGTGAGAACGCTACTGTCTACTACAAGGACTAACGATACTGGGACTTACTGTTTAAAGTCGATTTCGAACAGATACTAACTACAGTGCAAGTAGCGGGATTCAAAAACCCGCTGACTTTACCAAAAGATAGAACCTTACCATTCGACCACCGTCTGGTTGATTGAAAAGTTAGCTAAAAGTTAATTCCAAAATTTAGATCTAGACAGACA
The DNA here is from genome assembly GCA_032207245.1 of Pardosa pseudoannulata. Classification (NCBI taxonomy): domain Eukaryota; kingdom Metazoa; phylum Arthropoda; class Arachnida; order Araneae; family Lycosidae; genus Pardosa; species Pardosa pseudoannulata. The sequence continues at coordinate 19,335,427 of CM063504.1, read as the reverse complement.
TACAGAGCGAAGTAAATAATTCGCCTTTGTATAGAAATGGTATATATACCATTCAAATATGCAATACACGAATAAAATTTCAAGGAAAATCTCAGTGTGTGCTCTCTTTATTTTTCGTTCATGTACGGAATAAAAAGCTTCTTAAACTATGAAACGGATATACGCCTTTTTTTTACTTATTTTACTTGAGCACTTTACATGTTGGTTTGACTTACATTTGATGCCAGGAATATCTGGAAAGGTTTTAATATACGCTAGTGATCGAAAAGTTTCTAGTGCATATTATTAACCTTTTGCTGCTTATAACCTTCGCTATTTTTGGCATACTGCATAAAAAGACTCTGTTAACAGATCTTGCAGTATTGAAAATAAAAAACAAATTCATCGAACCTGTTCTTCTTTCCTATCGCATAAAAGTGCTTCATTAGCAAATGTTTTTCAATTCCGATGTTCCTCTTTAGTTCATTTGAAAACTGAAGACTGTAATTCTTCAAAGTTTTATAGTTCTTTCGGACTTTTGTACAAAAAAAATCTCGTTATTAAAAAAATTCCATTATTTAATATCTTTCATGCAAAATGAATTGTAATTGATAGCTCAAAGGAAATAAAAAAATTCAATAGTACTTTTTCAGAAATATCACCAGAAAAACGAGAAGGGAAAAGTTACTTTTTAAATACATTTTTCATTTTTGAAATCAAATGCTGTACCTAAAAAGAATTTAAGGGAATTTACTATCCTAAACGTGGTTAAAGCATATCCTTTTTTATTGTCTCAAATTGATGTCTTTCCTACACATAACGCAAAATTTGAAATTTGTACCTCCGATATTTCAAATGTTATTTATATGATTTAATTTATAGGGGTGTTTACTAACGAATAAATATCTAAATTCCCGAATTCCATGCTTTAAAAATGTCAAATCTTTTTACTTTCTTTGATTTGAGAAAGTTAAGAAAATATTGCAATTGATAAATACTTTCGTGGACAAAATTTTCTTTAAAAATATTTCGTTGTTCATATTTTAACAGGAAAACAATTTTTACCTGTTCTTGAATCAATTTTGACAAGTTTTTTCGTTACGTCTGTACGTGCGTACAAGACAATTTATACTCGGAAACTTAAAATATCCATTTTGATCATGCCTGAATGAATTTTGATTTGTTTCGTTGTGAAGTATGTACGTATATTACAGAAAATATAGACGTAAAATGTTGAAAAATTGTATTTAAGACGCGTTATATCTAGTTTGGGACCTTCAATTTTATTGCAATCTGCACTCGGTGTTACTTCAGAATAGGGTATCTCTTTGATTAATTTGATGAAATTACTGACGATGTTTAGAAGATACAAATGCATAAACTAGTTTCAATTTTAGTTTTGACTGCGGTGGTAGCCGAAGCCTGGGGGTCTTCGGATTGCTCCCTGCTACTAAATTAGGAAGACCCAACGGGGGTAATGATACTACATGTGTTCTCCGGGAGGAGCTAAATGGGTAACAGCTTCGCAGAATTGTATTAGCATAAAGACATATAGTGTTTGTATTGCCAACTGCATAAGAAAAAAAAAGAAATATACATCCTGCAATCTGATAGATCAATAATATGTCTCTCTGCTTTTCCACCTTTTAACCCCTACTTAAAACTGATCAACGGGGCTACAAATCCCTCTATCAGGTAAGGCGTCTAAGCAATTAAAACTTTATAGTGTCCTAGCGGCCAATTTAAGAAATTCTAAACAAAAGGGCGCAGCACGCTATCGGAGATGGATTTTTTAGAGCGTCCGTAACCTACCTTAAGCTACAAGTGTTCCCCCGGTTGTGCTAAGTGGGTTTTATTAATTTAAAACATTGTTTCCATTTCTAATCAGTCTAATTCAGTTAGGCAGAACGATGGCCGATGGTAAAGCGCTGCTCTCTGAGGTACTGGAGTTCGCGGGTTCGAATCCTGTTTTTAACATGGATGTTCGTAGCCTTTGGGAATCGGCTTTAAGCAGTAGGTCCCGGTCTCAACAAAACAATGGACCCTACAGCTCCAAACCAAACAAACCTGATTCAGTTAGATTTGTCAACCTTACCTCCGATTTGGCAAATGAAAACTAAAGACGCAGTTTAATAACGTATACTTTTGTGTAAACAACCAAAAGTTTTGGGGGTCTCGTTTGGTCACGTGTCGCAAAAAGTAGATCGTAGCGCTCCAAACAAAACCAAAACCAAAACCCAAAGTCTTGTAAGGGATAAGTAAGGTCTTAGAAAGGGGTTAATCATTAATTTAAGACCAGGTTAAAGAGTTTTAGTATCATCAGTAAAAGTTATATAACATCAGCCTATAGGAAATTAAGATTATAGGTCATTTTTCGGAATATCATTTCGCACTCCAAATTTAAAAAATAGTGAAGATTTGTACAAACAAAACTTATATAAGGAATTACCATACATAGACATTTTCAATGCACAATTTCGAGTTCCGTAAATTTGAAAATTCCTTTTAAATCGAACATTATATATAATACGGATATTAGGAAGGTTCATAAAATAATCGATGATAAATAAATTTTTTCTTCTTGCTTTAAGAACGCAAACACTGTGTGAAAGTCTAGAAACTGCAATTGACCGCTATTTCAAAATCTGTGCTATTCTTATTATTTGCCTTTCCAATCTGCGAATATTTTCCCTTCTAGTTATTATTTTTCTATTTTTGATTAGTACAATAATTGCAAACTTCACTTGGCATTACTTTTGCTAAGAAAGGGGGCAATAACGTCTGAACATTGGACCACAGCTCGAATACACCTTATTATCTTTCAGAGAACAAAAAAATACCATTTGCACCACAGCGAATTTCTTGACTTGTGTGGGACTCTTAACGAACAGATTTATGTCAAACTGCAATTCAAATAGTTCATTCAGCCTTTCATTACCGTTATCGGACGTACAGCTCGAAAGAAAAAAAGAATTAATAAAGGAAAAAGTATGGAAGGAAGGTACACTTTTTACCCAACACAAAATCAAGAGTTATTTCGAAAGATACTCGAGAAAGTTTTTTTGAACAATAATAATAATAATAATAATAAAATTTGAAATCCAAACGCCTGCAGACAAAGGTAATAATGCATGCGGTGTGGTCCATCCTACTGTGAAAAAGGAAAATCGAGGGGTAGTTAATGAGCATGATTTCCGAATAGGAATTTTGATTCTCTCCATTCGCTGCTTTTTCGAACCTATTTTGGATAATGTGTTCTTGAATTTTACATACTTCAACAACATATTTTTTTTATCTTTTCTTTTCTCTGGTTTATAAGTACGGTGTACTGTTTTAACCATAGTATTTTTTTCAAAAATAATAAGGAATGTAATTTGTTTTTCGGAACGAAATTTTTTTTCCATTTTTTAACTTACGCAGAAAGTACACACGTATGCAGACGCACACACAGTGTCGCTTCTAGAATTTCTGTCAAGAGGGAAGCTAATATACAAACCGTTGTACTTTAGGACGAGAAAAAAGATTCTTCGACTAAAGGGATC
>CM063504.1:19319406-19326906 GCA_032207245.1 Pardosa pseudoannulata | reverse complement strand
ACATGAAAATGAATGGGAAGGGCGTTATAGTAGTTCGTGACGTTGCGACAAATTGCCTTATTTCACACAATGCATAGGATCCAACATTTTATTTGTGAATTATTATTAAACTGTAAGATAAAGGTGGCTTTAAAAATACATTTACTGGTGTACTAGAAAGGTTTCCTACAGGTATTTTTTAAATATAAATTCTACAGATTCGGCTGTAAATATATTTACAAGTTAAAAGAAAATCTCAAAATAAACTTTTAGCTGAATTTAGGTACCTTTAAGTAAATTTATGGGTGGAAGTTCTGAATTTCCTACATTTGATAAAAATCACGTATTTCTGCATTAACATTTAATATAAAAGAATCAGAGGCAATGACCTAGAAAATAATTAAGAGTAGGTTTTTAAAACGAAATATTTCATTTCATTAGCAAATTTTTGAGGATGAGGTGAGAATAAATTATTGTGTGTATAATGTACATCAATAATTCATGTTCTAGTTTTCCTAATTAAAAAAAATGCTTTAAGCATTCTTGTTTTTTAAAAAAATATATTGCCCTTTGTGAAAAAGGAAAACTTAGTGAAAAAGGATTTATTTGCTTGTAAAACAAACACTGGAAAAGAGTTTTATAATACATTTTGTCATGATTTCAGCCTATACCTGTCGAAAACAAAAATTTATGTGTTCTATTTGAAAAATCATAAAGTGTCGATCCAAATGGAAGATTTATAAATAATAGAAACTACTTGAAACATTTGTAGATTGCTTATAAAATAGACCTTTACTTATTCTCAAAAGGGAAAGTCATTCTAAGAAAATTTAAAAATTCTATATTTTTAGCTGTATCTAAAGAGGAACGCCAGGCATTAATGGGCTAAGTTTACAATCAAACTATAAAACTCCAATTTCACTAACTATGAAAATATAAAACTTTTAGAAGTTCAATCACGAAATTCCTTTTAATTCAGTAAATATATCCCAAAATATATTTACAATGACTAAAAGAAAAAATGACACAAACTAACATCATTTTAGTCAAAGAAAAAAAATCCTAAATAATTTCTAGCCTAAAAGTTAGTTGGCGCACTAGTTACCAATAATGAACTAAAAAAAATCAAAAGTAATTTAAAGCAGAAGATTCACATACATAGTGAAAAATTAAAATAATCGAATTTTCGAAGTCTCTCCTAAGTATAGGAAAAGAGATAAATTCGGAATTGATTATTTGAAATCCATTGACTGAAACTTAAGCGGTTTTTGAAACCCCCTGTTATTGACAAAACGTGAAAGAAAGTTCGATTGATTTTTAAACATTCAGTTCACATTACTGAATGGGTAATTTTTAGAAAAATTTGTTGTCATTAGATAGTCAAGCATTCATTTAACGTTGTATTCATTTGGTGTTGTGTTCGGAAGTATTTAGAGGAACCTGCTTGTAGAGTTAGAAAAGTCCTTTGTAAGGATCAATAACTGTTGCTACTGGTTAGTTTTTAGAAATAAATGCTAATATTTAATTATAAACGTAGCTAATGTTTAAAATAAATCTTTGTAACATATATATATAGTTTAACGTAAAAAAATGCTATTTTCTAAAATCTTTCTGAATTTGGTAGTAACGTTTAACAGTTAGAAAATCGTATTTTAATGTAACTCTGAAAATATAGGGAATTAATTCAAATATTTTCTGAATCGGCATAAAATAACTTCGAATTACCAAGGACATGTAGGATCTATTAGCTTAAAAATGTATGGAAGAAAATCATCGGTAATAATTATTGTTTGTATGAACGTTTCTAAAGCTAAAAGAAATACATATAAGCATAAGTACACGCACACGTAAATATATATGCAAGCATATATTAGCATATAACTAAAGAAAACATATACACAACTTGTACATATTTTAAGTAAAGTGACTTCCGAGTTCATTGTCTCGCAAGATATATGAGGTCACCCAGAAAATAAATTTCCTGCAGCGCCACAAAATACTGCTACAAAAAGCAAAAAATACGATGGCGCATGTGGATAGGTAGATGTGGATATCATATACAGCAGGTGTAAATTTCTGATTGCTCACATACACGTTGATGCAGTGCACTAAGATGTCAATTGTCATTTTTTCTCCTCAGCCAAATATATCGTCAACTATGTTTAGTGTATTGGCCTGATGTGAAGAGTTAGCAGATATTTATCTTTGGTTGCAGGATCTTCCCGAAGGTGGGTAAAATGCCCAGCGTTGCTGCAATCTCTCATCGGTGACAACCTTCCATTTTTCAGTCTCGATCTTGCTCCCAGTGATTTCCATTTGTTCTTATACTTGAAGAAATTCCTAACCGGTAACCACTGAACAGAAGAAAACCTGCAGATAACTGTCACATGTTAACTCCTTTCCCATGCGGCAGATTTCTACGATACTGGACTACAAAAACGAATACAAGTATTATGTTGAGAAATATGTGAAATATTGCTGTATCTTTTGCAATAAATCTTTCCATGTAATGATATGTTTCTCTTTACTGGAAACTTACTTTCCGGTTGCGCATCGTAGTTAGTTTAAATCATATCCTAAAAGACACATCTTAAGGATAAACTTGGCAACGTTCTTAATTATTTTAAATTTTTACCTGCTATACGGAAGCCATTTACAGATAGATGACTTTGAAAATTAAATAAGGTTGCCTCAGAATTCAAGACACACATTCACACTTATGTATTCAGCTTCACTGAGTATGAAAAGCGCAAGATATTTTACCAACGATATACGAGATCCAAACTAAAAAAAATATAAATGAAAATAAAAAAACACACATTGCCATACAAACTCTTGTCTTGTGGAGAATCTCGTCCTAGATTTCTAATGAAACATCCTATTTTAATGAAACAGCTAACACTACTTCTACCGGTCGACCAACGGTCAAAGTTCACGTATTCTTTCGTCTCTCTCCCTTTTTTTTTCTTTTCATTCTTTTTTTTTATTTTTAAGCTATTATTTTACCTTTACCCGAAATGCGATTGCTGTTGAAAAAAAACGGTGCATTTTTTTCATTCTTTCGTTGTGCTTTGAGATTCTTGAACTGCGTATAAAAAGTGTTTGTTTTCCCGGAAATCCGATTGTTCTCGGTGATTTCCTAACAAGATTACCATAAAATGCTTTTTCCTCTTAGTTGGGTACCTTTTTTTTCCCCTTCCTAATATCATTCAGGGGTCGTAAAATGTGGAAATTTTAAAACAGCAGTGCTTTCGCTCAACGTTACGGACTTACCTCTCCTTGACTGCCTTTATCCAACTCTTTAAAAAAAAACCTTACCTTAAACAAGATGTTCTCTAGTTCAATTTAGTTGCTAGTAAACAGTATTATGCAGCAAAAACGTAAAACATATTTTACCTCACTGGTAAACATTCTATGTGGCCTGAGTTTTTATAAAGAAAAGTACATTATAATCATATTCTATTCCGGGATATATCTTGCTATTCAACTTTTGCAGGGACACCAAAGAAGAAATGTATTTCTTCTTTAGCTAGTTCGCCAATTCAAGTGTATTACCCTCTAAAAAAGTCTGAGATATGAAATCTAAGATTATATACATGCGAGTGCACGTATCCAGAAATCTTTTCAAAGAAGTTCTATATCATATATTTCTTCTATTTAGAGTAACAGACAAGCTTGTATTTCACCATGTTTAAATTTCCGGTTTGGTGACCTTTATAAGTTTACAGATGAGATTACTTAAATTTTTCAATGGAAAATAATTTGTAGAAGATATAAACATTGAAACACATTATAATTTTACTTGAAATGTATAGTATCTTATAGTATTATTTTACAACGTTTCATTTATTCCTTTCTCAATCGCTATCTTTTAAAGTAGTAATAGTACCGTGTTATAAAATTATTATACAAAAATGAATACTGTATAAACTTTATTTAAAGTTCTACTTTTTTTAACGCTTTGACATTATAATCATCTATGCTTCATTTGCATCGTTTTGAAGTATAGACAATGCATTATCTATTTTTTCCTTATTACATCATAACAAGGATGTCAGATTCATTTTAGACACAGTTAGTCCGTTGACGAGAAGTAAGAATTTTCGTAACTTTTAGCACCCTTATTAAGCTTAACTTGGTGGATATCCCGAAATTATTTTTCTCTCTCTAACGATAAAAATGTTCAAAATGGTCTCATGTTGTCATTCGAAATAACAGGCTTAGGGCACATTAAATATCAAAATTATTTATCGAAAAATGTTCAAAAGTTCACCTGTTTGTAAAGAATTTCGATAACTATAAACAGTGTTAAGAACGATTCCGGTAATAATGGGATAATTCAATGGGAAAAGTTTGAAAACAGAGATGGCATGCAAAGAATCTACCAGTGTTTATTTAGGGTTAGTTTTATCACTCTCTGATTAAGAGGAAAAAATAGTACTTTTCTGTATTCTATCAGCACAATTTTGTTTAAACCACTCACCCTAGACCATGCCACGTTGGTAAGATTGCCCCCTCTCCTTCAAAACTTCAGAAAAATAAATTTTTACAGCTGCGTTTGTATGTAAGACCCGATTAGAAAATACAAGTTTGATGTTTAATAAACGATAATTGGAACATAAATCAATGAAGCAAAACCGACTTGGCCAATGCTGTTGGGGTATCGCTTCGCACTCCGACGACACAGGTCCAAGGTTCGATCCCCAGGCTGGGCATGGTTGACTCAGCCTTTCATCCCTTCAGATGGTGGATGAATTGAGAACCAAACGTGCTTGGGGATTAAACACTGGGGATTCCCCGTAAGATTGACCACCTAACCCGAACATATGCTTCGCACCCCCAGGGCCCTTGGTCACGTTAACGAAGATTGACACCGTAGGTCCTGGCCCCATAGGGGCTTTTGCACCTAGGAGTTTAGTTTAAAACCGACTTCATCTTAGGAAGTGTTATACCATGCAACTAGCGTATTAATCACTAACGATTATGTAACCAGTATGGGGGGAAAATAGACACCTTTGGCCAGGCAAAAACCTGAATTTTTTTGGTCAGTAACTGTTCCCCATCCCCGACACACACATCTTATTTGAAATATATTTGAAATTTTTTGAAATCTTAAAGTGACCCGGATTTAGGAACCCAAAAAATAATAGTAAATCAAGCCCTGTTCTTTTGAACGTGATTGAGCGACAAAAGACTATCTCTAAAGACATAATGTTCTAAAGTGGTCATGCTGTATTCCTAAATAAGTTTCAGACACATTAAGTATCAAAAGAATTTATTACAAAAGTGTCCAATCTGTACGTGAAGGAAAGTATACCTATAAATCCAATATGATAAAAAAAAAGTGATTCTCCTATTGCATGACGGATAATTCGATGGGAAAATCTTGAAAACGGAAATGGCGTATCTACCATGGTCTGTATTTTCAGAGTTTTATCTCTCCCGAATTAAGAAGAAAAAAAAAAGAAAAATTCGTTCGTTTCTGTATTCTAGACGCACATCTCTGTTTCAAACCACGCGCCCTTATTAAGCCTAACGTGGCGAATATGCCGCCTCTAGAAGTCGCACAGCTGGCCGCTCATACAAGAAAATAAATCGAAGGGATGTTCGGAGAAGTGTCGAGAAATGACTGTGATTAAGAGAAGTGTCCCATTCCTCATTTATCATGTAGTAACCCCCTGCTTTTCCCTCCCAGCGAAAAAAGACATTTTTTTTTTTCATTTATCTCTTGCTTTATCCCTGACTCTCGCCGAAGTCTTCATTTTCTTTTCAGCTGTATTTCAAGTCACTTCATTTCGTACTTGCTTGAATTGTTTTCTTTTTGTAGTTCTTTTTCAAGAGTTAAAAATGAAATATTTGTTAATAACATCTTGATGTGGAAATTAGACATTCACATATGTGACAGGTACAAATTCTTTTTTTTTTTTTTTCGGATTCTTAACCGGGTTATAAATAAGGCTAAATCAACTGCATTTTCTTATTTTTTGTCTTGTTTTTCATTATCATTCTAATTAGTTGGCGTTTAAAATTTGGTAGGTGAAATGAAAAAGTGGTTGTCAAAAACTAACCAGTAAATATGCCATAGAGCGGTGAAAAAGAAGAAAAATTGGAAATTAGGAGAGAGGCATTTCTGTTTTGGAATCACTTTTCACAAAAGGCAGAATTTTAATAAGAATATAAATTAATTTTTTGTTAAAATAACGCTTCGGGTAACTTTGTCAAAAAACGTGGGACGAAATAAGTGGATTTTGTTCTGTTAGTTTTAGATTCTCGAAATTAAATGTTAGAACAAATCATTTTGACATTTGCTTTTAAAGACGATTGAGTAGTTAATACGGGAAAGAATATTTGGCAATTGGATTTTGATTTAATTTTGCTATGTAGATTTAAATCAGAGGTCGCCCGTCTTATTTGATTTACTCAGTTTGCAAATGCATTTTATATTTTATTTATTTTGCAGATATATTTTTGATCTTTATTCAATGCAGAAGGAATTTCTGGAAATATTGATTCGTGTCTAAAATGAAATACAACTTTCGTATGGCCTATATCATTTGAATTTACTGTAAGAAGAATTTGCGCACATATATATTTCTTAAAGTGTTCAATATTCTCAGAAAATAAACGAAAGCATTTCGGAAGTGTATTTTTTAGTAGAAATATAAAAAAAGATATTCTTCTTGTGAAGTAAGTTAAGTAATTTAGTCATAAACTGTTCAATATTCTCAGAAATGAAAAGAAAGCATTTCGGAAATATATTTTTAAGTAGAAATGAAAAGAAAAATTATATTCTTTCTGTGAAGAAGTTAAGTAATTTAGTCATAAAGTGTTCAATATTCTCAGAAATGAAAAGAAAGCATTTCAGAAATATATTTTTAAGTAGAAATGAAAAGAAAAAAAGATATTCTTTCTGTGAAGTAAGTTAAGTAGTTTAGTCATAAAATGTTCAATATTCTCAGAAAATAAACGAAAGCATTTCAGAAAGATATTTTTAAGTAGAAATGAAAAGAAAAAAAATATTTTTTCTGTGAATTAAGTTAAGTAGTTTAGTCATAAAGTGTTCAATATTCTTAGAAAATAAACGAAAGCATTTCGGAAATATATTTTTAAGTAGAAATGAAAAGAAAAAAAATATTCTTTCTGTGAAGTAAGTTAAATAGTTTAGTCCTAAAGTGTTCAATATTCTTAGAAAATAAACGAAAGCATTTCGGAAATATATTTTTAAGTAGAAATGAAAAGAAAAAAAATATTCTTTCTGTGAAGTAAGTTAAATAGTTTAGTCCTAAAGTGTTCAATATTCTTAGAAAATAAACGAAAGCATTTCGGAAATATATTTTTAAGTAGAAATGAAAAAAAAAAGAGAAAGATATTCTTTCTGTGGAGTAAGTTAAGTAGTTTAGTTATAATTTTATATTTTTAAATTGTAAAAGGGACTTCGATTTGGAAACTTCAAAAATTAATGGCGTCACATTGTTGGCAAAGAAATGGACTTTCAAAAAATGCAGCTTGTAAAGCTAAGAT
>CM063504.1:19231906-19314406 GCA_032207245.1 Pardosa pseudoannulata | reverse complement strand
GTTCGAAGCGTGTCGAGCTATTACAAAATTTTGGAATCTTTTCCTTTTTGTTCATTACTGTCTAATGCATTTCATATTGTTTAAATTTAGAAACGTTCATCTTTTTCCCTCTATAAGAATTCTTAGATAACCTATGTGTAATTTAAAATTAATTTTATAAAGAATTTTTTTTCCCTTTTAGGACAAAAACTATCAAGCATAGATTTATCACTGAGATTCCTTTTTGTGTTTACGTCGTCAGTACTCACCTCATTAATCACCCTGTAGCGCAGATGGAATTAAACGACGATGAAATGATAACAGGTAATAAGTTTTCTCTTTCTGCATAGCAATCATGTTATATATTTCACCATCCAAATCTATAATGACTCAATCATAAGGCCAGTATCTTACATCGCGTCTATTGCCTCTAAATCTTCCAATGGATCGCTGTCATATTGGTTGGACTGAATGAGATTATATAGTACTCACACCTTGTGAAGAAGGCCGATATGCTTTATCACGCATGTTTTCCGATACATGTTTGACAGCGTTCTACGTGGCAAGATTTTCTATATTGTTTGAGGGTGATGACCACTTTTATTCTCCATTTGAGTTAACGCTAATTGAAGTTATTCACTAATCAGTTAAGACTTATTGATAGTTTATTTCGAGTCATTGTTACCGTGTTCTGCTCGGTAAGTACTAGTTCTTTAAAGTACCGTTTACAATGAATACTGAGCACGCCATCACTACTCAGATTTTCCATTTAAATTAATGTTAACTAATGTTATTCACTAAGCAGTTATGGCCTATCAGCAGTTGATATCGAGACCTTGTAAAGGTATCTTGCTGTGTAAGTACTAGTTCATTCAAGTACCATTCACAATGAATATTGAGGATTACCATAAGTGGGAGAGAATCAGACTGAGGTCCTAGAACATAGATAGTGAGCCTATCGCATGAAATATTATATATATATATATATATATATATATATATATATATATATATATATATATATATATATATATATATTACTTTTATTCACTTACAATTACTAAATAAAACCTTAAATAATCTATATGTACAAAAAGTATTTTTTTAAAAACCGCTTTTATTTAACTAGAAAGTGATTAAAAATGCACTAAAGTTAAAAGAAAAAAAATTTTGTTTGAAGTTTTAGTTATATCGCTTGCAAATAGATGGCGACACTTGTTTAAAATCTCTGCTTTTGGTTTTCCAAGTATGATGATCAGCTTCTTGCATTTACAAAACTGATTTTATTTTTCCTCCAATCTAATTTTTTATTACTGAATATCGTATTGTCACCAGAATTGAGCGTAAGGGCTAATCAGAAAGGTAGTTAAAAATTGATTTCAAAATACCAATTGATACGAAAGTGATGTTAAGTAATAGCGATTAATAAAAATAAAAACCCCTATAAGACTAGCATCTATCAAAGGTGGATTCATAAACAAGTACCAACATGAACGCCATCATGACATTTAAAAGGACAGACGGGTGTCTAGTGCTCCCCTTTCCCCTTCACGATATCTATATAAGTCCCTCTCTAAGGGATACTGACTTTGCCTTGAAATCGCATTTGAGTGGGATCGGTTATAAAGAGAGAATATGAACTAAATTGTGAATTATAGCATAGTTTAAGTTTGGGTCTCTTAAATTTGAATATGAAGTTGGTATGAAACAAACTGATGGTTTGAGATACGTGAGAGAGATTTTCTGAGAATGAAAATATAGATAAAAGCTATCGTCTCTTTTAATGGTCTATACCATACCAAAACTGAATGTTTAAGTACATGCTACTTAAAACTTTCATATTAGAGCAATGATTATCACAATGCAATAATAGGACAAAGAACAGTTTCAAAAAACTAAATATTTTTAGGTAGAATATATGGGTTTAGAGATGACTTCTAATGTATCCGTCTACGTTGAAAACGTCATTTTTTGTCAAAAATCATAATTCTTTTTTATTTCTGTATTGTAAAATTTCAACTGTTAGGCTTCTAAATCTGTTTTTGTTTTGTCTCTACGGCATTTTAAAGAAAAGTTACAGCTGTTTAAACATCAGTGACAGCTGTCAAAACAAAACGGAAGTAGCGACTTCGGAACTGGAAGTTGTGAATTTAAAGCTTTTTAAAGAGCATTTTTTGGACAAATTTTCATGAAGATTAGTTTAAACATTTTTCTAGTATTTTTAATAATTAGCAACTTGGCAATTAGAAAGTTTTGAAGCAAGAAAGTGTGGGGAATTTTAAACATGTATTTTCATTTTTAATAGTTAAAGTTGCTTTCATAAACTTCATATGCGTTTTTCTCAGAACGGTATTTTTAATAAAATGTTGAAACTTGAAATGTAATTTCTCAAAAAGTTCTTAAAATATTTTGTTGAAAATTATTATGAATGCTTTTGATAGTATGTACTAGTGAATGACCTAAAAGCTTTAAATTTGGATAATTTTTAATGATGTTACACTCGTAGTTAGATATAAAGGTAATGAAAATTCGTTAAAAATTCAATGTGTATGATTTTGAATTACCAAAAATATTTACTAAGGGTAAATTAAGCAAAGATTTTAGGTGATTCACTAATCCAGTGTATAAGAAATGTGTTGCATAAAAAATATTAAAATAATTTAATTTATTAAAAAATTATACCTTTTGAAAAAACTTGATTTTTTTACGAAATTTTCCTCATTTATTAGAAAATTTCTCCAGGAATAAATTTTTTAACTGCAATTCTCTAAGATAATGTAAAAATGAAATCAAAAAATGTAAAAACATGAACTAGTTTCTACGTTTTAAGAAAAAAGTTCTCCGAACGGTTACCTTAAGAGAAATATAACAAGTGGAACACAGGAAAACTAAATAAATAAATAAAACTTAATTTCACTGGCACACAGACTGAAAAAGATTCACCCTCTCTGTTCTAGAGTAAGACTTTGATCATTTTAAAAATATTTCATTAGCAAATGAGGAAGAAAATAACCACCCTATCCGTTGCCAGTGTCAGACTTAGAGGCTCGGAGTGGAAGATTGTCTGCCACTTCTCCTTATTGGAATGATCCCCATACAAACTGTCACCAGAAAGGGATAATTAACATTTATTTAATTAAAATTGAATAGTTAAAATGAGTTGGGGAATAAAATATTTTAAGACAAAAAAAATATAAAAAATTCAACAAGCTGTCAAACATATTTCAAAGTGCTTAATAATCTGCCATTTTATATACTTAAAATTGTTTTTAATTTATCTGTCAGCAAACTTTAATCTAAAAATGCTAAAACTATTCAGACTTTTTAACATAACTAAATCTTTATGGAAATGCTTGAGATCTCAGCCATGAGTTTTTTTTTTAAATTTATTTATTTTTCCCTCAGCCAGTTTCTTCTCTATACTATTACAGGACATAAAATTAAGAACTTAAGATTCGAATACCGCGGTGGGAGGTTCATATCTTCCCCCAACCTCTGTCGGTATGCCTATGTATATGATATAAATATATGTTTATAGATCGGTGAATGTCAATTATATAATTGACATATATAATTGAAAATATTATATTATATTGATTATTTATTTTTCACTCAGCTTGTTTCTTCCCTCTACTATTACATGACATAAAATTCAGAACTTAATATTCGAATCCAGGGTGGAGAGTTCATAACTTCCCCCAACCTCTGTCAGTATGCCTATGTATATGATATAGATATATGTTTATAGATCTGTGAATGTCAATTAAATTCTGTGTTTACTATGGTTGCTACAATTTAATGACGTTAAATTTGCAAATTACAGAGGAATCTCGCATTTTACAGTTGGCGAATTCTTTTTCCGCCAACATTACCAAATGGCTGAATGTTTTAAAAAGTGTGACAGTGATTTATATACTAATTTTGCAGATATGGCACCGATAAATCATCCAAAATACAGATGTTCACAACAGACGTGCATCTCTGGGTAACTGGATACCGAATCATCAAAAGGTGATAGGCAGTGGGTAACAGTTGCGGTTACGGCATTTACTAGTCACCTCGCACGCGTTTCGGCTCTTTTCGGAAGATGTGCGCCACGCAGCTGCGGCGGAAACCAAATGATAAAAACACGGACACGCATTTTCCATATTAGTATTTAGCGCCGCCAAATGGCAACCGTGACAGACAGCGACAGAAGACCGGCAGAGAAATTCGAAACTCCCTGCTAAGACAAGGAAATAAATAAATAAAAAATAACCCTCACAAATGTAAGCACGGTATCAGAGCTAACAAGGGTAAAAATAGGAAAAAGGTTACCGCTAAAATGGAAGGAGAAACCTTTTCCCGCTCTCACTGTCAACCGAGAGAGCGTGTGAGAGACTAGTCGATATGGTTAGCTACAATCAGGGGAAAAAAAAACTAAAATGGCGCCGGGGAGAATCAATTTAGAACACTTGTCTGGATTAATTTACTAAGATTTAAGGGCATATTACGTACCCAAGTTGCGTGCTGGAAGTGCTTGCTAGGCTTCCAATGCTATTCTTTATTCGATTTTAAGCGTTATCTTGATTTGAAGACTTTTAAGTCGGTAGTCGAAGGGGTGGAAATACTAGATGGAGCTTTATTTGCAATTCTAAGTAGAACGTCTGTTATCAGGAGCGAGAGAAGTTATGGTGCAGGGCTTCTTTGCATCCCAGCTGACCCTCATATAATCAAATGGACATCAGAATTTTTTTATTATAATTTTTATACCATTATAAGTATAAGCAGTTTTCAAATTTTAACCATGACTGTATTTGTGACACATAGATCTTTTACCCTCTACTTTGCAAATTTTAATATAAATTCTTCTTTCTTTCTCTCTCTCTCTCTGAAATTAATGGGAATGTTTACCGCTATGATAATCTGGATAAGTTGAGATTATCTTCAACTAGAGAAATATTTAAAGTTCGTGACTAATTGAGGACAATAAGATGAAATTGTAAGCACATACAGCAAAACGTTTATGGAACTTTAAAATAAGAGATTTTGAATATTACGAACAAAATTAAATCACGTCTAAAACAAATAGCTGATGCTAAAATAAATATCTCTGGGGTAAATTACTAAAAGTGATTATTTCATTGAATAAATGTCATTTGGGATTTGTTCGCCCATCCAATCACATTTAATGCTATGTCAGTTTGGAAAAAAGAAGCATAGATGTAATTGCAACAGTTCGTTAGTTTTAGGTTCTGTTGAGGGATTCAATAGATAAAATTTCGAACTTTATTGTTTTCTAGAAATTTTATGCAAGCACGCTCGACGCTAATAAACTACTCTTAATGTAATTAGTAAAATTGTTTCTCCAGCCCAAACAGTTTAATGATTATGAAATAATATTAGCCTAAAATCTGCTTAATGATTGATTAGCAAATACAGATTGATATTTACATTTCTATTACCTTTCTCTCTTTCTCTCCCCCCCACCACACATATATACCCGACAGACGTCGTCCTGCTTTAAAAACTAGTAAAAACTACTTTTATTAAAAGTTAACAATCTAATTAAAACTTTTTCAAAGCCCATCAAGAGTATTGCTTTAATATTAATGAATGTTGCATTTAGAAACAGAAGCTAATTTTTAGATATTTATGTGAAATATACTTGTTGATAGTTATTAATGTTTATCAGTCAGTAATGAAACAAGCTTCTTTGTTCTTGAAGATTCCACACAACTAATTCATGGTTAACAGTTTTGGAATGTGTAAAAGAAGAGAAAAAAAATTACATTATAAGTGATTAGGGATGAATACATAAAATTAGTTGCTATTTCACTGAAAGCGCAGCTGGTTGAGAAACTCTACGACTCGTGTTTTTCATCTTGCAGGTTAAATAGAACCTGAGCCATTGCTTAAGTCTTTTTCAGATGGATATCAAAAGTTAAGTTTAGTTTCCAAAAGATTTCTGTCATCTCAGATATATTACAATACTAACGTAAGAGGGAAAGAAACAGTCTTATTTACTTTAAATCCCAGAAAAACCGATGAGGGTATAAGAAATGCATGTAATATGTTTAGAAGTGGATTTATAAAGTTACACAATGTTGGTAGTTGGTATATTTGAGATTACATTTTAAAAAAAGTACATATTTTTTTTGTACTAGATGAATTCTTGGTTAAGTTTCTTTGTATTTAATGTACCCTGTGAGTTTTCGCATAAGCATCTCTTAACGTTATTTTTTTTTTTGAATGAAAAGTTGAAAAATGAATAAGCAATATAGAAATAAAACCAAGAAATAAAAATTAAAAAATCTCTATTTCTATAACTATAATCATTACAACATTAATCACTATAGGGATCTTTTACCAGTCTGTTTGGGATGTCAAAAGTACGTCTATCAATTTAGCAAAAACTCCTTCTTCCTACTGATTCTATTCATCTATAAATTACCATGATCTTTTGCGATTACTTAAAGAATTTTATTAATCACTTTTGACATAAAGAATAACGAATGAATTCCTATAAAATACCCTTTCGAATCATAAGACGTCATACCTTCGATGGAAGCCAATCAGAAGCTTCAAATAGAACGAAAAATGAATCGAGTCTAATACCATTTCTTCAGTTCATCGCGTGATTAGACTCCTGATTTACCTTTTTTTAGTTATTTCTTAAGAAGACAGTTCTTTAGTTCCATTTCCTTTTTTTATGTACTGGATTTTGTTTTATGTTTTTCCTTATTTATTTCTCCTGTGCCATAAAATGTTTCCTTGCCCAACACCTGCTATGTCATTGTATGTAAATTTCATAGAAATGTTGGACTGGTCGAAAGTATCCTCATGAACATAATCATGCAATTGCAAACCTCTCGCCATTTGCGAGAACTAAGATTTTGAGATTCGATTTTACAATCTTTCTAATAACAGTTTTAAGGTCAATGGTGCTCACTTGTGTGAGAGTTCATTAAGGGAGCGAAACTTGTGAAATTTTATGGTGATTGGACACGGATTCTATTTTATTTAGTTTTTTGGATCATTACGCATTCCTTTTTGGTCGAGACATTATCATTTCATTTTTGATTTTTGACAGTGATATAACTTGAAAACTTTTTTGTAAAGGAAGTAATGCTTATGTTCAAGGTTAAAAGAGAATTATTGTAACATTTTAAAGAATACTACGTTATTTTAACCGTTTACCCGCCAATGTTAAAATAATAGAACACGATTTTTAAAATAAAAATTTCGCATGTAAAAAAATCTTATTAATATCGCTTTTATATATTATAATTGAACGTGACATTATAAAGTATTTTTTACAATAAGTTTTATTTTGTTTAGATATTTATTTATTTTTTTTTACAGTTTTTTGAATTTTACTATATTTTATCAATTTTACTCTCCCTAAAAATTAAATTTACCAAAATTCCAGTTTAAATGGAAAATACGCAATACTTTAAAATATATCATAATATAATCAAGCACAAACCGGGCCCATATAGCCGTGAGGCCATCCAGGCTTATCCCGGCTGCGGGGGGCAGATCGCAAGTATAGGGCCAACCCATCCCACACTAAACCCGTTGAAGTACCCGGAATGCGCCCGTCGCGTCGCAGGCACCGCTTGCTGGTGAACACAACAGAAGTGAACTGCTGAGGAGAGGGAATTTGGAATACTACTGGATGCTTAGCGGACCTCCTGACGCCGGAATTAGTGGTGATGGAGCGAACCACGCGAACCAATTGGAACAAAGCCAGAAGAGAATTTTACTCGTTGCACCAAGATGGACGGGAAACCGAGGGGGCCGAAAAAGAGAGACAGAAAATTTTGAGAGGCGACACTCGCAATCCTGGGCCTCGGGACCATCACTCAGGGGGTCATTGTGACGGAACTTTGGCCCACCCTGAGGAACCCCCGTGACTCGGCGTGCTCGAAAAAGGGAACGTTGGCCTATCATAGCCCCAGGAACCTAAAAAGACCCTAACCTGACATATCATAATACAACATATACTACGGAATACAACAAAAATAAAATTTTATTTTAATATTTTAAAGGTAAAATTTAAGTTTTTATGTCTCTGTTCCATTATTGGAACATTGGCGTTTCAAAGGTCCATTTTTAATTTATGTGCAAAGCATTCTATGATATTGCAAACATTATTTTCTTTTGCATTCAGATAAGAATAGCAACTTTTCTAAAGAAAATAAATAGATAAAGATGCAAATGGAAGCTGCAATACTTCGAAAGGATTATAATATTAATTTTATTTTTATATTTTAAAGGTAAAATTTACGTTTTTATGTCTCTGTTCCATTATTGGAACATTGGCATTTCAAGGGTCCATTTTTAATTTATGTGCAAAGCATTGTATGATATTGCAAACATTATTTTCTTTTGCATTCAGATAAGAATAGCAACATTTTTAAAGAAAATAAATAGATAAAGGTGCAAATGGAAGCTACAATACTTCGAAAGGATTATAATATTGTTCCTTGACATTGATGTTCAGTTTGGTAAAGTCATAATAATAGAAAGAAATTACTTTTGATAAAGTGGATGAACATGTGTGTGTTTTGGGGGGAGGGGGGAGCTTTAAACATAAAATGTGTCTTATTGTATATGTTGCTGATATAGTTATCAATTTAATTTGAGATAGAGTTTTACGTATTGGTTTGTCGGATGACAGTGAAGAAGATGCATGTGCGCTATGTGTTTCATTTTTCAAAGTTTTCAAAAATTTAGCACTATGCCTGAAATATGCTTTATAATACAAGATGTTCTGGCCTTTCTAGAAAGGCTTTCGAATTCTGATTTGGGAGAATTAGATATTTGCTAGTTACATCCCGATGAACCTGGTGATATAACCAATGAAGAAGTTATTGATGAAAATAATCTGGATGCTGTTATGACATTTGATGTGTGTGGAATGGTCGACGTCAATTTAAAAAAAGATGTAAGTATTCCAGATGAAGAGACAAATTTCAGAAACCGGGTCCGAGCGCCAACAAGAAACGAAAAACTGAAAACCCTGTAGTTAAATGGAATAAAATAAAATTCGATAGTCCAACGGAACTAGAAAATTCGGTACCAATATTGCATAAATTCTATAGTGTCATAATATTTATCAATTATTCATTATTTAAAGATAAATAAACAAAACAGTTAATATTAAGAAGATTTTATTATTATTAGATTGTAAATTAACTATTTTCTTGAGCTTTTAAAAATATGCAAAAAATAATCATGTGACAGGCCAATGTTCCAATAATGGAACACGGATAATGTCGACGCGGACCAATAACACAAACAAAAAACGTAGACAATAACATTTGTCTTTAAACTTATTTTAATAATCATAATGCCAGCAGCAACGTGCGACCATCACTCGCAAAATTCTCTCTTAAACTAAACTACAAAAAGTGTTGCCACAAAAATGCAACTTAATTATACTACAAAACAAAACAGCACACTGAGCATATAACAGTACAAAATATAAAACATTGAGTTCGAGGATAAACAACAAAACGAAATACAAAACATTAATAAATGATTCAAACAGATAAAAACACCCTCAAAAATTTTTTCACCTAATTTTAAAACTTTATTGTATTTATATACTCTTAATTAATATAATAATCAGATTTCAAGTCATTTTGACAATTCTTTTTTAATTCGGCGTTTAAATGGTTAACCCTCTGACTGCTCATCCTGCGGTTTTCGCGGGCATTAGTTTTTCTTCCTTTATTAAGAAGCGCATTCCGCCTTTTCACCTTTTAACCAGTGGAATACATTATATACAGTATTAGACATTTAATTTGGTAATAAATAGAATTATATAACTAGAAATATAGTTATATTAGATTATAGAATTATAGATAGTACGTTATAAATAGAAATTAACTGTATTTCAATTGAAATTTATTAAAAAAATAAATTTTTTATGTGATAATATCTGAAATTAGTTTTTCTGAAAGCTTAGTTTTCATGATAAAAGTCAATATAAAAAATCTTTTCTAGAAGAAAAATTAGTATTTCAATTCTCCAATTTATATATATACTTTAACTATGCAACAAAAAAATACGCAATTTTTAAAGAGATTTCGGTTTACAAATTGAGCAGTCAGAAGGTTAATGACTTGGACAACTGGTTACAGGATATCACGTAGTTTATAATTTTAACCCCTTCCGGTATGATTTAATAATGAAAAACTGTGCATGAAATAACCATTTAATTTTTATTTAAAAAACTTGTTTCATTTTACAATTCTTACATATTCTTAATTAAAATCCACTTTTTACATAGTGTTAAATAATATCAGAAACAGTAAAATTAAGAAAATATCAAAGCAAAACATTAATAAGGTATACAGATAATAGTCTTCAAGCTAGTGGTACTTTTCAAAACAAAGTGCAAAGGAATTCTTAATTGTTTACACCGCCAAGTAGTCTCACTTTTAATTTGATTCTTGTAACACACACGGCATTTCTTAGTAGGTTTTCTTTTATTCTGACTCATTAATTTGGCAATGACTTGTACCAAGTAAACAATATGCAATAGTGACTTGTAATTTTCACAAGTGATAAAAGTGTTGCCAAATTCAGTACACTAGAAATTTTAAACTAAATTAATTATCATATTTAACAGTAACTTTAATCGCATGACGAGTGTAGCTCGTCATTGTGCGGTATGGAATGAAAAACTAATGACGAGCTAGACTCGTCATTTTACCGGAAGGGTTTAATCTCTCCACCATTATAAAAGTATTAATTGAATTATACTTTTCCGTCTGTGAATACAATAGTATCTCTTTGGTAATATTAGTAATACAGCTTTCAGTTATAAATATAAATACATGCTATAAAAGCATTAAGCGAAATTAGATTATACTTGCTACATTTCATTTTCCTCTATTGTTTCTTATAAGATGTATGTATTGCAACCTACTTTCATTTTTTATTCAGCTGGTAATGAGCAAAGTAATTAGCACAAAGTTTATTTTACAACATAGATGCGCACATCATGTAATTAATCGAACGTTGCTGCAAAACGGATGTATTTTCTTGTATCTTCCATCATTTCATGTCTCTCCATCTGGAAACACATTAGATGTGAAGTACTAGCATTAAAATAAAATTAATAGCAGATGATAGGGGTGATAATGGGACTGGGTCATTAGTTTTATTCACTTTTGAGGAGCGAGATAGTACATGACTATGAGCCATGCATACTAGGTGGTTCATTAGGAAACACAGATCCTGTACTTATTGTGTAACATATTTAGTAATTTAGACGCCTCGATGACTTGTTATTCCAGTGACCTTCACACAACCTGAGAGGAAAAAGGAAAAGAATTCTGCTAGTTTTTTGCACTAAAGTGACATTTTCAATCGAGTCTAGTGCAGGGCCTGATTAAAGCATTGGCCGACTGGGCCCCATAAATTTGGTACTTAATTATTAAGTTTTATTGTCTTATTAGAAACTATCAAAGTAAATCAAGTGTTCAGTTTAAACTTTTAGTATTTATTTATCAAAGCTCATAGCATACATAAAGAAATTTATCATGATTAGCAGTAATTAAAGGAACATAATACTCAAATAATAGTTTATTACATTTAGCATTTATAATATGAATCATTAAGAAAATAATTTACAAAATATTAAAGGAAAAAAATATTTATCTTATATATTATATAATATAAATTAGTAATAAATTAATCCAGTTATAAAGAAATATTAGCACTTCTTATTATATTTCTGAAACTTAGATACAATTCTTATTTGCTTAAGAATTTATTGTTTTATTATTTTTTTTCTCTTGTTAATTTTGTCTTCAAATCTACGAATAGCTATTATTTGTTAATCTTACCTATGCTATTTTACTTTATTTTTTATGTAAAAACTTAATAGCAAGTGTTACAGTTTACATCCTTGAGGATATGCAGATTTTTGGCACTTGATTGTACTACAAAGGTATGTAAATCTAAAAAAAATTAATATAAACTTTCCTCCAAAAATATTCGTTTGTATCCTCTTTTATAAACTAACTAGCAAGTGTGCCCGTGCTTCGCTACGGTGAAGCAGAGGTTTTAACAGCAACAGTGCTAATTTTGTTGGTATTAATAAATGTTGTCCAAAATTAAGGACAAACCACATGGTTTTGTATGAAACAGAAACACACACTCATATTGACAACCATATGAATATAAAGATAACTATATAAAATGATAGGTTTTTATTTACCCATGAGATTCACTGAAATTTGTACTTTTTGTTGTTAGAATATTGTTGATAAACATTTCATTGTAACGTAAAAATGAACCAAGAATTCAATTTAAAATTAGTTCTCATATAAAAATGCTATAATTTACGTCACATAGAAATGAAAGTTAATCCCTTTATATCTCAATTTCGAGGTCAAATCGAATGGATACTAAACAGACGATGTTTAAATAACATAAAATAAGAAATGAATAAATGAGATATTTAAAGGAATGATGTCATAATGATAGAAAAGTATCACTTTCACGTATGTATTATGTACTAAATTAAAAATTTTAATCTCCTGCTTTTAACCGAGGAAAACTGCGTTTAAAATAATTACTTGGGATGACGTCACATTGCTAGAAATATTGCTTCTTTCACTTAGTTATCATGCGATAAATTAAAAATTTAATCGTTTGCTTTTAACCGGGGAAAATAATGCTTGGAATAGTGACATGAAATGCTCGAAAAAGAGGGAAGGAATGGATTTTGAACGTTAAAAATTTACAAAAACCTTCCCAGGGCTATACCTAAACATTTCTCAAATTTTCACGGCGATTGGATGTATGGTTTTTGAGTCATCGAGTACATACAGACAGACAGACACAAATTCATTTTTATATATATAGATTTTTTTATTGCCTTGAAAGGAGGGTAAGGAGGGAGAGGGCCGAAAGACTATCGGGCCCTGGGTCCAATTTTGCTTTGATCGGGCCCCTAGTGTGATCATGTTTACGACTAAATAATGAGTTCAGCTTCCTAAAATATTCCAGAAATGTCACATTTTTTTATTATCTGAAATTATGAGTTTTCCGTAAGTTAGTTAACTGTATTAAAACGGTTGTAAATAAATAAAGAAGTAAAGAATTTCGTTATTTTTTAAGGCTAAAGTTTCCTCCGTATATAACAGTTCGGAGTACTAATGTGATTTAATAAACAATCCGGTTATGAAATTTTAAGATGTCGATTTAACATGATAATAAAAACTTTAAATTTTTTTAAGTTAACACCCTTTTTTTATAAGAGTGCGATAAATGCCATTTACTGATTAAAAAAAGAGCCTTTTAAGCTAAAAAGATGAAATCTAGGGCCCTAATGACTTTCTTTAATTTTTAATGTACTTTTCTTCTAATAATTGTTTTGCACCCATGTAAATGAAAATTCATTTCCTGACTGCACACCCTGATTGAATCTATTTAATTTCACGAAGGGGGATATTTCTCTAAGCTAAGGTGCCCTAACAATCTACTGTTGAGGTAAAAAGATGAAAAAGAGCCAAGAGATTTACCTTTCAATCGTTTCCCCTGTAATAGCATGAAAAATGTGCTGTTTTAGTGTTTTAGTGTGTAAAATGAAACATTATCCATGGTACCACTATATTATGAAAATGGAAGCATGAGGAACTGTACAGAGAAATGGAAGCAAATTTTGTTTTTTGATGCAAAGTAAGGATACGTTTTATCAAATTGATCCCTTGTGATAGTATGAAAAATGTGCTGTTTTAGTGTTTCAATGTGTAAAATGAGACAGTATCCATGGTACCACTATATTATGAAAATGGGAGCACGAGAAACTGTACAGAGAAATGGAAGCAAATTTGGATTTTTGATGCAAAGTAAGGATACGTTTTATCAAATTGATCTCTTGTGATAGTATGAAAAATGTGGTGTTTTAGTGTTTCAATGAGTAAAATGAGACATTATCCATGGTACCACTATATTATGAAAATGGAAGAATAAGGAACTATACAGAGAAATGGAATGCAAATTTTGTTTTTTGATGCAAAGTAAGGATATTTTTTATCAAGTTTTCTGAATCTGTTTTAGGTTTGTTAATTAACAGCACCGTGGTCACTAATTTGCAATAAAAAATCTTATTAGACTAGAACCTGCCGTTATAAACCGATATGGTAGGCAAAAAACATACATATTTAGACTGGAATTCAGACCTACGGACTAGATCTGAATGCCAACATCCTTGTATCATCATGCAGTGTTACCTAAATTAGACTTCTGCAGTAGCAAGAAAAAATAATTTTATCGTAATTTTGTTTTTATTCCTTTTAATAAAAATAAATTCAGTGTTGACTACTGTGTCATAAAATATTATTTTTTGAATTATTGGATGATTAATACAGACTGAAATTCAAGATGATTTCAATACGAACAAATCATTTAACAAAAACGAAAAAATTTCACTGTTTGAGTTTTAATTTACGTATTCTTTTCCATAATAAAGTAAGAATACTTAATCGGGTAGTTAAGACTGTGCTCCTGAGAGATTCGGTAAGTTACTAAACTTAATACCTTTTCTGTCAAAATCTTTGAAACTCCTCCAGAGTACTATGGAATGGGAAGTGACATGTTTCTTGTGTATATTCCCAATTCTCACCTTGTTGACTCCAATGTGTGAGTCCTTTGAAAAAAATCCGCAGTCCTGATCGACCCGATCCGGTTCTCACTGTCTACTGCACTCAAAAGACTCATTGTCGAGCGAAATATAACATGCAAATAAAATCCTTTGTTAGATACGACACGGCACATAAGTATCCCATAAAAAAAGGGAGACAAATTGCAACAAAAACTATTAATGCTTTCGTATTGTCTAATCACAACCGCAACTGAAATAATTCTATTCATTGGCTTGTTCTCTCTTCAGAATATTTCATCTTAGCAGAGCAGGTGTAACGCAGCTATTCATTCAATCTCTCCCTTTGTCGTTTTCGATTTTTTTTCCATCTCCCGACAGCATCCCGACATAAGAGTAATTAATGAGAACTTCAAAAAGAAAGCGGAGAAAAACGGGATTAATTCCACTTCACAAAGCGTACATGTGTTTACAATGTGAAAGAACGAAAGAAGCAAACAAAGTTTTTGGAAATTCTACCTTTTGGAACAAGGACTCTGATAACTGCCGCCATCACGGTTGTGGTACAATTTTTTTTCCCTCTCTCTCTCTCTCTTTTCCACTGCCGACCTCTAGGGGGCGTAACTGGAGCGGTGTTTCTGATCGTGTGACAGATGCGTTCGGGATGATGGAATGCTGAAGATATATTTCTTTTTCTTTTTATTTTTTTACCTCGAAGTTGTGTTTTAGAAGCCCTAGAAACGGATGTTTTCCTGCGACGTGTGGAGAGCAGGTTTTGAGATGTTTGGTGACAATGGAAACAACATAATATATATTTTTTGAACAGTACTTTACTTGAATTTGATGATGTAGAAGCTGTTGGTTTCTTTTTATCTCAGGCGACAAATTTCATTGCTTTCACTCAAAACACAAATTTTTTCTTCCAGTTTCCTGTATTTCGCAGCCGTGGAATGATTATATTTAGACACAATATCAATTACACAACACTCTAAAATTAAAATTTTTGTTTTTTAAGATCTTTTCTTTTGTAAACAAAATATTTTTTCGATAATTATTCCTTCCCATTTAAATATATGCAGTGAGTATTGCATAAAATATTTATTTGGGATTATATCTATGACGCACACAAACACACACACACACATAAAATATATATAATATATATATGATATATAATATATATGTATATATATATTATATACATACACACACACACACACACACATATATATATATATATATATATATATACATATATATATACATGCATACATACATACATATATATATATACATACATACATACATACATACATATATATATACATACATACATACATATATATATATATATATATATATATATATATATACATACATATATATATATATATATACATACATACATACATACATATATATATACATACATACATACATATATATATATATATATATATATATATATATATATATATATACATACATACATACATACATATATATATATATATACATACATACATACATATATATATATATATATATATATATACATATATATATATATATATACATACATATATATATATACATACATATATATATTACATACATATATATATACATACATATATATATATACATACATATATATATATACATATACATATACATATATATATATATATATATATATACATATATATATACATACATGCATATATATATATATATATATATATATATATATATATATATATATATATATATATATATATATATATATGTAAGGAAAATTATCAGGGGGTGATCAATTTAGATTAGGGGTTAAAAAGGGGAATTCAAAATGACGCGGGAATTTATAGCCCTTGATTTAAGTTTTGAAAACCCCTGAGAATTTTCCTTACATATACATACACACATACATATATATATATATATATATATATATATATATATATATACAGTATTTATATTTAATAATAATTATAAACAATATTAAGCCCGTTTTAAAGTTTGTTTTAAAGTTTATAGTTAATAAAAGATTTCATTATTTTGGACCAAGATAATTAATATATATGTAATAAGAAGGACTTCTCGATGGATGGTTGAATTCATGGCCCATAAAAATGACACCGCGTTAGCTAACGACCTTTATTAAAATAACTTTGGAGGATGGGTTCCCTATTCATCATAGGGACAGGACAAACTGAAGGGTCAGCTTGCATGAAGTTATATGTACAAGACCCGTAACAACTGGGTCAACATCTGTGGGAAAATCTTTAGAAAAATCTGCCTCTGAGAGCGTGCATCTCCTTTTTGTTTGGACATTTCCTAAATTGTCCTCCAAGGCAATGTAGAGTTATAGTTGGTCAGATCCCTTCTGTAAACTGTAGCCCTAGTGGTCAATTTAGGTTAGGGGTTAAAAAGGGGAATGCAAAAGGACGTGGGAATTTTTAGCCCTTGACTTCAGATTTGAAACCCCCAGAGAATTTTCCTTACATAAACATATATTGCTAACCAAATTGTTTAATATACTTCTCCTCTCCAGATTTGGCCCAATTTTCAAACATGAGACGTTTGATCTAGAGTGATCTGAAATGAAGTTATCAAAGTCACTTATTTGTTTCAAGGGATCTAAATGATATAATAAGTAGAATAGTAGACTCCACATTAAATATGCAGAATTTCTTTTAAATTTTATATGCAGGAAATATGAAATATGATTAATTGCCTTTAAAGCGATAAACGAAACATAAATACTTTTAACATGACATTTAGTGAATGGGAGAAAAAATCTAGAAATATGAAAATGTGAACTTGAACTTTAAAAATAAAATCATCTCTTCCTTTATAATACCTTCGAAATTTCAGAAGCTTAAATAAGTGCTATCCAATAAGTGTAAACCTATATTTACGCCTTAGTATGGGCTTAACAGAACTAAGTCCAATAGCAATGAAATGTCACGGAAATTCAGAAGTGTATTATAAGTCGTTCTAGTCCAATTTAAAACCAGAAGAATCATCTCTGAATTAGTATTTCTATTTTTATACTTTGAACACGGAACATGACGGAATTACGGGGATCAATGTGGTTGGAAAAATAAGTATATAATACTTATAAAAAATTATAGACCAATGTATCGCATAGAGATCCTCAACCAATGGAAAACTGGATAAATTCTGGAGGTTTGTCAATTTGAATTAATAACTGCACTTTTATAAAGATCTTAGGAAACTTTTAAAAAATTATTCTAAAAGACGATAAAAAAACTTTTATAATTCATAATTTATTTCTTAAATATATGGAAATAATATAACGTGATTAACTTATACAGGTGAAATGTTGAGTCCCCAAAAGCTTATTTAAAACTGGAGGACACCTTAAATTAAAAACAAAGAAAATGTTAAATTTCATTGTTATTAACGTGCTACTCTTATCTTATTTGTGGGATATTTAAAGCTTAGGAGCTTGAAATGAGGGTGGATTATAAATGGTGATCTTTATTTGGTTTGGAGCGTTATGGTCTATTGTTTTTCTCACAAGGGCTAATGAAACCGAGACCTACTCCTTCACGCCAATTCAAAACGGCTACGAACATTCCTGGAAGAAGCAATGGTGTTTTTAAGTAGGACGTTAAAGCAAAGTGGAGCCAGAACAACATTCAAACTAAATAAAATATATTCAAATTAAAGGAAATACTCTTTCAAATTCTGTTTTAAAACTGAAAATTAAATGCTATAATATGTGGTCAGTAATATAAAAATTCCTCCCTTTTTTTGTTTGAAATTATATAAATATCCTTGGAACGACCCCAAATGTAACAAAATGCATGTTTCACGAGACATTCATTGAGTTTGCAGGATGTCACTTTGAAGTTTAATGAACTTTATAGAAGTCAGTCGGAATGTTCAAAGAAACCTCTGAGTGCTATTAGGGTATTGATGAGTAATTAACTTATCTTTATTTAGATTTTTTAATAACTACATAAAAAGCATTACATTATAATGGTGGAGTTGATTACAAATTTCGAATATCAACGTGTTTTCCATGCATGCACAGCAGCACACTTAGTTTACAATGTTATATTTTTTTAATTATAGTGTTATTAGCATATAACACTACGTTTTTAATCTTCTCCTAAAATCGCTAATTCAATTAAATTGTAAACTGTATATTCATGAATTCTAAGTAACTCCAAATAAGGAAGCGAACTGTCAGCTTATAACGTATATATTTTGGAATTAAATATTCGATACCTATAAACTAATGGGCGACATTCCAGAGTTAAGTTCAAACATTTTCTTTTCTAACGCAACAGCTTCCTCTTCTTTGATATCTGAGCCCCGTCTCTCTTGGCGGGCGTTTGACCTTCAGGGATCATTTGCAACCCCGAAATTTTTAGGGGGAAGAATTTTTTCTTTTTTCTTAATCGTATAAAAGACTCTTTTCAGCTACGAAGTCATCGCCTCAATTTAAGTCTACGCTAAACTCACAAGGAAGTATCACAGAGTGAGTTTTAGTCATAGAACTGGTGGATTTTGTCAAGACACACGTTCCAAGCTTATTCAGATCGAGCCATCTGGCCTTTTTTTTGTTGATAGATTGGATATTCAGCGGTACAAAGCATTCCTTGGTATCTGCTGTAGTGTTTTTTTAGATGGTATCAGAAATCCATCAAAATCTTGAGGTTGTATAATAGGATTTACTCAAATTACGCCCTAAGTGCTCATTTCAAAGAATCTTTCTTTCCGCACGTGCGCCATTTGGGATAAGACCTCCTTTGAGATATACTCTTTTAAAACTACCCAGTTTTATGCTTTGATCAAGATAGCCTTCTTAACTATAGGTAACTTTTAATTATTATTTTAATTTCAAGGTAGAAACATTTACATTGAAAGGGGAGTATCTATTCAACTGTAAAAAGACACAGCTAAAGCTGTGTCTAATTGAAAGAACTGTCAACTGAGTCTCACATTTACATTCGTACAAGTTATACTAAATGCTCTTCTCCTCTTTAAATTTTCTACTAAGCTAGTTTAAGTTTTAAGAGCCTTTTCAAGTCTTCATGGACTGTTAAATGCTCTTCTTCTATTTAAGTTTACTACTAAGTTAGTTTAAGGCATTATAATAGCCTTTTTAAGTCTCCCTGGACTGTTATCAAATGCTCTTATTCTATTTAAGTTTACTACTAAGGTAGTTTAAGGCATTATAATAGCCTTTTCAAGTCTCCCTAGATTGTTATTAAATGCTCTTTTCTGTTTAAGTTTACTTCTAAGGTAGTTTAAAACATTATAATACCTTTTTAAGTCTTGGATGAATCAAATGCTCTCTTTTATTTAAGTTTTATACTAAGGTAGTTTAAGGCATTATAATAGCCTTTTCGTCTGTCAGATTGTTATTAAATGCTCTTCTTCTTTTTAAGCTTACTACTAAGCTAGTTAAGGCATTATAAACACTTTTCAAGTTTTACTGGACTGATACATAGTTTAAGATAATGCAACGAGAAATGTCTACGAGAAGAGGTATATAACTCATATCTTCAAATTAATTCAGCCATCACGGTATAACATATGTATAAGCAAACTCATGAGTGGTTACAGTGCACACCTACTCCTCCTTCACTGCACCCACTGATCAGGTAACATCTAGATTAATGTGGTAAGTATTAAAGTTAGTTTGTATTGCCACATTGGCTACCTCTAGCTCCATGTTAGCCTAATGGAAAATATCCCTCTGTTTGACTTGCATTTCAAGAGCTCTCTAGCCAAATTTTACCATGTAATAGAACAAAATATTCTCTGTGATACTATTTTTTCTTTCCTTCTTTTTAAACACCAAAGAATATATTTAATTTCAAATTATTTGTGGGATATTTTTTGTGCATACATTTTCAAAAGCAAACAAGAACATTTAACAAACATTAACTAAAAAAGAGGATAGCATCTTAGAAAATTTATTATTCTCTCACGTGGTATAATTCTTTTTTTAATGTATCCGACTACATTCGGAGAACTTTTTTCTTTAAACGTAGAAACTAGTTCATGTTTTTACATTTTTAGATTTATTTTTTATATTATCATAGAGAATTGCACTTAAAAAATTTATTCCTGGAGAAGCTTTTATAAAATTTCTAATAAATAAAGAAAATTTAGTAAAAAAATCGGGTTTTTTCAAAAGGTCTAATTTTTTAATAAATTATATTATTTCAATAATTTTTGATGCAACGCATTTCTTATACACTGGACTAGTGAATCATCTGAAATCTTTGCTTAATTTACATTTGGTAAAAAATTTTGGTTCTTCAAAATCATACACATTCAATTTTTAACGAATTTTCATTACCTTTATACTAACTATGGGTGTAACATCATTTAAAATTATTCAAACTTAAAGCTTTTAGGTCATTCACTAGTAAATACTATCAAAAGCATTCACAGTAATTTTCAACAAAATATTTTAAGAACTTTTTGAGAAATCACATTTCAAGTTTCAACATTTTTGCGCCTTTTGCGAAAACGCATTTGAAGTTTATGAAATCAACTTTAACTATTAAAAAATTAAAATACATGTTTAAAATTCCCCACACTTTCTTGCTTTAAAACTTTCTAATTGCCAAGTTGCTAATTATTAAAAATACTAGAAAAATGTTTAAACTAATCTTCATGAAAATTTAAAAAGTTTTGTCCAAAAAATGCTCTTTAAAAGGCTTTAAATTCACAACTTCCTGTTCCGAAATCGCTACTTCCGTTTTGTTTTGACAGCTATCACTGATGTTTAAATAACTGTAACTTTTCTTTAAAATGCCGTAGAGACAAAACAAAAACAGATTTAGAAGCCTAAAAGTTGAAATTTTACAATAAAGAAATAAAAAAATTATGATTTTTGGCAAAAAATGACGTGTTTAATGTAGACGGATACTTTAAGGTAATTTAAAAAATGCTAACCATCTAGAAAGAATATTTCTCCGTAAGTTAACGTCAACCTTGAGGAATCTGGTAAGACAAATAGAAATCCACCTTAATAAGAGTTACCTTACTTTTCAAAACATTTCTAAATAAATAAACTTTAAGTCATGTTGCATGATTACTTTGGTTGTAATAACAGATGGTTGCTTCTTTCGTATTGTACTGGGCAAGACGATATGGGATTTAGAAAAACAAAACGATATTTGGGTAATACAGTAGAACCTCGGTATAACGACCCCCTGTGGGACCAACATCATATGGTCGTTGCAACGAATTGAAAAAATGATAATAAAAATGAGCATAGAAATAACGCAACAGTACATACCTAGAGAAACACTTCTATTTATTTGCATTTCCATTACTGAATTTTTGAAAAAAAGTCTTTGATTGACACCTGTTTCAAGTTCATTTGGGAATTTTTCATTATCACTGATTCCATATCCGTTAGATTTTGAAGAATATTTTCAGAATTAAATTGTCCTTCAAAATATTGACGCAAGGAATTGATTCCATTGAAGGCTTCTTTTTCATTCACATTTTCAAAAGCTTGGACGATTTCTTCTCTGTCGTCGGAATCGCAGATTTCTTCATTTCTGGTAATACAGGCAATAAAATCGTCCTCATTCAATTTTTCTCCGCGGCACTGTAAAGTTTTGTCTACAGCAACAAACTCATAAAAAGATAATCGAAGATCCAGAAATTTGTCACTAAGGAGCTGGGTCATTTCATTAGTGTCTGGAGTGTCATCTACTGGAGGACATCAATGTCGTACGTGACGAAAGGGTCCTTTAAGCAAACACAAAGAGTACAGGTACAGGAGAGTATAGGCTTCTTGAAGTTGCACCACAGTGCAATAATTTTAAAATAGCCCACTTGCTCATGAGTTCTGCGGACTAAAATTGGTGGTTGCTGTAACGAAAAATAATACGCTTGGGGTCGTTGTAATGATTCAAAATTAACATTATTCCTATGGTAAAATAATTGGGACTTTTTAAGATGATCGTTCTAACGAAGTGGTTGTTGTATCGTGGGGTCGTTAAAAAGAGTTTTTACTGTAATTACAAACCTAAAGCTTCTTATTTTACTTTTCATCTACGTTTTTAGTCTGTATCTAATACATTTCTTCATATAATCTGAGTTGGAAAGGGCAAGGAACTACCGGAAAAATCGATATACATAAGCAGAACGATTCGCGACGACGCACGTGATAGCTGGCGATTACGTGCGAGGCCCATTACATGATTTGTGTTCCATGTGAGTGGCAAGGTGTGAAAACGCAACTCCGAACTTGTAGACTCATGTGTATATCCAGAATAAGTGGTGAAATATGATAATCAGACACATCTCCAGGAAAAAATCAATCAGCGTGAAAGTATCTAATCCAAAGTTCTGTGACGCCCACGCGATGACGTTTCCTCTCTTCTTTGGAGAATGAGGGCCTTAATGATCGAATTCAGAGTGAGTGTTGATAAACCGTATCTGGGAAACTAATGAAACTCGAATAACCTCTTGACCCGTCAACGAAGCAATTGAAAATTCCACAGCAAAAAATTGGTGGTTCTTTTAAAAGGAAAATTTACAAAAACCCATAGGAAAATAAGAAGAATTCGACAGCACTCTGCTTGCAAGTATCCCCTTTATAGCCTAAGCTTTCTGTCCTTCTGTCCTCGAATTTATGAAGCAGTTGGACATGGAACGGATACAGGCATTCATATTGGATTCTTGATGAGTTAGGGTTAGCAAAATCCAAAGCGAATAAAGCTTATCTTATCCTAAACTATCGATATGATTTTAAAATAAATTTGTATAAACAGGCTTCATATCACAGCGAAAAATACTGTCATCTTTAAAACATTCGAAATCCAGCCTTTCCCTTTTTTCGAGCATATAGTACCATTATATCAAGCCCTATTTTAAAATTAAATTAAATTTATCAATTTATCACATAATAAATAGGTAAAAATAACTTTTTTTTCTAGCATTATGACGTCATTCCTTTAAGGATCTCATTTAATCATTTCTTATTTTAAATTATTTAAATATCGTCTGCATTAATTTCATACGTTTTATCACTGAACTTAGATATTATGTAGATAATTTTCTTTTATATTTGGCTTAAATATTATATTAGGTACATACGTGATAATTTTAAATTTAATCATCGATTATTTTTTGTGGCAAGATAATTCTCAGCAAAAAAATAAACAATTTTTTTTTTACCTGCCTTATAGGGTACTTTACAATTCTGGAAAATTAAAAACTTTACTGATACTGTCATATGACGGGCTATAAGCTAGTCCTAAAATAATACCCTTAACTGTTCAACTGTTCTTTCATACACCGTTTCTCTTTAATCCGCACATTTATAAAAAACGGGTTGGATATGAAATGGCTTTTCTCTAAAATTGCATGAATGTTCTTTAAGTAAAGGTTTACATAAGATATAATTCATAATTTAAATATCCCTTTTTAAAAATATGCCTATGTTTTTAAAGATAAGCCTAATTTATAAATAACTAATTAAGTTTATTAACTTTTATATTACATATATTTATTGAGATACAGATTGATAGATATGAGATAATATTTCAGTATGAAATTTACTATAATAAGTATGTTGGCATCTGTGTCCAATTTAATCCATGTCACAGCAATAACTATCAATGTAATGGTGTACCTGCATTAAAAAAACTCTCGATAAAATTGGAGAATGCAAGGAACTACTTGAAAAATCGAAATATTTAAGCAGAACAATTTTGAAGTATTCAATGCTAGAAAGTCTCGCTGCTGTGTGTGTGTATATAAATTTATAATAGTATCGCAATTCAATTTAAATTTAAAACCTATTCCTGTATTATAACTGAAAATGTGAGAGTTTGTATAACACCCAGCAATTTAATACCATGAAGAAAACGGGCGATTAGGAGGAAATTGCTTAGAGCATTTCCATCTAGGAATTCGAAGAGCACTCTCATACTCAGTCACTACGTACAGTCAAAAACTGTTCTGATTTCTGTCTCAGATTATTGACATCTTTGAGGTCATATAATAGTCCCAAAATTATAAATCTCTGATACTTCGAGTTCTGATATGCAGCTAAGATGATTGGTTTGGTTTGGTTTCAAGTGCTACGGTCTACTTTATGCAACACGAGGGCTAATGAGATCGGGACCTACAGCTTAAAGCCATGTACTACCTGTAACCAGCCACCCACCCGAAGTCGGGTGTAGGGTGTTGAATTGCTGGTTCGGTCTGACCGTCCGGCAACAATGCGTTACGCAGGGGCCAAGTCAGCATTAAGTCAAGCAAGTAAGCATATAAAATTTAAAATAACAATATATATATATATATGTAGAAAATCTAGACTAATAAGTATAACTAATGCAGATTACGAAAGAGCGGGGGATACTCCGCAGGAGTCCTGCCCAGGTTAAAAGTCCGGTTAACCCGCAGCTTAAAGCCGATTCTGAATGGCTACGAACATCCATCCCACTGTGGGATTTGAACCCACGAACTCCGGTACCGAAAACCAGCACCCTAACCAATCGGCTATCGTTCGGCTGCAGCTAAGATGGACGGTCTAAATAAATGGATTTTCAACAGAGTTCCACGGAACTCTGGGATACGCAAAATTTTCTGCAAAGGGTTCCATAAACATACATAAAATGTTTATCCAATTCATTAAAACAAAAGAAAAGAGAAAAAATAAATTGTTCGAATTTAACCGAACAAACCCTCAGTATTTGTAGTTATTCACAGAATTCTACATTTTGATGTTGCACACTGATCTTGTGCAAACTATACAAATCTGTAACCAAAAAAGTGTTTCGAAACTGATAGTTGATATTGACATATTATTAGACGCTGATTCCAGGAAAAGTAGTAGAAAAAATTCCACAGGGTACCTTTGTTTAAAAAAATTCAAAATAGAAAAAAGAATCGAAAAGTTTGATTTTTGTAGACTCTAATCGATTGCATTAATTAATGAGGGGTGAGGAAATAGTGTCATGAGTCATCATAACTGGAGGAAACTGTAAATTTTTATGTCTCTGAAAAAAAAAAAAAAACGGAAAAAAGAAACATGTTTTATGTTAATATCGCTAAACAAATTTTGTTTCAACAGAGCTTACTTAAAAATGGCTCTTCAAATTTGTATTTTAAAAATCCTCATAAAAAGTAAGTAGGGTTCTGTGTCATTAGATCATCCTGTGTATCTAAAAAAAATTTGCAAAAATATAGCTTTTATTTTCACCCATTTGAAATATAAAGAACATTGATGATATGTGGTGATCTAAAAATGATTCTTTGACAATAAGTAGGATATAGCAAGTCTCTCGCTTCTTGTGTGAATGAGGCAGTTAGGATAAAAAGAAAAGTTGGATTTAAACGGCGTAGTCATAAAAGAAACGCATGGAAGCAAAAATGAAGTAAAGTTTGGTTGATTCTAGGAGCCTCCACTTCACATTAAGCTGGGCTTGGTGAAACAATTTGTTACAGTTCTATTAAAAAAAAAAGACAGTGCTTTAAATACATAGCAACAAATTTTCTGGATTGTAGGAAGCAAAAATAAAGGAAGGTGTTTTTGTATGTCTAGATTTAGAAATAGTTGAAAGTAAAATGCTTCCGATGTATGAGGCCTGGAGAGATTTCAGAGAATTTTTACTGTTTATTACTTCTTGGTGATGTGTAAAAGAAATATTGTAACATGAAAAATTTCGGTTTAGAACGAAATATCTGTATAACAGAAAGTCTCATTATAACGTGTGTTAACTTTGTGTGTTTCCACAAGTTGGCGCTACTTAAGCTCTACACAGACAACCGTCAGAAACGAAACATACTGTGAATCTAAAAGAGAATGTACAAATGAAAATTCTGATGACTGATCATGGTAAGTAAAAGAAAAAAAACATAATAGGCGTAAAAAGAAGTCTTGGTGTCCATATTACTTATATCTATGCCTCTCTCCTATCTATGTTCTGCTATACACTAGTGTGCACTAATAGTACATTCATATGATCTTTATTTAGGCATATAAAATCTAATCATTTATACAAAAAAATTCTTAGCCAAATTCCCAAAACTGACTTTAAAAAATGACTATCAAGAATATTAAAACTAGATTATCAAAATAATAACCAAGATTTAATAGAGCAAATGAAATTTATTTCATGCGATTTTAGGAAGGAGTACACAAACATCCTCTTTAAAAGCACAGAGTGCAGGTTTTGGTTTCACTCGCCCATTCATTAAACGTAATTCAAAAGCTGTTGAACTCTGTACCATTCATTATCAGAGCCAAGCTTGGTGTACGGAAGTTCACCATAATAAAGCAAATCAGATTTACAAAATTCAAATAACATACATTTGCCAGCCTAATGGGTGATTTTTATAAACAGATATGCACTCATTATGCTAGCATCTCTTCTAAAATTATGATGCGGCAGTTCTTTACTTTCGTAGTTTTTTTTTTCTTGGCGATTACGCATTTATTTCAAGTCAGCAATATTATTTTTTGGGGGGATTGTAGGTTTATGAAAAAAATCTTAACCCTTAAAATTCTCTATTCTTTTTTGCAAAAAATGTGATGCTTGGCGACAAGGAGTAAAAAAAATGAGATGGATTCCAAAATTATAGACGCCACACGATTGCTGTACAAAAAATGCAAGAAACAAACGGGTAGACATAGGAAAATTGATTCGATGCCGTAGACAAGTCGAAAATAAACCATTTTCTGTGATTTAATTTATATGAAATTTAGCTTCCCGGAACTCGGAGGAAAAAATACACCACGTACATGACAGTTAATGAACATACTGAATATAGCTATATATTTTTTTCTAAAAAGAAAAGGAAAGAACCTGCGTTAGCTAGTGTCACTAAATCTTTACAGAAAACGAGATATCCATGGAAATAATAATTTTTGAATTCAAGCAAAACCCATCAAATTTTTAACTCAAATTCATAAAGAAAAATCCAAATGCCTCCATAGGTAACAAACCTATACGCCTAAAAGGGATAGTAGATTTTCAGCAATGGCGTAATTTGACTGAAAATCTCATATTTTCATCTCATTAAATTGTAAAATATGACTAACATTAGAAGTAAAAACAGTTCTTATCCTATCCTTCAACCTGTAAAGAGCTACATAATTATTACAATAGAATACATTAAAATTATTACTAACAATAATTCTAAACGAGGGGCGGTATTTGGTGTTGTATTTGTAAAATACGTTCTTATTAGAGAAAATATTTGTATACAAATAATTTACAAAATTTAATTCTTTATAGCTTGGAGACTGTAACATGAATTACTTATTATCATTTTTTTTATTATTAAATCTAACTGCAATGCCAACCAGTGTAAGTAAAATATGCATGAAAATCGTATATAGTTTTAAAAGAAGAATTAAGCTGTGTTACGATTTATTACCACAAGCATAAACAAGTGGTAAATATAGATAAATATGCTTGTTTGATAGGATTTTGGACGCAACGTAGTTTCTAAATTCATTATAAAATTACCTTGAAAAAAGATTCTAAAACAAATGAAACAAACTAATTTGTGTACTAATGATCAGAAAATTTTCATTGCACTTCTACAGTAATATATAAATACATTTGATAACAAAAAAAAAAAAAAAAAAAAAAAAAGAATTAAAATAGCTAAAAATATGAAATGGTCATAGTAGTCAAAAACTTAGGTCTCTATATATAGAAAAATGTGTCATTTAAAATTTGAAAAGGGCCTGAGATTGCAAAACATTGTTCGAGTATACTTGTAATACTACAAATGACCAAGAATACATAATTAACCCTCTTTTA
This sequence comes from Pardosa pseudoannulata, assembly GCA_032207245.1. Taxonomy (NCBI): domain Eukaryota; kingdom Metazoa; phylum Arthropoda; class Arachnida; order Araneae; family Lycosidae; genus Pardosa; species Pardosa pseudoannulata. The sequence continues at coordinate 19,286,023 of CM063504.1, read as the reverse complement.
GTAAATCTGTTTTTCTAGTCGTTTTTAGTTAAATCTTTTCTTGTTATTTCCAATATCATCCAAAATTTTCAAGAAGATTCATTAAAAAGTAAGCATATTATGTATGAAAGTCTAGTGTCCTTCTAATAAATGAATATGCTGATTAAGAAAGTGCTATAAAATTGAATAATGTCTAAGAAAGAATTTAGCCGAACGATGGCCGATTGGTTAGGGTGCTGGCCTTCAGTACCAGAGTTCGTGGGTTCAAATCTAGCATAGGCATGGATGTTCGTAGCCGTTCGGAATTGGCTTTAAGCTGTAGTCCTCGTGTTGCAAAAAGTAGACCTTAGCACTCCAAACCAAACTAAGAAAGAATTCACTGAGATTCATTTTACTAGAAAAGTATACTGAGAAGCATTATATATTTATTTGTAATATTAATTTTTAACATCTTTACCAATATTTAAAAAAAATATATATAAACACATAGTCATGAAAAGTAGTTTAATCTTGATTTTCTGTGTATTTTACATAATAATTCAATCAATATGTTTACAACCAAAAACCATACTTTAGTTTCATTCCAAATATTTACATTATGTGATTTCAATCATGTATACTCAGTATGCAACAATTTCAAATCTCTGATATACCAGCCTACTACATTTACCCACTAAATTCCTAAAGAAGAGGCAGAATTTAGAGACGATTTATTATAATATGTTACCAAAGATCTGTTTGAATTGTCCCACAAAGAATTCACTCCCTGCTGGAGAATGCAGATTATTATATCATTGCCTGTCTCTTTGACATTTTTATGGATATTACGGATAATGATATGAAATAGTTTTAATAATCTTCTTTAGTAATTTTTCTCATCTCTTATTGTTATCAATTAAGAAGAATAACTTCATAATTAAAAAAATAAATAAATCTTGATATATTTGTATAATTTTACCAGGCATTTATGAATTTAGGTTTAAAAAGACGTATTTTCAGCATGTACCGATTTCGTTTAGGAGTTATAATTTTCCTAAATAAAATTTTTGTTTTTGTCTGAATTATACTTGTTTTAATTATATTTTATATAATGTAATTTTACTAAAAAATTGTAAGCATTTTTGTTTATAAGAGATCAATGTTTTGGATGTTTTCTAAAATATAATAAAAAGATTATATTTATTTAAGAATGCTTATATTGGAGCTCCATAGGGGTAAAATTTTTTTCTTTTGAACGAAGCACTTGAAATGCTATATCTGACCTTGGTAATAGTTAATCGATTTAGGAAAATAGAAAATAACAAAAGGTGAATAATCTTATTTGAGATGAAGTGGTGTATCTTTGTCCCAACATAACCGATAAATGTAAGAAGACGTCATGCGTCTATCTATTTTATAGTTAATTATTGAAAAGAAAAATTGAAAATAAACAATAAGTGCTTTGCGATTAGAATTTTTAAAAGATCTATCTGATCGCAAAATGTAGTGACTACATACTATCTTTCTACGTGAAAATGTGATGTCAACCATGTACATGAGTACATGATCTATTTTATTTATTAGTACAAATTTAAAAAAACAAACTGTGATTTCCCGTTTGACTTACAGCTAAAGTAAATGATTATCATAGACCAGGGGGTGGCCAAATTTTTGGGATCCGTGGTCTACTAGCATTTAATAAATCGAAGACGTTCTACGAATGGCAGACCTATATTAACTTAACGTACATGTTTATATATTTATTTTCGGTAACAAGAAAAAATAGTAAATTATCTAATTTTTCTAAAAAAAAACTTAATATTTACAAAATAAAAATTTACTGGCGAAAATAATCAAAGTATTCGTATATCAAAAATGGACCATCCTATTCTCTTCGTTTAGTTGAAATTTGGCACTGTATATCTGCGACCAGTTTATCATATTGTGGCTGGCACGAGCTTATTGCAATGCGTAAACACGAAATTAAATGTTCATCTGTTAACCGCTACCGATGTTTGGTTTTTATGGCTTTCATGGTTGAAAAAGCAGATTCGCAAAGATACATCGATCCAAAGTATGATTTCAAATACAAAATCATTTTGTAAATATTTCGAAACGTTTCCTCAGAAATTAATTTCCAAAAACTTTTATTTTAAATAATTCATTGATTCTATGTCATAAGTCATAAATTAAATTGTTAATGTCCGAGGTCATTATCGGGATGGTCGAGCGGATTACCTAAAATGTGTTCGCGGTCGACGTCTCGGCCACCTCCGTCACAGACGGTGGTCAAGATTCTTCCTGGCCATGCTACACTTCGCCGTCACGATTTCTTGTCCACTTTGAATATGCATTTTTTTATTTGGTAATTTTTCCTTTAGCCGCTCGTGAGTGCCTTTCTCCGCTTTTAAGTGGCGTAGTGTTCGGTGGCGCCGTGCTATATCCATTTCTTATCAGATGCGACTCTTATAAATGTGCATATCCGAGTGTTGGCCACAAAATTTTCGCCTCACCGTGCTGTGAGAGGTCTCGAGTCAGCGAAAGCGAGAAGTGGAGGACAAGTAGTCAAGAGGCAGGGGATCTTCGGAGTTGTTTTTCGAGAGTGCAGTGTTCCTTCTATTTACTTAGTATGCGCGAGTCAAGAGTGTGCCTGTCTTGGCACGATTCAAATTCGAGTCTAGTTCGTCCAGACAGGGTTTGGCTCTTTTGGCGATGCAGCCCTTTCAGTCATACAGTACATTTTCTGATCGTTCTTATATTATAGCTAATAATTTTTACTTCCATTTACTATTTCTCTTTTTCTAATAGAGAACAATGCTTAACATCTTCATTCTATTCTGGTTATATTCTATTAAACTGTCTTGGTAGTATTATCTCTTTTCATCTGTACTAATTAATAACAGCACCCGTGTGTATATTTGTTCTCAGATTTTCACGTAGAAAAAAAGCAAATTTCAGTCAGAATTTTGCACTAAAATAGATAATCAGGCCTAAATGAGCACAAAATGATAAAAATGTACAGCAACAACTAGCTAAAATTTAGGTGTGGGTAACATGCTACTTGAGATGTCACCTGAAATACATATAAAATGCGTTCAGCGGATGATACACCATTCTATATCAAATAAGATTGTCAACCTTTATGTTATTTCAGATTTCTACAATTGATAGATAACCTACTTTTAACAGTTTGGTAAGTTTTCAAAGATTAAAATGATAAAAACATTTCATCGATTCAAAATTGGTTACTGGAGGTTGACAAATTTATCCTTACTTTCGGTGGATATAGACAAGGCTATAAATATGAATGAAGGGTTGAATAAGTTGACCTTAAGAGATAGAAGAACTATTTTTTTACTATAAAAAGGTAGTTCATACCTGTCAGACCTATTTATGTATCGCTATTTAGTATCGCTTACAATTTTCGATTTAATTTTCAGTAACGACTAATGTCAAATTTAGTTTTGGGTAACCTACTTCATACAGTATCACCTTAGATATATATAAGATGTGTTCAGAGGAAGATACACCAGTTCATCTCAAATAAGATTATCAACATTCATGGCATTTTTAATATCTGCCAATAGATAGATAACTTACTTTAAGAGTTGGATAAGTTTGCTTGTTTCTAGAAGGAAAAAAGATCTTTTAAATAAACAAATAGAATGAAAAATATGCGAAGACATGTTTCTTAAAGAATATGTTTTCTTTTTTTTTTTTCGACCATTGACAGACAAATTAAAATCGGGAATCAAATGAAGCTTAGAGGTTTTATATTAACTAATAACGGTTCTTAAAGGTTCCACCAGGTCCGCCATAGATTTTAGAACAATTATTTATATTAAGGACTGCAGAAACGGCTATATTTGTCTATCTCAAATAAGAGTCTGTTCAAGAATGTGTAGGAGTTGAAGCTAGAAATGAAGTCAAAGCTTTATTTCTCACGTTGAAATTATAAGAATATTCAAAATATTCTTATCTTTTAGTCTTGAGTTTTATACAAAATATATTCGTTTGCCATTTTTGTTTACCCCTTTTTTTGTTCACTTCTGAGGCAGGTAGCCCGTTACTGGCAGTATTTTTCTCTTTCCAAACTTTACTTATGATAACGGAGGAACAGAAAAAAACTGCGTTATTTTTTCTAGAAAAAATTAAATAATGAAATAAAATAATGAAAATTAGCAGATTAAACACTGTAATACTCTTAATATACAATACGGGTATTATGTTGCAAATTATTTTTATTATTATTAAATATTTTTAAATTAAGGCACCAAAAACATCTACTTTCTCTATGATAAAACTTTCATATCGACATTACTGCCCCCTTAACATATTTATTTATTTACTTTTGGTGTGAAAATGGAACTATCCGTTTTTTAAATATATCTTGATTTTGACCATTTGTAGAGCGAATGCTTAGGCATTTACAAGATCAGAATAAGTTAAAACAAAAGTTTTTATTTGATTTTTCTCTTAGTTTCATATTGATTTTTAAAACATATTTAAAAATAAAGCTGAAAAGCTATGAAACAATTGATTGTTGGCGATTCAAGAGTCCTAAAATCCAAAGACAAACCATAGCAAAAACAAATTTCTCATTTGTACCGAAAATTTTGTACTAAATTTATTACACTTTAAAATTTTTAAAAAAATGTTTCTGAAGACTACTTTCTACAATGTTTTACATATTTAATGAGATTAGATCATGTTCCATTCCGTATTCGTACCGCCGAACAATGGTCGAATGGTTAGGGTGCTGGCCTTCGGAACCGGAGTTCGTGGGTTAGAATCCCACTGTGGCATGGATGTTTGTAGCCGTTCGGAATCGGCTTTAAGCAGTCGGTCTCATTAGGCCTCGTGTTGCAAAAAGTAGACCGTAGCACTCCAAACCAAACCAAACCTTATTCGTACCTGAAATTATTCGCAAGTACGAAATGTTCACTTTTCCCATTTTGACTGTTTCGGACACGAATTGATTCTCAAGCTTCCGAAATTTGTTCTCCTCCTGGTAGTTTTTTACACTTTATTGAAATAATTTTTTTCATCGGAATTTTTTCTGGTTTTTCATATCTAATTTCTGATTGTTTGTGTTTAATTTATATTTCTTTATTTATGTATTTCAGAGCTTTAGTTTTGTTGTAACACATGCACCGCGACCTTATGGAACAAAGTATCTGCACTATAGGTACACTCACGTACATACAAATAGTACACACTAATTTTTGTCATACCCTATTAAAACTGAATGTGTGCCCAAAACAATAATTTGGGAGTGACGTAATGACGTAGCTGTGACACATGTTCGCAGTGACGTAGATAGATTTTTTTTTTTTTGGGGGGGCAGCGTCCATGGTCTTAATCCAAAGCACAGTGAACTTTTTATGGCATAAGAAAAATTCATAACAAGCACACACACACACACAAAGTATATACACACATACATAAATCTTATACATACATCCATAGTCCGTCATGCATACATAAATACGTCATGAAACGTATCACCAAACTCTGTACGTAATTTCACTGTATCTTTAAAAATGTATAAGTAATCACATTGTATCTTTTAATTTACTAAACTAATTGTTTACCATTTTTAATTTTTTCTGGTAAATACTGAGCATAATTCATTTACGCTTTAGTATTTACCATTAAAATTTAAACTAAAGTTTATTTATGAGTAACCGAAAATAATGATAAATTTGTCAATGTCTCGTGACTAGTTCTGTTGCGGAGACAGATTTTTACGCTTTTCATGGTTGAATATGATCTTTTAACATTTGCTGTAAAAACTAGCAATGTACAGAAATTTTAATAAATTTAAAATATCTTTCAATGCAAAAACTTTAAGAATTTTCCTGTGACCCTCCGTATAAATACGTTCTTGCGAAGTCGCTTTTTTCCATATTATCTGTTTAAAATCATTTTCTATTTCCCATTGATGTGACCTGAGAAGTAATATTCACCGCCTTTTATTTTCCTGCTCACGCAAAGGATTAATTTAGATAATTAAGAGGACTCATGTTACGATGGAGCTGTATTCACTTCCAACAATAGATTGCAAAAAGGATAATTACCCCCATGCACGCCTCTATATGTACGCCCCTGTCTCATATCTCACGTGATGCTGACGAATATGTGGGCAATTATAAATTTTTGCCAGCGCTTGGCGTGAAGGATAAGTCCCCCAAGAGTTGGCAACCCCGAGCTTTGAAAACCATTAGAGGCGGGCCTCGGTACTTGAATTTCAACGACTAAGCCAAATATTTACTTTGTTCTTCAGGTTTTATTTCCTTCCACAGGAAAGAGAGAGAAAGACGATTTGCAAGTGCCCCAGGCTGGAGTGTTCTGTGCCATAAACCCACTGCAAAAAGAATTTTTTTTTCCATTTTTAGGGTTTTGGAACTTGGAGATGGGTGACTCATAGTGGTGACAGATTGTTGGTTTTGTTGATGAGATCGGTGGAAACGTTAGGATTTTGGGTGAAAAAGGAACAGCCACAAGAGAGGATTAGATCTCCAGATTGTTCCTGCCAAAAAAATTACGCCGCTTAAGAGTTTGTTTAGCAAACACAAACAGTCATAAAGTTTATACGTATGTAATAACACATTCTAGAGAATTTAAAAAAAAATGGAGAAGCAAATCTTCTTTTTTTCTCTCTAAACGCAGGATTAAATGCCATGTAATAAAGGGGAAACATTTCTGCAAGATATAATTAAACATAGTTAAAAAAACAATTTATCGCTTGAAAAACACGGGAAAGAAGTGTGGAGGATGTTATTTTTATTTGATAGATGCATTGAAATAAGTGTAATAACAACAGAGAAAAAGCATTCAATATATAACAAGATGCAATTTGTTTGACGCAGATTATTTAATATATTTTCCTTTATCTCTTCCGATAAGAAGTGTGGTCTCATTAGCCCTCGTGTGCAAAACAGTAGACCGTAGCGCTCCAAACCAAACCAAACCAAACCGATAAGAAGTGTACAGTGTCTTGGTTAAAAGCAGTGGCATGCTGTAGGTTTTCATGCAGGGTGTTCAGAGAACATGGATTTTCCAATAAATCTTTAATTATTGAGATATCCGAGTTCACCATTCTGAAACGGGTTATTTATTACGAATATAAATTTAAAGATTACAATAAATAAAATATTTACCTACGAGTAGTCGAGTTATAACTATAAAAATAGCTAAATTTATGAGAATTCTACTAGCACTGAAGCGAAAATCATGTCTTTTGTTGTATGGTGTCATATCGGCTTCGAAAAAGCAACGCTTCGGGCTTCCACGATATGTTCAGCAAACGGTGCCAGGGTGTGCAGTGCACATCCTGCATATATGGACCGCACGCCACTGGTTAAAAGGATTGCTCTTTTTTAAACTATGCATTGAATTCGATGTTTTCTCAAACATGCTTCCTGAATTGTCCAAGAAAATGAAGGTACTGGAATTTAGCATAGCGAGTTGATGAAAGTAAGTAATGAATAAAAGATAACTGCATTTGATATTTAAAATATTAGCTTTACTTAAAGTAAAAAAAAAGGTGTTTTTAAAGTGCCAAGAAATTACTTTGTTTTTGTTGATACTAATACAACGTGGAAGATCCAGGCATGTGAGCCAGAGATTACTCCAGTTAAGGGGAAGGAATGAGTCCTCGTTTTTGAAGAACATCGCTAGGGTGAAAGAACGACTTTGCTCTAGTGGGTCCTCGTAATTTAAAAGTAAGGACCAAGCAGACGACCCCCAGGCTTTTCCTGTTACCTCCAGTAGTATCGAGGTATCGTTTGGGAACTTGAAGGACATTGTGACTTATTTTACGTTCCCCTGTCACCATTCATGACATATTTGGCCGGCTCGAACCTCGATCTCACAACTCTTCGGTTAAGAGGTCATTGACTTTGCTGCCTGAGCTACTGCAGTTCAACCAAGAAATTTTTATTAGTTCAGCACAATATATTTCTTTCAATAAAATGATCTATCAACCAGTCTATATCTATCTCTCTATCTGCCTTATATGTAAACATTTACATCTTAAAATCAGGGATTTACCTGTCCACAATATGCTAATGATCACTATTTATTATAAATTCCTTTTTTAGTGCGAATTTATCTGAATTAAGGAGAGTCACCAAAATTGGCTATTCATAAATGCACATATAATTTTTTAAATTCTCTATTAAAGAAATTTAAAGTTTACCTTCCTGGTCAAACAAAATAATACTGACAGCAAATTTACTTTCTATTGTTGCTAACAGCATCAAACTCGCGTACAAAAAAATTAATTGTCAAATATTAAATATGAATGACTTATATCAATGTTCCTTAAATGTTATCATTCTCTTACAGAATTTTCATATTATTTTAAGATATTTTCTGTAAAATTTCTTTAGGTACAGTTAGCAAAATAGTAAATTCTTCATTATTTTTACGCTTACTACGTTTATTGATGTTTAGTAAAAATCAATGTTTTAAATACACAAGCGAAAAATACTTCAAAAAATGCATTTCCTCACAATATTAAACTGACACAACCTTTCCATCGATGTTCATTTAAGTTCTACTCTGCTGAAACATAGCCAATTCAGCAAACCGATATCTATTTATATTTACGAATGGAAAGATGAAGCTGATGCAATAGTTGCCGAAGACTACGTTCTGCTTCTTCTTAGAAGTATTCCATCCCTGCCCTAAACTGTAACCGATCTCTACAATCAGAGACAGTCTGAGGACTAAACACTTCAAGGAATGAAATATTTCCCGATGACCATCGAAGCTACAGAAGCTGTCCTCATTGCATAGACACTGAGCTCTCTACCGACGATATTTTTGATTGCCCTGCCATATTGTCGAAGTTCATCAGGATCCATCTCGATCCTGCTCATCAACTCCTTTATTCCTCAGAAGTTATAGATACGGCCAAAGCTGTCTTGGACGCTTCTGGAACAATTTAATTCCATTGCACTACTTTACTGGACAAGACAACAACAACAAACACAGAAAGTCGACATCTAGCGGAGCTCATGGAAACTGTTATCTTATTAGTTTGATCCGGCTACGCTAGATTGGAGAATGAAATTGAATTTAAAATACAAATTAAATTAATTTTTTTTATAAATATCCTGTGATATTCAAAGTACCAAGGCGTACAATTAAAGGGTGCTACCATATTGCGGTCGAGATGTGTGTCACAGATAGGTGACATCCGTATCATAATGATGTCAGAAATCGTCATAATGAGTTGTCAAAGAGAGGAATTTAAGTTAACAAATTACCATCTCTGGCTATTTCGGACGTCATTTTGAGGCAAAAGTCGACTGTGACATATCTCGGCCACAATATGGTAGCATCCATAGAATCCATAGTAGATTTACTCTGGTTAATGTTTTTACTTATACATTCATGCGCACACATTTTCCAAAGCGGGTATATACGTGCAAGAGCACTTGCCTTTATTGGAATCTAGAGTGTTGGAGATTTTGTGGACCCTTTTATTATGGGAGCACCATATAAGCAGCCAACATTACTTTCTATAAGAAGGCAACACGAACACACCTAAGCCTTACTTAAGTTTTTGTTTGGTTTGAAGCACTGCAGTCTACTGTTTTGCACACGAGGGCTAATGAGACCGTAGTACTCGGGAATCGAACCCAAGCTTATAAGGCTGAAGCCCGAGGCGCCTGCGGCTCGACGGGCGCGGGCCGGGTACTCCGACGGACTAGTGCGGGTGGAGCTAGCCCCATACTAGCGATCTGCCCACCGCAGCCGGGATGAGCCTGGAGGGCCTCACGGCTAAATGGGCCCGGTCTGCGCTTGATTATAAGGCTGAAGCACAATTTACAGCCCACAATACAATCTAGGCAGGACATACACATGCAGATAGATAAACAAACACCCGCACACACGCACACACATACATACACACACACACACACACACACACACACACACACACACATATATATATATATATATATATATATATATATATATTACGTTATCTTCTACATGTTTTCTAAAAGACATAAATAACATTTGTTTGAACAAATAAAATAAATACAAAAGGCGAGAAAAAAAATTGTTACACTTTTTCACCTTAATTTCAGAAAATTATTCGCTCAGATTGCATTAAGTAAAAATTCATTCATTTTATAACGAATATACATAATTTTATATAGAATTACTTTTTACGTCTTAAACAATCATTTGTCAAGGTATGCTAAAAATATAATTACACTATTTATTTAAAATAATTATTCAGTTTCAATAAAGTTTCCTGACTTAATAATTCATACTTAATAACCTTCGAACGAATATAAGAATAGTTCTGACTGTTATTTCCGTAATACATGACTAAATCACTAATAAGCATATATGTGTTAAGGAAGTCGGACATTTCTGTCAGCAGAAATATCCGACAGAAACACAAAAACAATTTAACAGAATAAAAAAAATTCTTTAATAGATTTCTCACGTTTTCAAACAGAACCTTCAACTCTTCCCACCCTTTTTTTAATGGCCTGGTACACTTGGATGATTTTAGAGGATGTCAAAAAATGAATTTTTTAAGTATAGTTCATGCCTGTCTCTTTCACTCATCTCAAGGAGAGAATCAGAGAAGAAAAAACTTTTTTGCCAAAAAATGATGCCATCTTTCATAAAAGTGGAAGTGGACTGGCCAAGAGTTGTTAGTTTCTCCGGGGGAAAAAGAAGAATGTAGATCTAAAGATTTTTTTTTCGTGCATCTGTCTAACTCACTCCATTCTCTCGCAGTTCCATTCACCCTGTTACCACAACAACAAGTCAGCCCGTTTTCGAACTCCATTATTCTCACCGCAAATTTCTTCTACGGGTTTAAGAGAGATTCACGGCTCCCATTTCCAATTTCTATTCAATCTTTTAACATGGGGAAACATTTTGTCACGGGCCACTAACGCACTTGTGAAGCAGTCCAGCGATTCCACTTTCTTTTTTTTTACTTATTTATTTCATCTTTTATTTCATCTGCAGTGGGGGGAGGACACTTTTATAGTAGGGACCTAATAGGGGGTTTCTTACCATTCAGCACGGTGTTACGCTCCTTGAACACATCCTTTAAATCCGCGGATACTGAGAAAAGGGAATTTCTTGAGTTACTGCAACTATTGGGAGGGAAAGGAAAGTTGTTTCCGGCTGAAGAATGGCTATGCTGGGGTAAGAAATGTAAAATGGCTAGGTGAGAAGATTACCGAGATTTGTCTTATTTGGGATGACTTGGATACCAAACAGAAATTTTAAGTTTGCTTTTCGGCATCTTTCCTTACGACTATTAAAACAAATTATATATGTATATACATATATTTGTATAATGCTCAGGAACGTAGCTGACATAATAGTGACGTAGACAAAATATTTTTGGGTTGAAGGTCCAAAATATAGTCAGTCTCATAAATAAAATTACATACACTCGCGCACTCATTCAAAGCACATACATAAATCTTATACAACCACAGTTTTGTATGCATGTATAAATATTTCAAGGGGTGGATCAGCAGAGCTGTAGGTAATTTCATTATATCTTGAAAAATTTATTTGGAAACACAATGTGTCTTTCAATTTACGCTTTAAGTTTTTACCAGGTTTAAGTTTATTTGGTAAATACTGGAACATATTTAATTTACGCTTCAGCATTTACTGGACAAATTTTAACTAATTTTATGACTAATTAGAAAATAAAATATTGAGAAAGGAATTATGGCATATCTCTTTAATTTCCTTTAACAAAATTACATACCTTGTGGGACTACAAAATTCGAAAACTGCACGGCATACTACCGTTATAAACTACCGGTTTATAGCAGCAAATTATTTATTCTAGCTTATTTGAATCTTCATCTTTATTTATAACCATATTTATATGTTCCGAAAAGAATGCTGATTTGTCAGCATCTTCTGATCAATTCTAATTCGAAGAAAGGCTTTCACTCTTAAACATTCATCCTACACATGAGTGGAACCTAGTAATGTACACAAATTTTTACAAGTTTTAAAAATCTTACAATGCATACATTGGACATATGTCGGGGAAGGTCCATCACACTGGATCCTCATATAAATATGTTCTTGCTACAGACAAGAAATCCAACAATGTTTGACAGGTAAATTTATTATCTCTGTGGGACAAAATAAAGTCGAGTATTGATTGCTTACTTAATATTTAGAAGAAAAATCTTTACACAATAATACTTTTACGACACGGAAGTTAGGGGTTACCTTTTGAAATGTGGCAACTGGTTATTTTGAGATTACATACCATTTTATTAGGGATGTATCAATACAGGCAACTAAAATTGCTCCCTGAGAAGGAATAATACATACGTCCCCGAATTCTATTCAGAAATCATATTCATCTGAAGGAATTATTATGTAATATCTACAGATTTTCTATACATCGATAACATACATGCCTGTAAATAAAACAAAATCGATAGAAATATTAGAAGAAAAGTCTACGCTATTCACAAAATAAAAAAAGACAGATTTTTACCACAATGAAACTCAAAATGGGTAATTTTTTTCTAGGTTTTAATTAATTTTTTTTGCAACAACCTATTTTGTTGATTTAAAACTGCTGGTCACATTTCGACGAACATATACTCTCATTAGGATAAAAGGTTTTGTACTAGATTATTCTAATCCCCTGATTTAAAAAAAATCAGAGATTGAAAATAAAACAGCACAAATTCAGAAGGCGTCTTAAAGTTCTTTTCTTTTTATTCAATTAGCGTAATTAGAAATACGTAGGTATAAAACTTTTGAAATGTTAAGGTGATAAGGGGAAGAGAAGCAATTTATAAGATAGAAACGGACGGCTGTTTCTATCGTATACATAATCAAATACTTCACATCAATTTTGGCAGCATAAAAGGATATTAAATTACTAACTACTGACTAAAGCTATGTGTTCACCTTTTCACCCATTACATTTCATCAACAATTTAAGGGATCGCATGCATATATTTAACGACTAGTTTTAAATTGTCTTCCAGTTATCTCCCTTTGAATCTTTCCTCTTTCATTACGTCACTTCTTATATTAAATAGAATTTAACTTTCCATTTATTTTCTCTCCGGTAACTTCATAATTCCTGAGTATTCTAACTAAATGTTATATAGCTTATTTTGTAATTATATGTATAAGCTCTCTGAATATTAAGAATTTAAAATTGCGAGCACATTTAATGTAGCAGGGCTTTGTATTTTATCACTGAAATATGGGATAGAATACAATTTCCAACATGGAGTTTGAAGGCGTTGTAGGAATTGGTTTCAAACAGTAGAAGATCAAGATCTACCTATTATATTTATAATTTTTAAATAGAGGTATAAATTAAAACGATATTTCAATTATGATATTATTATTGAATAATATTTACCAGTTAAGGAAACAATTCTATTATGTAGTTCATGCAAATATTAGTTACGTCAATTTTTGTACATTTCTCTCAGTGCAATTACCATATCACTCCGAGAGAATTTAAATTTTTCGAGGGAAATATATATTTACTTACATTATACTTTTTTAATTACGTGTAAGGTAAGCGTGAAAAAAACAAGACAATCTTTCTCTAAGGCGTTACTAATGTGTGCCAAAGACATATTATGCCCCATTAACCAAACATATATATTCAATAAATTTCCATGAAAATGTATATTAATTCATATACGTTTCTAAAGGATTACCATTGGTAGTATTTTTTATTTTACATTCACTATATGAGTTTTGAGATATCTCGATTCTCCCCAGGGAGAAAAAATGTAGAAATGGATATCATAATTGGCAATGAAATTTAGGTTTATAAGTGCAAACCTCTTATATTCGTTGTAATTAATTTCCATAAAAAAAACATACATCTTCATAAGTCCTACATAGAATAACAAGATGCTCAAAATACATACATTCTTACATTGTATTCAAGATAACCATCTGTTCTTTAGGCGTCACCAAAGTGTGTCCAGGAAATTCGGGGGTATCGAACGTATATTCTCCCCTTGTTCGAATCGCATCTTCCCGATGGTACTTGAGAGAGCAGGGAGGGGATGAACAAAGGGATGTGCAGACGATGCAGAAACATCCCCGACTGACCGTAAAAAAGAACGATCACGCTTCGTTTGAGCGAAGATCTGGATAGAAATGGATCTGGAAGTCGAGTGAGAACTCTTAAGAAAGAAAAAAAAAAGTTGCATGCCTCTCTCTCGACATGTCAACAATGTTCTAGTATCTTCCGCCTGTGTGTCTGAGAAAAAAGCAATGACCCGGGGAGGGGAGATGAGCAGTTTATTGTTGTTTTACGTAAACATGCAGAGGGAGGACCCGTATTGTGTAGCTTATTGAAAAAATATGGAAAAAACAGATGTTTTGTTGTACAAGTTAGAGAAGATTCTTGCAAAAGTGCAACCTTTCAAGACACAAAAGAGACAGGATATGATGCTGATCTATGTTTAAGAGATATATATATATATATGTGCCATAAGACGATTAATATGGATGAAGCGCTAGTACTTACTGGATTAAGAATCATTATACTTCATACTGAGCGCTTAACTTAAATTGATTTACAGAGAAGAGTGATTATAGGGGGGAAACTTTAATCACAGGAAAATAAAGAGTAATATTAACCCCACTTAATTTTTTTCTTTTTGATAATTTTTTCATTGGATCCAAAATATCCCTCTGTTGATACACAGGTCTTTATGAAGTCAGTGATAGGAGCAGGTGTTACAGTCAGTGGAATAAATCGTTTTCTTACAAGCAAAAAGGAAGCTAAAAACTGGGGAGATATTTTTGAACTAGTTCCATTTTGGAATAGAAATTAGTTGGGTTGTTTGAAGCAGATTGCGTGTTCTTAACCATTATCGTGCAATGTGTCTGAAAATTATTGTTTAGAATTGCCATCAATATGAAAATAGTTTCCCCTTTTTTTAGTTTTGCTGTGTAGTTAGTACTATTTGACTGATAAGCGTGATTTTTGATAATATTTTATCTTTGTGAAGTTGAAAAAAATGCAACTATTCAGTTCGTTCAAGAGATATTACATGAATTTGAATTACAGCTATCATAAGTCATAAATCCGTATTATAGGTTAAACAGCTAGTTCTTTAAGGAGCAATTATCACATTCTCTTCAGTTAGATTATAGATTTTTATAAAAGCAGTACACAATGATCTTTAATTAGTTTTTCAATGATGTGCTTTTATTTTTTGCTATTATCTGTCTTGATTGAACCAACAGTTAAATAAAAACAATTTTGAACAGTTTCTAATTACCAGTTGTTGGATATAGTTTAATTCTGGTGACTAGAAATTAATATCTAACTTAAACGAACTAACAGGTTAAAAGTGATTTTGAGCAGTTTCTAAATACCAGTGGATATATATAGCTTAATTCTGGTACCAAGATATATTCTGACCCTAAATCATTTTAAAGAGATCCTAAAGTATTATAGGGATCATTCTCATCGCATTCTAAACTCCTTAAGATCCTAAATAATTATCGACCACGTAGCTTATTTTTGTTTAAAATAGTTCTTAAAAAGCGAGGGAATTTTAATTTCCTCTCATAGGTTAACATTGAGCGAGACGAATTCAATATGACAGATTCCTACCTTAATGAAATAGAAAAAAAAAATTCTGATACGAGTTCCATATGACTCTCTTGTCCGCCTTTTATATTATGCTCAATTATTTATTTTCATAGTATAATGCGTTATCAAAATTATTACTTGTGTATTTTCTTCAAGGTTCAGCGTTAGTACCGTTTCTGAAGATAACGACGTTGCCTGATTGGAGCTCAAGTGCAATAATTTGGTGATGACTTGCAGCTTTAAATTCCATTATATTGATATTTTTTTGTTACTAGATATTTCATTAAAAGTCGAAATTTTCGAGATTAGAATACTTTCTTTATTGCATGCGAGGTGTGAGCTTTAAAAGCATTTTAAAAAGGCATTGTTACAACTGCACATTAATACATCGACATCTTGACTGTTGTACCGTTGTGGTTAGTGGTTAACAGCATTAATATTTCTTATACATACATTTATCGTTAAATAGACTGCAAACGGCAATCAAAAAGCAAGTTACATAACTAGATGTTATAACTGTTTTAACCCTTTCGTGGGCCATGGGAAGATTACTTCCCGCCTATACGATCTTACAAAATACACTTGTGGGAAGCGCAAAACCCATTATAATATATTGGTCTTGTTATTGAAACGACGGGAAGACTGATTCCCGCTTCGGTTTTGAGCTGTCATCAATTGTTCGATCGACTGAATAAAATTAGCAGCTCTATTTTGAAAATTTGGAAACGTGGAGTGAGAAATAAATAGCCCACGAAAGGGTTAAATACAAAATTTCAACTTTCTAAGGTTTATCGTTTCACGAGACACATACCTCAAGTACTCATACATACGTCAAAACGAAAGTCAAATTCTACTCAGAGGTGGTCAAGGGGAATATTTAAAGTTTCAGAAAGTACTTACAGATAGTACAGATGTACTTTGAAAGTTGTCAAAATTTATTCAGGCTTTTTTAAAATTAGTATTTTTATTGAAGTTTAAACACTAATAGTATTATAATTACAAGATTTCTTTTGCACCTTACAAAAAAGTTAAAAAACAAATCCTGCGAAATAAATACAATCATTTGGTAGATTACGTACAGGATCTCTTCTGGGATACTATCGGCCTGAAAGCAAGATAGTATTTGGCCGTCTCCTACCAATACCGAATCTCCGTATATTCATAACTTAATCTAACGCATAAAAAGTATTATATTCATAGTATTGTTCCATGTAATTGACTAGAGGTTAAAAAAGTAGCATATACATACATACACACACAAACATATATGTAAGATGGGCGAGATTCATCAAAAAAGAACAACACATTTTATTTCAGGTGATGATTCATCAATCAATACAACAGGCAAAACTTCAAGAACATCGTGCACACACACTTTTTAAGTAGGGATTTCTCAGGTAAAAAGACTACGAATAAGCACATTTGATCATGTGATAAAAATTACTCATGTCTAAGAGAACGTGTTTACTATTGGTTAAACAAATACAGACAGAGGCTGGATTAAGTCTATAGTTTGTTTGGAGGAAAAATCAGAATTACAACTCAAACCCTAATAACGTAATTTATGAACAGAAGTTATTAAATTAATATTAAAATATGCAAATAAGGATTTTATTATTACACACACACACACACACACACACACACACACACACATATATATATATATATATATATATATATATATATATATATATATGGTCTAAAAAAGGGGTAGTTAGAAATTACGTGAGTTACAAAACGATTTTAAAAAAGGGAACTCTTTTATAATAATAAAATAAATGAAAAAGACCCACTCTCGTGTAAGCTTTCAGGATAATCTGGTCAGGAAGCATTTTGGAAGAATTTGATGAGATTGCAAACAGATAAGAGCGGTCAACACGTGGACATGGAGCGGTTAACACTTTTCCCATGCATAGCTCCGAGTCGATTAATGAAAATGGCGCAAGTAGCCTTCCTTAAGAACGATGAGTTTATAAAACTTATTATTATCAAGAAGACTGTTTTCCATTTGCCTTAACTCTGCACCACGACTTGTCATATATATATATATATATATATATATATATATATATATATATATATATATATATATATATATATCCCACGATGCAGATTTTGATTCACACAATATAGTAGAACGAGGATTGGAGACGAATTAAATGTGATTTTAAAACTGATTTATCCCTTTTGTAGATCGGTAGACACAGAAACACCATGCACAACATACTTCAGCAATTGTAATACTCCAGCAATCGTGGCAAGATCATTAAATATATAGATAATGAGGTTAGAGCCATTTTAATTTTACAAGTCGAGCCACGTGCATCGGGCTCAGAGTACACCCACACTCGAGTAGAAAAAGAACAGAAGATAACTCTCACAGCCTTTCATTTATAGAGATATCTTTGAAATTTAATGATTTAAAAAAAAAAAAAAAAGTATGCTGCATGCTTGTTTGATCTTGCTGGGGAAAGTGTAGGTTTTTCGAGCTTACTTAATATTGATTTGAATATATTTTACTGAATTAAGATGAAATATCAAATTATAAGATTGGTTAGAGTTTAACAATTTATCTCGTACTTTTCTATCATACATGCATCTATTGCACACACGTACACACACATTATATATTTCTCTAAAGTTTACTAAAATGTATAACTTAAGATAGTTTCTTTTCTATTGCTAATAATCTTATCTATAGGGATAGATGCAGTACAATAGGGTATCAAAATTATACTTACATTTTACCACTTGTTACATATTTGCTTGGATATTTTTGGTTGTTTTTAAAATTTGGTTGTACTTAAAATTTCTTTTTAAATCACAACGGGATACATTAGTTTTGAATCTTCAAAAATTCGATTTTTTTAAAATTTTTACATTTTTAAAATATTTGGACATTTTTGATTCTTTAAAAAAACACCATTGAAAAATTCGAATTAAAACCATACAAACTATGAATTTAATATTATAGTTTTTAAGTAAACTATAAAAAAAACTTTAAATGCATTTTACTGAAAATGGGGCTTTTCAACTTGTGTGCAGTGTAAATAAAAACTATTGCGCATATTTATTTCAAATTTGCACAGTAAATACATTTAAATCTACGATGAAACTACTTACTTTTTTCGCTGTTGTTTATATAATGTTATTAATATTTATAGCATCTGAAATGGAATTTTTAAACATTATTTCAGCTTTTATGAAAATTCAATCTCGTGGTGTAATTATTTCTGATACGTTAAAAACATCTTGGTTGATAATTATACAAAATAATTGTTTACAAAAATGCAAAAATTACTAAAGAAGCTTACTTTGCAAATTGTAAGTCTCCGCATAATGCATCAGAAAATTTTAAAATATTAAGCTTCCTCTTTTTTCTTTATATAAAATGTTCTTATTTTTCAGGAATAAAGTAAATTCTGCAAAACTAATAAAATATGTGTAGAGAAAAAAAGGCTGAAAATCCGATGTATTTTCAATAATAATTAAAAAAGATATCATGAACCAAAAAATAAGAAAAAAAATTCAATTAAAATTGTTTAAAGGGGATATATTCCCTGAATATATTGCAAATCAATCTCTTTTTAACACATTGACTGCCAGACGTATTTTCGATGGTTTGCCCAAGGCTCCGACGTGAACCTTTCATCTTCCGATGCATATTCTGAATATTATTTGCAGCAGATAAAATGAGTTATAAAATCAGGTTTGAAGCAGTTTTTGTTTTAGGAGGGGTCACCGGTGACTCCCATGGCGCGTCAGGCAATTTTTACTATTGTCCATTTTTTCGAACAATCGTGCTTCGATTGCTAAGTAATTATTTTCATTATTTAGTATTCAAAGCAGCTAGGATTTGACTAAAAACGGGGTTCCGATATTGTTCCGATTGTGTTGATTCACCTCTTCTTTGCTTTGAATGTTTCAATCTGACTCATCGCAATATGCACTGATAAAATGTATATTTATATGTACTAATAAATTATATGTAATAATAAATTATTTTTGTATGGTCTATGTCGCATTAATTTCTTCAAACCATTATAATAACAATGGTATTATTGACAAATTTATCAGTATCCATACTTAATTATAATAATTATATAATTATAATTAATTATTATGTATAATAATATAATAATTAATTATTAATAATTATTAATAATTATAATAGTTATGTACTTTTATCATTTGCTGCGCCGCCGGTCGCCGGTGGTCCCCACGGCGCTGTAGCCAAGTCGAGTACCGGTCACCGGTCACCCCTATGGCACTTAACGTGTTAACCCTTTAAAGGTCACCAAAATAAATTCATGGAAATTTAATGTAATTTGTTCATAAATGTTATCTATAAGCATTGTATATGTAAAATATATAAATTTTTCTTACATTCTTTAGAAGGGATTGCCTTAGAGGATACCAAGTTAGGGTTTGAGAAGTGGTTTAACTGACTAACCCCTACCCTTGTACAGCTTGAACATTATGCCTTTTTAAAAGTTTAATTATACTGGAAGAACAATAAATGATAATCCTTAAACTGGTATAATAAATAAATAGCTTAAAAACTTAAAAGTGTTGTTTGTACAGATACTTTTATTTGAGGTCATAAGTAAGATAAATTGAATCTGACTTCTCAATAACAGAAAGTTTAAATGCATATATTTCAATAGAAAAGGAAATAAATAAGTTAAACGTAGAACTATCAACTGTTATATATTTAAAATATCAAAAATATAATATGTATAAAATGTATAATATGTATATATAAATATATATATATATACATGCACATATATATACATATATACCTATATATATATATATATATATATATATATATATATATATATATATATATATATATATATATATATATATATATATATATATATATATATATAGGCAATAAATGATAATCCTTAAACTGGTATAATAAATAAATAGCTTAACAACTTAAAAGTGTTGTTTGTACACATACTTTTATTTGAGGTCATAAGTAAGATAAATTGAATCAGACTTCTCAAGTACAGAAAGTTTAAATGCATATATTTCAATAGAAAAAGAAATAAATAAGTTAAACGTAGAACTATCAACTATTATATATTTAAAATATCAAAAATATAATATGTATAAAATGTATAATATGTATATATAAATATATATATACATATACATATATATATATACTTATATATATATATATATACATACATATACGTATACATATACATATATATATATATATATATATATATATATATATATATATATATATATATATATATATATTGCCGCATAAAGAAGCTTAGCTAACTAGCTCAGTGGCCGAACGGTCAAAGCACGCGATCCAGACCCAGAGATTGTGGGTTCGATGCTTGATATGGCAGTTTATCCAAAGTACGGATTTTTAATTTAAAAATGTTATTTATTGTTTCCTTATGTTCTTGAATATTCTAGATCTTTATTTAATATGTAAATTAGTTGTTTTTCGAATATTCTGTTCGGGTATACCCACTAGTTGTAGGCAACTTCTCGATCTATATATATATATATATATATATATATATATATATATATATATATATATATATATATATATATATATATAATATATATATATATATATATATATATATATATATATATATATATATATATATATATATATATATATATATATATATATATATAATCAAAAAATTATCCATGTCTCCAAAAAGTTTTTTTTTTTAATTACAAAAGCTGTTGATCCTACATCATTGGCTTCCATATATCACAGATGTACGAGATTGGAGCCGTAAATATTTATAAAAAGATAAAGTAAAGTAATCCAAAAAGTAAAGTTTTAAAAAGAAAATGTTTAATATTTGGTTTTGCTATGAAACCACTGTCTGTTAAAGGGTTAAGTAGGAATTTATATGAAGAAGTATTCCTTAAAAACTACTCCAGGTTGACGACAATTACTCACAGACTCCAAAAGACAAAGAGAAAAATTAGTAGTTTACTCATTAAATATTTTCAGTAAAATACTCTCTTTCTAAAAAGTATTCTTGATATACCATAACGTTATTTACTCCATCGGCTGTCCTATAAATCTGAACTATTGCGTGCACGCAGGCGATGCATACCTACTAGCCCAGGTCTTGATTACGTATATTAAAATTGGGAGTGAAGAGAAATTTTTTTTGTAACAACCCATGAAACGCTTTGAGCTTAGATTGCCAACAGAGCAATCAAGGAAATGTGTCTCTTGAAAGAATAAAATCTGGATGTAAAGTTTATAGCTGTAGTTGTAACAGCCGTAGTAAATAATATTGCGTGTTTGTCAGACCATTTCTGTTGTGAATCAGCATTAGATTTTGGAAACTTTTTTTCTCATTTCCGAGAATAACATTCAGCACTAATTGAGCGGATATAACTTAATAAGCTTTAAAAAAATGTTGCTTTCGTTTCATCTGCTTTTTTTTTTACTGCGACTCTAGCTAAATTTAGTGATGGTAATTAAAACTGATCGTTAAATGTGTATGAATATAAAAACTGCAGAACAAATAATTAAGATTTCACTTTCTGTTTCAAGAGGAGATATTTCATAAAGCCATTGAATTCAGCTTCAGAGTTTAATGGTTATAATTAAATAACTTACTATACAAGATTTAGGTTATTAGAAGTTTAAAAGGGTATAAGTTAAAATTATATTTTATTTTCTTATTGCAATGAAATAGTAAATTATTACTTGAAATATAAATACCATATTCTGCTAACAACATACAACATAATGTTGGTAATTTCTTAAATAGGCAGGGTGCTTATTATCAGTACTGGAGTTTATGGGCTCGAATACCACTACTAGCATGGATGTTCATAGCCGTTCGGAATCGGCTTTGAACAGTAGGTCCCGGTCTGATTATTCCTTGTCTAGCAGACCGTAGTGTTCTCATCAACCAATCTTAATTACTCAAGTTTTAAAAGTATTACTAATCTATTGTGAATTTTGAGTTTCATGTTTTTATGTGGAAAAAAGAACGAAATTTTTGAAAAAATCACTTAAAAATTTTGAAAACTAATTTCAGCTAATTTTTCCATATTTATTAGCAAACTTATGCCTTAAATACTATACTTTTATAGTTGACAATCAGTTAGATAAAACAATTGTTAATTAATGTCTGAGGATAACTTCACAAACTCATATAATACTAGGCATTAATTGAGCTGATATAACTTAATAACCTGTAAAAATGCTGTATCCGCTTCATCTGCTTTCTTTTTTTTTACTGCGACTCGAGCTAAATTTAGTGATGGTAATTAAAACTGATCGTTAAATGTGTATGAATATAAAAACTGCAGAACAAAATAATCAAGATTCGCTTTCTGTTTCAAGAGGAGATATTTCATAAACCCATTGAATTCAGCTTCAGAGTTTAATGGTTATAATTAAACACTTATATTAAACAAGATTTAGGTTATTAGAAGTTTAAGTTAGTCTAAGTTAAAATTATATTTTTCTTTTCATATTGTAATGAAATATTAAATTATTACTTAAAATATAAATACTATATTCTGCGAACAACATAAAACATAATGTTGGCAATTTCTTAAATAGTCAGGGAGCTAATTATCAGTACTGGAGTTCTGTCCCCGGCGAAGACAAAAATTCTAAAACATAACCAAAATTAATAAAAATTGTTTTTTACGTTTATTTATCATTATTTAGGCCCTTTTCGGATTTTTAGTGTAATTTATTTATTTTTAAAACATATATTTTTATTTTTTCAAAATTTTTAACTTTATCGTTTCTGATCATTATTATTCAATAAACAAAAATTTATAAAACTTAATCTAAATTAATAAAAATTATTTTTATGTTTAAAAATTATTATTTAGGCCCTTTTTGGATTTTTAATACAATTTATTTATTTTTAAAACATATATTTTTATTTTTTCCAAAATTTTTAATTTTTTCGATCTTGATCACTATTATAACATTTTTGGCTTTTTTCGTACGGATGTCACTGGCCACAAAAATATTTTATGTTTCTCTATTCCTAAACTCTCTACTCTCTAGTTTTGTGTTATGAACTCACGAATCCACCCTTCTAACTCTTTGCTCTTTTATGTGTTTATTTTTCACTCGTTGTCATTTTTGTGCTTACTGACAGAACTATAAATACTATATTCCAGTTGCCACATCACCTTTGATGCCTTTGATGCCTTTATCAGTACTGGAATTTATGGGCTCGCATTCCACTGCTAGCATGGATGTTCATAGCCGTTCGGAATCGGCTTTGAACAGTAGGTCCCGGTCTCATTAGTTCTTGTCTAGCAGATCGTAGCGTTCTCACCAACCAATCTTAATTATTCAGGTTTTAAAAGCATTACTAATCTATTATGAATTTTGAGTTTCATGTTTTTATGTGAAGAAATGAAATATTTGAAAAAATGACTTAAAAATTTTGAAAACTAATTTCAGCTAACTTTTCCATATTTATTAGCAAACTGTATGCCTTAAATGCTATAGTTTTATAGTTGACAATTAGTTAGGTAAAACAATTGTTAACAGATGTCTGAGTATAACTTCACAAATGCATAATACTAGGCATTAACTGAGCTGATATAACTTAATAATCTGTAAAAATGCTGCATCTGCTTCATCTGCTTTTTTTTGACTGACTCGAGCTAAATTTAGGGATGTTAATTAAAAATTAATCCTTAAGTTTGAATGAATATAAAAACTACTGGATAAATAATTAAGAATAACTCTCAGTTTCATGAGAAATATTTAAAGAACTTACCGAACTCAGCTTCGAAGTTTAACGTTTAATTAAATAGCGTAACCGTAATTTATTTTATGAATCAAGATTTAGGTAAATTAGAAAGCTAAAATGGTTTAAGTTAAAATTTGATTTTCTTCTTTTGCTGTATTTAAATATCAAGTTATTACTCGAAATATAAATAACATACTCTGTGAGCAGCATAAATATAATTGGAAACATGTTAACTAGGCAGGTTTTTACAGTATAGTTCATCTGTTGTGAATTTTACGCTCCCTCGGTTTATTTGGATCGAAATAGAAATTTTCGAAGAAATTAAATTAAAATTTTGAAAAGTAATTAATTATAGCTAACATTTTTATATTTGTTAAAGAAACAGTGGGCGTTAAACAGCGTAAGACATTAAACTTTGTTCACATGTACATTGACGTATGATTGAACAAATTACATTTAAAAAAATCTTTAAAATCGATTTACTTTTTTAACACATTGTATGCGAGAAACATACTAGTACGTTTCTGACTATTGATACTTGAGCGCGGGTCAGGTACTAGTGTGGGTTAGTGTAACAACATGGTTTGTTTGTGGGTACAAAAATAACGGTATATACAGGAAAACGAAGCCGAATGTTCTTGTCTACTACATACATTCTGGAAAAATTTAGAGAAATAAAAACTAGTTTTTACGTCAGTCGATGCGGAACCACAGAACGGGAAGGTTGATTAAAAAAATCAATTTAGATTTAAAATTAACATTTTATTTATCCTTGCGAAAATGATGTTATATATATATATGTATATATTTATATTATATATATTTGTATTTTTACTTATATTTGTTTGTGAGTCTGTTTATATATTTGTTTATATATTTAAATATAAAATACGAAATGTTGGTTGTAAAATTAAATAATTTTCGATCTATTGAGATTTAACGGAATAACTAAATTTACGCACAAAACTCCCGCTCCCGGTAAAATTCCGCTGCGAAATGTACCCGCACACAATGTGTTAAAAAATTTTGTTATTCCTAAAATGTTACTTGCGAACTAGGTTTAAAATTTTCTTTTAGTTCTTTAATGTTGCATAAAAAGTCTTGGCTCCTTAAGGAAAGGAGATTCCTTTATGTTCCTTATGTAAGATTCCTTATTTTGTAACATTAAGTCCATTAAAATATAATCCTTTGTATAATACAAATATTTAATGCAATGCCATGTATACATATAAGCATATACAGTCTGTATCGGTTATATGGTCAGCTAAGCGGTCCAGAAAAATCAGACCATGTAATCGGGGTGACCATACCTACGGAACAATACAATCCTATTGTGCTTATTCCGTTCATTTTTAACCCATAACAGAAGAGCCTTATCCACATTCCCATAAGCACTGACGTTTTCTTTTTTGATCACCGATTCAACACTTGAGGACCAAAGTTTGGCAGCTAAAATGATGTTTAATGTCGTCCGGGCCTTTAACACTTTGACTGCCATGGCTATCATATGTGATATCCAGTGATATTTCCGTTGAGACACTGGCTATCCGATATGATAGCCATGGTGTTTTAACACTTCAGGCCATGGCTATCAAAGATGTTATCAGTTACATGAAAATCGTATTGGAGTTTGATTGTTGGGGTCCCTACGATGTGTTAGATATACGTGGTTTGCGCAAATTGGTATATGTGACGATTTTATGAGTTAAGCTTTATGAAAAATTAAATATTTGGAACATGCAACAAAAAAGGGAATATATATAAATAGAGAGAGTTTGTTTTAAAATATTGTTTGTTTTGAAATATTGTTTTTATATATAGTTTTATGTTGAAAAAATACAAATTACACAAAAAAAAAGTTTGGCCTCGTTGTGAACATTTGCAATTTTGGCTTGGCAGTCAAAGTGTTAAAAGATTAGATTTTTTAAAATTTTCAATCAATTTATATTTTGGAGCAAATGACAAAGTCTTTCTTTTCGAAGCCATAATTGAAAAATGAACGTTCTTATTCTTGACGTATGATCCAAATGCAACAAAATTTTCCTTTACTTGTTCCGTTTCAGGACTGAGAGAGGTGATGTCTACTCAAATAAGAAAAGGGGAAAGGGAGGGAAATAAAGGTCCTCTCCGATTTTATACTGACATCTTAAAAAAAAAAAAAAAAAAAAAAAAAAACGGAAATTTGTTGAAAACATGAAATTGACCATATAACCGGTAACAAGAAAAAGAAAATGACTGTATAAGAGGTGAACTTTAACACATGTTTCCTATTAATATAGACGGGACTATAGAAAACTAACCATATAAGCGGGGTGACCTTATAAGCGGGTGACCATATAGCCGGTACTGACTGTAGTTTAATTGGATGTAAAACCGTTTTAACGAAATAATATTAACGGACATTTAAAATCCTTAATAATGTTGATAGTTTTTTATATCAAATTTTGGAATAAAGAATTTGTGAGAAAAGCCAGGCAAAATAATAATGAACACAGCGCTATATTTCAAGTCAAGTGCTATAAATTAGATGAGAATCTGGAACATTACATCTGTAAGTGCAAACTGACATTCACTGAGTGATATGCACAGTGCTATTTCCTTTTTTTAAGAAATTTTTTTACATTAAGCAATTCTATAATGCATTAAGGAATCCTCACTTTAAAATCTTTAAATTTGTCTTAATGTGTAAAATGGACTACCAGCAAAGTTGAAATCTATTCTAAAAATAAACATTTATTCTCCAATTCAATAACATTGTTAAGAAAATTAGTGAAATTTTCGAAAATATCTTTACATTTTACAAAAGACCAATTTTTTTAAAAGTATATTATTAAAACAGAAAAAATTAAATCTTCATAAAATTAAACCTTAAATCAATAAAGCAAAACATTAACACTTTTGTAGCAATTTTTTACACGGCTATTTATACTTTAAAATGCCTTATTAAAGCCCACGCAAACTAAAAACCATTACTAGAGATAATGAGCAATAAATTAAATGTTATTAAAACTAGTCTAATCAATGAGCTATGTAAAAAGATATTGTTTACAACCTATTACAGGTTAATTTAATCCTGGTGTTAAAATAATAATTTCTTTTATGTCTGTCACAAAATATTTATTAAATACATTAGTCCACAATTAAGTTCATCATAAAATCGATTTTGAAAATCTTTTAAAAGGAAGCTCTAATCTGAATTACGCAAACTTTTGAATGCAAAAGATTTTATGTATTAATAGTTCAGGGTAAATGAAAAACAAAATCGATGATTACCTTAAGTTCAATAAAAACTTTAGAATCAAAATGTTTATATCTGTCAATTTTCTTGTAATGGTCTTATATTTCAATTAAGCTCTCTATTTAATGAGAGATGTAAAACAATATAATTTTGAATAAATTACAAGATAATTTCACACTGGTGTTAAAAGAATAACACTGGTGTTAAGAGAATAACTTAAATTTCTGTCATAAATTATTTATTAAATGTATTTTCTTGAGTGCACAGTGAAGTTCATTTTAAAAGTTGAAGTTTAAAGACGATTTTGAAAATGATTTAAAAGAAAACACCCACCTGAAATACGCAAACTTTTGAAATGAAAAAAATTGTATCAAAAGTCTTTGGTAAATGAAAAACTTCAACAAAATCGATGATTAACTTACGTTGAATAAAAACTTTGGAATCAAGATGGTTATATCTGTCAATTTTCTTGTAATGACCTTATATTTCACTTAAGACCTCTAATTAATGAGAGATGTAAAAGAATATAGTTTAGAATAAATTACAAGTTAATTTCACACTGGTGTTAAAAGAATAATTTCTTAAATTTCTGTCACAAAATATTTATTAAATGTATTATCTTGTAGTGCAGTAAAATTAATTTTAAAAGTCGACTTTTAAAGACGATTTTGAAAATGATTTAAAAGAAAACACTCACCTGAAATAAGCAAACTTTTGAAAGAAAAAAAATTGTATTAAAAGTTCTTGGTAAATGAAGAACTTCAACAAAGTCGATGATTACCTTACGTTCAATAAAAACTTTAGAATCAAAATGTTTATATCTGTCAATTTTCTTGTAATGACCTTATATTTCAATTAAGTCCTTTAATTAATGAGAGATGTAAAAGAATATAGTTTAGAATAAATTACAAGTTAATTTCACACTGGACTAAAAGAATAATTTTTTAAATTTCTGTCCTAAAATATTTAATGTATTTTCTTGTAGTGCAGTTAAATGAATTTTAGAAGTCGACGTTTATAAACGATTTTGAAAATGATTTAAAAGACCCATCTGAAATATGAAAACTTTGAAAGGAAAAATTTGTATTAAAAGTTCTTGGTAAATGAAGAACTTCAACAAAATCGATGATTACCTTAGGTTCAATAAAAACTTTAGAATCAAAATGTTTATATCTGTCAATTTTCTTGTAATGACCTTATATTTCAATTAAGCCCTCTAATTAATGAGAGATGCAAAACAATATAATTTAGAATAAATTACAAGTTAATTTCACACTGGTGTTAAAAGAATAATTTCTTAAATTTCTGTCCTAAAATATTTATTAAATGTATTTTCTTGTAGTGCAGTTAAGTTCATTTTAAAAGTCGACGTTTAAAGACGATTTTGAAAATGATTTAAAAGAAAAAACCCACCTGAAATACGTAAACATTTGAAAGGAAAAAAATTGTATTAAAAGTTCTTGGTAAATGAAGAACTTCAACAAAATTGACGATTACCTTACGTTCAATAAAAACTTTAGAATCAAAATGTTTATATCTGTCAATTTTCTTGTAATGACCTTATATTTCAATTAAGCCCTCTAATTAATGAGAGATGTAAAAGAATATAGTTTAGAATAAATTAAAGTTAATTTCACACTGGTGTTAAAAGAATAACTTCTTAAATTTCTGTCATAAAATATTTATTAAATGTATTTTCTTGTAATGCACAGTTCGGTTAATTTTAAAAGTCGACGTTTATAAACGATTTTGAAAATGATTTAAAAGAAAACACCCACCTGAAATACGCAAACTTTTGAAAGGAAAAAATTGTATTAAAAGTTCTTGGTAAATGAAAACGGCGATAACCCCCGATCGATAATAAAAACCTTAAAATAAAAATGTTTATTTCTCCTAATTTTTCTGCTGTGCTCAGAAATTTCAATTAAGACTCCGATAAAAATGAATTAATTTGCTCTCTAATTGAAATTTCATAGGAAAAAAAAGGAAAAAGAAAATAATGATGTATCCCTAATTCAAAGCTAAATAATTTAAACTCGTAACTAGAAAATTTTTCGTTAAATATTTAAAGTTTTTAAAGCCAAAATAAATTCACTCTAAATCACATGTTTAATATCTTAAAATATTTATTTATTTATTTTTGTCAAACAATAATTTTATACTCATTCTCAGTTAGCTTTTAACTGTGAAGTAATTACTTCATTTACTTATCAATTTATGAATTTTTAAATATTTCAAATATTTACAAAGCAATATTTCTTGAGGAATTCAATCTATTTCTTTAAGAAAATCATAAAATATTTTCTAGATATTCCATAATTAAAAATAACTCTCCATAATTTATAGTTTCGTCCTATATATTTGTATAATTATATTCTTAGCCTCTGAATATAAATCATATCATTTTTCGCTTTTTCTAATGTTTAAAAATTCACCCCCCTATGTTTTAATATTCATGAATTCGAAAGAACTTCTTTTAATATCACATGTTTAATATCTTAAAATATTTATTTATTTATTTTTGTCAAATAATAATTTTATACTCATTCTCAGTTAGCTTTTAAATGTGAAGTAATTACTTCATTTACTTATTAATTTATGAATTTTTAAATACTTTAAATATTTACAAAGCAATATTGCTTGAGGAATTCAATCTATTTCTGGAAGTAAATCATAAAATATTTTCTAGATATTCCATAATTAAAAATAACTCTCCATAATTTATAGTTTCATCCTATATATTTGTATAATTATATTCTTAGCCTCTGAATATAAATCATATCATTTCTTGTTTTTTCTAATGTTTAAAAATTCACCCCCCTTTGTTTTAATATTCATGAATTCGAAAGAACTTCTTTTAATATCACATGTCTTAAAATATTTATTTATTTATTTTTGTCAAATAATAATTTTATACTCATTCTCAGTTAGCTTTTAAATGTGAAGTAATTACTTCATTTACTTAGCAATTTATGAATTTTTAAATACTTTAAATATTTACAAAGCAATATTTCTTGAAGAATTCAATCTATTTCTGAATGCAAATCATAAAATATTTTCTAGATATTACATAATTTATAGTTTCATTCTATATATTTGTATAATTATATTCTTAGGCTCTGAATATAAATCATATCATTTTTTGCTTTTTTCTAATGTTTAAAAATTCACCCCCTATGTTTTAATATTCATGAATTCGGAAGAACTTCTTTTAATATCCCATGTTTAATATCTTAAAATATTTATTTATTTATTTTTGTCAAATAATGATTTTATACTAATTCTCAGTTAGTTTTTAAATGTGAAGTAATTACTTCATTTACTTAGCAATTTATGAATTTTTAAATATTTCAAATATTTACAAAGCAATATTTCTTGAGGAATTCAATCAATTTCTGGAAGCAAATCATAAAATATTTTCTAGATATTCCATAATTAAAAATAACTCTCCATAATTTATAGTTTCGTCCTATATATTTGTATAGTTATATTCTTAGCCTCTGAATATAAATCATATCATTTCTTGTTTTTTCTAATGTTTAAAAATTCACCCCCCTATGTTTTAATATTCATGAATTCGAAAGAACTTCTTTTAATATCTTTATCACTACTATTTAAAAAAAAATCACTTGTCAAACACGACTGCAACATTTAAAAATTTTCCCTTTTATTTCCAACAAACCCAGAAATAGAAAAATTCCCTTTTTTTCTCTCTCCCTTTTATATTATTTTTAAAACAAGCTCATTTCGTTCTATTCTCCCTCGGAAATCATACGAATGAACAGTTTTCCATGGGAGAGACACAAAACATAGAAAAACAGGCAAACAAAACCACAATCAATTACTTGAGTCCTGCACTGCTCATATATCATGACAAAAGAATGACAATACCAAAAATTCTTTTCATTATTTTCTTTTACTAGAAGCCTATCATCCGCATTCAGTTGCAAATTGCAGAAATCATTAACAATGAATAATAAATCCCTTTATCCTGTTTGAAATTTCTTTCAGACTTTTCTTCCCCCCCAGACAAGTGACATAATTAAAGAAACATATCCTAATGGCAGATAAAAGAAATTAAATGCAAATATATATATATATATATATATATATATATATACACATATACATACACACATATAAATCGCATCCGACATTTACATACTGCGAATGGCAACGGTAATTAGAATGGGGGTGCATTGTAGGGTATTAGGTCTAGCCATTGTTTGTTTTCTTATTCGAAAGTTCTTCTCTAAAAATTACGATTATTCTAAGCAAATAGAAAAATGTAATTTACTACGAAGAGGGAAATCTGATTTGTAAGAGTTCTAATTAAAAGCTAATTTGTATTGTTTGTTTGTTAGTATTGATAAAGATGCTTCTAAAAGTTTATGAGATGAATTTCGACGGTGAACAATGAAAATATCGACAACTTATGGCGAATGGAGAAAAAAAATGTAATTAATTCCACTCATTTGATTAAATAAGAAGGAATGTTATTAATTAAAATTGATGAAATGTTTTAGATGACTCAAACGTAGGATAACTCGTAGGTGTAGTGACTTGTTGTCATGAATGATAACATCCGAGAAAGAACCCTGTTGCCATAAAAAATGCAAATATTAATAAACTTTCGTATATTTCAAGGCTACGCTTCATTTAGTCTTCAGGAATTGTTTTGAAATATGACGGAGAGAAATATTTTAATATATTTTTTTTCCTCTTACAACGCATTAACCAGGTGGTTGTTTTACATGATATAATACACATAAAATGAAATGATAATTTATATTTCTGTGATCCCAGTTCATTCAAATAACACTGGCAGATGTTTATTTTCTTATGACACTTTCTTCAAGTAATGAAAATAGTGGGATATAGAGATAAATAAGTAACAGATTAAGAAATAATTTTATGATGAGACTTATAAATTTGATAACATTTCCTGATTGTTTCTGAGAATTAACTTCCTTTTACCTTGTTCTTTCATTAGTAAATATTTTATTCTATATATAATGAGAAATGTGAATATTTTTTTTGCATTATAAATTATTTAAACATAAGAGATTAAGTCCATGGTAATTTTGTGGTATTAATAACAAAATATTTTAATAATTACAAAAAGAAAAAGTCAACACACTTTAAAATAACTGAGGTGACACAGAAATTGATGCATTCCACACAATTTTCATTTAAGTAAATGTTAACACTTGTATGTAGTCACATTTAAAATATTTTCTAGACCACTAATGAGTCGAAAAAAATCAACTTTTAAACCAGTTAAACAAAATGAAGCCGACACCGCATCATTTCTTTAATTACATTTTAGGTTATACATAATTCTATATTTTAAATGTATAATGCATGTCAGAATTATCATTTTCTCCTTCCCTTCAAGGCTCAAAGTAACAGATTAAAAAATAATTTTATGATGACGTTTATAAATTTGATAGCATTTCCTGATTGTTTCTGAGAATTAACTTTCTTTTTTGCATTAGTAAATATTTTATTCTGTGTATAATGAGAAATGTGAACATTTCTTTTACATTATAAATTATTTAAACATAAGAGATTAAGTCCATGGTAATTTTGTGGTATTAATAACAAAATATTTTAATAATTACAAAAAGAAAAAGTCAACACATTTTAAGATAACTGAGGTGACACAGAAATTGATGCATTCCACACAATTTTCATTTAAGTAAATGTTAACGCTTGTATGTAGTCACCTTTAAAGTTTTTCTAGACCACTAATGAGTCGAAAAAAAAATCAACTTTTCACCAATTAAATAAAATGAGGTTGACACCGCATCATTTCTTTATTTACCTTTTAGGTTATATATAATTCTATATTTTAAATGTATAATGCATGTCAGAATTATCATTTTCTCCTTCCCTTCAAGGCTCAAAGTAACAGATTAAAAAATAATTTTATGATGAGACTTACAAATTTGATAGCATTTCCTGATTGTTTCTGAGAATTAACTTTCTTTTTTGCATTAGTAAATATTTTATTCTGTGTATAATGAGAACTGTGAACATTTCTTTTTCGTTAGAAATTATTTAAATATAAGAAACTCAGTACATGGAATTTTGTGGTATTAATAACAAAATATTTTAATAATTACAAAAAGAAAAAGTCAACACATTTTAAAGTAAGTGAGGTGACACATCAATTGATGTATCCCACACAATTTTTATACAAGTATATGTTAACGCTTGTATGTAGTCACCTTTAAAATTTTTCTGAACCACTAATAAGTCGGAAAAAATCAACTTTTCCATCAATTAAACAAAATGAGGTCGACACCACATCATTTCTGTATTTGCCTTTTAGGTTATACATAATTCTATATTTTAAATGTATAATGCATGCCAGAATTATCATTTTCTCCTTCCCTTCAAGGCTCAAAGTAACAGATTTAAAATAATTTTATGATGAGACTTATAAATTTGATAGCATTTCCTGATTGTTTCTGAGAATTAACTTTCTTTTTTGCATTAGTAAATATTTTATTCTGTGTATAATGAGAACTGTGAACATTTCTTTTTCGTTAGAAATTATTTAAATATAAGACACTCAGTACATGGAATTTTGTGGTATTAATAACAAAAAATTTTAATAATTAAAAACAGAAAAGGTCAACGCATTTTAAAGAAACTGAGATGACACAGTAATTGATGCATTCCACACAATTTTCATCCTAGTAAATGTTAATGCTTGTATGTAGTCACCTTTAAAAACGTTTTGGACCGCAAATGAGTCGGAAAAAAATCAACTTTTCCAACAATTAAAAAAGATCTGAGGTCGACCCCGCATCATTTCTTTATTTGCCTTTTAAGTTATATATAATTCTATATTTTAAATGTATAATGTATGTCAGAATTATCATTTTCTCCTTCCCTTGAAAGCTCAAAGTTAGTTTCGTTTCTCACGCTAACGGGGTATTCGGACTACACCTTAACTACTGTCACCTAGTGGTGACAGCATTAATACCCTTTTAATTGAGATTTTATGTGTTGTAGACATTTCATCATAAATCGAAAACTTTCGTGATTGCATTACTACGTTTACTCTTTACCAAGGCCTTGTTACAATTGAACATGGATACATCTATATATTTCTGTTATAGTCTTGAAATATTGTAGTGGATGACCAGCAATGTTAATATATATCCGTTATATTGAAGCTTTCCGTTATATATTTCGCAGACTGTAATAAAAGGGGGAGGGGCACAACTAGATGTTACGATAGCTTTAAATAGTATAAAATTTCAACACTCTACAGCTAGTCGTTTTTCAGTTATGCGAGTTACATACGTGCAGATATCATGATGACAGTAATCAAAATGATATTAATGTAGACTTCAAATAGATCTTCAAAAAGCACTTTTGCTCCGATATTATTGTATTAAGATATTTTAAGACTCATCATAGTCGTCGAAGCGATGTCTTTTGTGGGGAAGACTCAAGGTAAAAATCTCGGCGACGGCAGCGCCACTGGCATCGCCGTGTCGGAGAGGAGCGACCGAGCCCACATTAATATAATGTAGTATTCAATGTTTAAAACTGAAAGTTTCCTTGTACCTACTCATAGCCATAAAGCTTAAACTAGTCTAAATTCAAGCAAAGTCAATATGAGTATTTAAGTTGAAATTTGAACTCCAAAAGTTTTCGCTATTAACAATGCTTCCTATACTTCGTACAAGGAATTAATTTTTCTTTTCAATTTTTTTATAAATAGACAAAAGGTTGCGTAATTTAATGGCTGAGGTGTTGCATGTTTTAAAAGTAGGTATTTCAATATTTTTTGAAAACATATTGAAATTACTGTCTATTATAACACTACTTTTCATCCCCTATATAATAACAGCCTAAGTCATCTATCCGTCTGTCCTCGAATTTATTAAGCGGTTGGACCTGGAATGGATACGGGCATCCATATTGGATTTTTGGTGAGTTAGGGTGAGCAAAACTCAAAACAAGTCTTTAAAACGTTCGAAATCCCCCCCTTCCCCCTTTTCGACCGTTTAATGCCTTTATTTCAAGCCCTGTATTCTCGGGTTAAGAACAGGCGATTAAATTTATTAATTTATCACGTTATAAAGAGGTAAAATTAATATTTGTTTTCTACGTTATGACGTCATTCTATCTCATTTAATCATTTCTTATTTTAAATTATTTAAATATCGTCTGCATTGTTTGCATACGTTTTATCACTGAATTTCGATATTACGTAAATAAATTTCTCTTATATTTGGCTTGAATAGATTAGGTACATATGTAATAATTTTAAATTTAATCGGCGATTATTTTTTGTCTCAGTGAAAATGTTATCACAAGTATTAACAATAAATTCTTTTCATAAAAGTCTTAGAATCTATTTTACAGTCTAATAAATATCTAGAGTTTAAGTGGTATATCTTAGAAAATTAAGAAGTTTGTTAGTTTGTGTGTTTGTTTTTTATACAAAACCACACGGTTTGACGAAATGAATTCAACGTGATTCTAAACTGCATTCACAGTATCGGGAGACTTTAGAGGAGTATGAAGATAAACAATTTATTGAGCGTGTACCAGAAAACTCTCATCCAAAAACAAACTATTTTTTTTATCTGCCTCATAAGGTACTTTACAATTCTGGAAAATTAAAAATTTTACTGATCCCGTTATATGACGGGCTATATGATAGTATTCAAATATTTACCCTCATGGGATATTACGTAACTACAAAATACTTAACCTTTGCACCAACAACGATCACTGAAGAAAAATTTATTTGGCTGAGACAGCTGTCAGCCTTAATTTTAAACTGAAAGGAAAATTTAGAATGAAGTTAGATTTGCAGTTCAAACGTATTTCCTATTTAATTTGATTCTAATATTTAGCAAAAAGAATGATCACATATTACTAAACGTTTAAAATGTGGCTAGGGATTTTGAATAATTATCAAATTCGAAAAATAGGAATTCAAACTATTTCTTTCAGAAATGATTAAATTTATTTACTTGTATAAAATATCTTAATATCTTTAAAACAAATCCTTTTTTATAAAGGAATTAATTTATCATCTACAGATAACAATTTAAAAATAAATTTACACTTTTTTTTCAAAGTATAAATTTGTCTATAAAATTGAGAGAAAAAATTATTATTAATTTCAAGCATTTTAAAAATGTTCTTTTAGAGAGATTTCACTATATTTTCTTTTCAGTGATTTTACTTTGCAGATGAATAAAATTAATATCTTTTATTTTACAGATTCTTAATTTTTTTTTATCCAAATTACACAAATTAGTCAAAGACTGAAAAAAAGTAGTTAATCGTCTATTAAGGATTGAGAAACAAAAGACTGGAATATTCCAGTTGTAGATGTACTGAATTAAAGACAAATTGAGCTAAAATTTGTTAAAGCGTTCAAGGAAAGGAATAATTTAAGTAGTTTTAAAAATTTTGTTCATACAAAAAAGTGATTTAAATGATTTTTTAAAAAGTCTTCTTTGAGAAGAAGTAATACAAGTAATTTAATAAACGTGTTCAAGAAACTGAATCAGGACCGTAACTAGGCCCTTTAGCGCCCCTACTAAAAACGCCCCTTTTTAGAGCCCGTTTTTTACTAAAAACGGCAAAGAAACTACTCTGCGCCTCTACCACCAATTATAGTGACAAAATATATAAACTTGTTTTTCATACATATTTAGAATGAACTCAAAATTATTTTTAATTCTCAAAATGTTCCTAGTATTTTAATTTAATTTTCCTTCTATTTTTACCTTAATAATACTTAAATATATTTTTGAACAGTTTGGGAGTATTATTTTGCTGATGAACTGAATGTTTATTTGAGGGGAATATTTTTTTATTTAAACATTGGACTTTCGTAAAAAATTTTCGAATTTCTAAATTTAAATTTAGTTTTAATAGCTTCAATAAATTCAAAATTTAAAACGAATGTCCAGATTTGTATTAAAGCATATTAGTCTTTCGAACCATTTTAAAAAATAAGAAAATTCATAAAAAAGTAGTTTTTAAACATATTGGATTTATAATTAAAAAAATTATTTTTCAAATTTTCCTAATTTCTACTCTGAGCGAGTTATCCTCTTTCAGATCCCATTTTACTTTGGTGCAGCGCCTCTAAGATTAATGAGCCCGTGGCAAATGCCACCTTTGCTACGCCTTTAGGTATGGAGTGATGAGATACGTTTTACTTTTTACTACACAAGAACGAATGAGATCGGTTTTTAGTACTTAAACCAATTCCAAACGGCTACAACCAACCACGACAGCAGCGGGATTCGAACCCACGAACTAAGGTACAGAAGAGAGGCACCCTACAAATTTGGCTATAATTTGGATTTACCCTAATAAAAAAATAAAGTAAACATTAAATATCTCTGCATGGGGTTAAATATGTAATTAAAAAAAACTTATATGTAAAAGATGTACATTATACGATAATGAATTTAAATCTTCTTAAATTAATAACTAACTGTATCATTTCAGATTAAAATCTTTTTAAAATTTTGATGATTTATAGGTAGATTTTAAAGTGTAACCTTTTTCTTCAAAAGGGAGAACGTGTAAAAAACGATACTTGTTTCCATTACTTTAAAAAGAATAAATAACTGAGAGCAACATCAATAAAAGTTTCTTTTTTTCAAAATCTCATATTTATAAGTTTCCACGGAAATAATTTCTCGAAAATGTTGCGTTTTAAAAACAATCATCAACAGCGTGGTCTTCTAAAAAGAGCAGAAGTTTGTGATAACTGTTTCTTTAGAATAGAAAAAAAGTTTAAAAAATGATACATGTTTTCCGTTTTTTTAGAAAGAACAATTAAAACTGTTGAAAACTGACAGCAGCATTACTAAAAGTTCTTCTCGAAATGACATATTTATAAGTTCCCATGGAAATGATAATTTCTCGAAAGTGCCGCATTCGAAAAATAAACAATCAGCAACAGCGCTGCCTTCTGAAAAGAGCAGAAGTTTACGATAACAGATCGATATCGCTGTCACTCAGTGAATATTCCGCTAAGAAACGTTTTAGAAAATCACGAATGAGATAAAATTTTACATTTGATGAGTGGCTTCATTGCAGTCTGTAAGGAAAAGGATGAAAAGAGATGTTTTTGAGGTTGCCGCGAGTGATTCAGAGAAAAGTCAAGTATTCCTCGAAAGTCGCCAAGTTGTTTACTTCCAAGCCAGCAACAAATAAACAAATTATGGATAGAGAAGTCACATAAATTGTTATTGAAAACGTTTTCTTTTGGGATTGAGATGCACCGTTTTGTAGAAAATAGTTATACTGTTTGTAGAAAAAAATTCTATTGGTTTTGGTAAAGTTGAAAACAATTTTTTCCTCCATTATTATTATTATCATCATCATCAGTGATGTACTGAAAATATTTTTCAGGGAAGGTACAGAGTTTTAATCCAAAGTACAGTAAAAACTATTACACACACATACAAAGTGCATGTATACATACATACATACACACACATAAGTCTTAACCTCTATTTATGGTTTTGCATGCATACATTAATTAGGTCATAAAACGGATGAGCTGTACGTAATTTTAAGGTATCCTCTACGTTCGGAGAACTGTTTTCTTTAAATGTAGAAACTAGTTATTGTTTTTGCATTTTTAGATTTATTTTTTATACTATCATAGAGAAATGCACTTAAAAAATTTATTCCTGGAGAAGTTTTTATAAAATTTTTAATAAATGAAGAAAATCGGGCATTCATAATAATTTTCAACAAAATATTTTAAGAACTTTTTGAGAAATTACATTTCAAGTTTCAACATTTTATTAAAAATACCGTTCTGAGAAAAACGCATTTGAAGTTTATGAAAGCAACTTTAACTATTAAAAAGTTAAAATACATGTTTAAAATTCCCCACACTTTTTTTCTTCAAAAATTTTTAATTGCAAAGTTGCTAATTATTAAAAATACTAGAAAAATGTTTAAACTAATCTTCAAGAAAATTTTAAAAATTTTGTCCAAAAAATGCTCTTTAAATTCGTCACTTCCGGTTCCTAAGTCGCTACTTCCGTTTTGTTTTGACACCTGTCACTGATGTTTAAACAACTGTAACTTTTCTTTAAAATGCCGTAGAGACAAAACAAAATTCTATAATAAAAAAATAAAAAAAATCATGATTTTTGGAAAAAAAAAAAAAAAAAAAAAAAAAAAAAAAAAGATGTTTTTAACGTAGACGGTTACCTTAATGTAACTTGAAAATATACAATCATAATCCGTGTTTTTACTCTTCAAGTCTTTGTTGTTGTTACTAATCTCCTCCATAATCCAAAAATACACGAAAAGTCCTAAAACAATAGAGGATCTTGTAGGACTTCGTCCTGTTTAAAGTCTAAGCAAACTAAAATATGGGCCGGGGTCACCATGTCAGCCCCACACCTATGGCACTGAGGAAAGACCTTCTGTCCCTGCGTGAAAGTGAGTGGTCTGACATGGCCACTCATGAAGTGCTTGAAGGCCATTTGATATTTTGATAAAGCTGAGAGGACCTGCCGA
This sequence comes from Pardosa pseudoannulata, assembly GCA_032207245.1. Lineage (NCBI taxonomy): Eukaryota > Metazoa > Arthropoda > Arachnida > Araneae > Lycosidae > Pardosa > Pardosa pseudoannulata. The sequence goes on along the minus strand of CM063504.1, from coordinate 19,245,894 downwards.
GGGTTCTTCCAAAATACCACAGTGATTGGGAGGAATCCTTTCAAATCGGTTTAATTCCATTTTCCTAAAGGAGGGTATCTCGCTATTTGTGAGAGCCGTCCAAATTTTAACCAGGTTATAATAATTTGCTTCGTAGATACTGGAGCCTTGTTAATTTACTCTCCAGTATTTACCAGACGAATTAAGCCTAAAGTAATTTTTAAAATGACTAGGAGAATAAGAAATATTGAGAAAGGAATTTTGACATATCATTTTCTTATACTGTCACATAACTTTATACCTTATGACAACATAATACGAAAACAGTAGGGCACAATTAGTAATTTATATACTATCCTTTTATATAAGCAGATTAATTAATTCAACTTAGCCAGCTTGTTCAAACCTTTATCCATATTTATAGTTATGCTTATATGTATTGAAAATAAGACTAAGTTTATCGACCTCTTGTGATCATTTGTATTGCGATGAAATGTTTTTACTCTTTTCATGGTGGAAAAAGATCCTTCAATATTTTCAATTCAAACTAGTAATGCACAAGAATTTTAATAAGTTTAAAAAGCTTTTGTAAATATTTCAAGGAGGGTCCAACTCTCCCCGTCTCCTCCTATGAATATGTTCTTGATTATTACTATTATTATTATCTTTTGAATTACAGCAGCTTAAACACTAGATGGGGAAATATAAATTTATTCTGAGAACCTTAGCCCTTTAACGAACGGTGGTTTTGCAGCGAATCCACCTGTTAAAAGTTTCTTTTTTCTACTTTTTAAAGGTATATGAATGTTTTTTTTTATCTTTCTACGTTTGTAACATTTCAAACTTTCAGCAGATAAAAACACTACACTTAATTCATTTTTCCATTTGAAATATGCATTTTTAAACTTGCTTTACCCAGAGAATTCAGAAATTAAATTTATCTTCCTTGTAGCACCAAATATTTACATTATTCAAATAACACTTAAAAACTGTTTAGTTATTTTTTTATTATACACTTTTAATGATAATTATTTATTGTACTCCCACCTTAATAAAAATTTAAATTTAATTTTCAATAAGTGTTATCTTCACACAGTTCAAAGGGATGGCTTTGCATTTAAACCAGTCTTCTAACCTTTCTTCCTCCCAATTAATGCACAATTTTTCATGTATTTTACATTTATAAGGTTCATATTTAACATTTATAAACTAATTTTATCAAATCCTAAGAAATTTATATTAGTATCCTTTAAAGGGTTAAGAGATATTCATTCCATCTTTGTATTTCAGTATATATGCTATCATTGAGTCTTAAAATCATTATTATAATAGCCTTTTTCTGATTCCTCATGAAATAAAAACTTTTGCACCTTTTAGAATGAATTGTTTATTTTATGTGACATTTCAATCAGAATATTTTTAATAATAACATGAAAAATAATTAATAAAAGAAAACATTCAATAACTCTTAAAATAACTCTTTAAATATGCATATAAAAAACTCGAATTTATATCATATTGCAGTAACATACCTCTAACAATCTGTAAATTAAAAATTTAAAGCTATTTGACATTTTGAAATTAAAAAAAAAAATGAAAACTCTTGAGAAATTGAAAATAAAAATTACCGTTATAAACCAAAATGTATTTCCCGTATAAATACATAATTGAGGCTTAACGGAATAAGAATTATAATTAACTTATATTTTATATGAAAAATTAGTTTCTAATTGGCAAATTTTAAAAGCTGTTTTGAAGGTAAGAGGATATTTATTTTCTTCCACTTGGTGCACATATTCTTTTTTTTAATGTATTGTTTCATACATCAAAACTAAGTATTTTTATACAAGGTCTTCCTTATAGTGTTCTAAGAAAAAATTATTCTAAACAGAAGATAATTTTATTTTGTACTGAATCAGTTATATTTTATATTGCTGTTTTAATGAGGAATTTGGTCAAAACGTACTATGTTCCCAAAAGTAAATAATTTCATTGTTTTTCTCCTGAAGAGTGATTATCATCACCTGATTGTACCTTCATGAGAACAATTAAGATAGTTAACGGTTAATTATAGATATAGGTACATAGGTAAATTGCGTAATAAGTAAATTGCTGTTCATGATATTATATTCAATAGTGCTTACATTTAAACTAAAACAGCAAAATAAAAAAAATTAATACTTTTAATTACTGCTTTTATTAACTTAGAAAAGCAGGGTCATTCTTTTCTTCTTTCACAATTATCTTTGCACCATTTAACTACTCAGTTTTCAATATAAGAAATGTATTCTATTTAAAGTTTCCTTTACATTAAGAAATTACTTGATTATTTCTTTTATAAACAAAAAAAAGTGTTCATTTTTAAAATTACCACCGCAACAAATCGCTTGGTAAATCTTTCACACAAACACAAAAAAAAGTTTTTTTTTGGTTCTGTTCTCACTATCTAATTACTTAGTTATTCGATCTCAGCATTTTTTTTTCTGAGGGAGATGAAAATTTCTCCCCCAAAGTACTTTTTAAAAACACAGTTGAGTATATAAACACGCACACCTTTGAGCCAGCTGTGTAAAAATGTCTGTCTCAAGGAGGTTTCGCCAAACTGAAGAAGCTTCTGAGTAACCCTGTCATTTTTTAAATCCTACTGTGATCTATCAAAAGAAGCCAGATGGATGATAAATAAAACATTTATAATCTTACACTTGTTTATTTCTTATTAACATACTTTTAAAATAAACATAAAATCATTTAAATAACATCATATAAAAAATGAAATTAACTGTACACAAGATTTTATTTTATTGTCGATATGTAAATTGGAAATGCAAGAACAAAATTTTGATCTTACTTATAACCTTTAGTGAGAAGAATATTAATCTTTTTAGTCATCAACAAGTCTTTTAATGTTGAGAGAGTAGATTATGGTCATAGATTTAGTAAGATATTTATTTGGGTTGGTATAACTTACATTAACTCCTAATATCACATTAATTCTTAGATATATAGCATACATATACAGTAATTCCTTATAATGGGTACAATATCCATACAGATCAATCAGAAAGGTGGCGATCTTGTATCCGGAGGGCTCGAACTCGAGGCTCGAGATCGTCAAAGATCCACCATGTTTATTATAGGTGTCTATGGTACGTAATATACATTTGTGGTTGCAATGGCCTCCAAGTATCCAATCAAGACCTCAGGAGGTGAAAGGCCCAACCTGGGGGGGGGTCTTTGCTTGGTTTTTGCTTCTAAATTTCGAGAAACCCCTTTGTTTGTTTGTGTTTTTCTAGGAAGTAATGTTACCCACCTATTATATGGATCTCTTATAATAAAATTGTCAATAAAATCCACAGGTTATGTGGTCAAATACTTAAAAGGCAAATGTCACCTCCTTAAATAAATAATAAAAAAAATTTCCGCAACCTCTGCACTTAAATATGGTTGTTTCAATGTTCACCAGTTAATCTATTTTTCTATTTTTTTTCCAGTATATATCCTATTGAAGAGAAAAGCTTCATATAGATATGTAGAGCTTTCACTTTTAAACCATCCAGGATCAAAATTGGGTATTTTTTCGGAACATCAGGCCGAAATGAAGAAAGTGATTTTTCAGGGAAAGTTTAATCAACCTGATGACATATTCAATCTACTGAAATTTTTCTCCACGAGCTACAAGTAGATAGCGATCTGTATTTTAGTGACCCCTGTCCTGAAGTACTATTTATATCTGCTCTTTTCGTAAACATTGTCATACGATACCACGAATGAAGATTTGTTCTTATTAAATGCATTTGCAAGAATAGCAATAGACATTTTATCAATTTAAAACGAAATTCAATGTGCATAGAAATAATTGTATTGTATATTGTAATTTTTACTATTTAAACGATCTTTTTTTGATAGTTTTGCTATAAAACTGGATAAAAGTAAATAAAAATATAATGGAAAGAATGCTACTGTATTTTTTCATTTTCTTTTTTTCAAACATTCTGCGTTGATAGTTTCCCTGTATAGCTCAATAAAGTAAACTTTATTCCCTTTAAACATAGCACGAACGATGCGTTTTCTAGTTTGTAATGTGTACAGTGTAAGCGGAGCCGATAATGAAGGCTCTAACTGTCCAAATTCTTGGTAACTCATAATATTTCCTAACAAGTAAAACCACATATATTATAGAAATCGTAAAATTAGAAATCTCATTTATACTGAGGTATATTAATCCAGGTTATTGCAAGCAAGAGGTACAATACTTTTTGGTATAAGAAATATGAAAATTACCTGTAAAGATTCTCAGAACAATATCAATCTAATCAATAAATATCTTAGAAGTAATTATCGTAAGGTAATTTGCATTCCTTGAATAGAGAATTGTATTTTACAATACTTATTTTATATGCAATACCAAATAAATCTTTTTTCTTAACTGTTTTCATTTTACGTAAATTAAATAGGCATTCTGTGATATTTAAAACGATACCTTATCACATACATGACGTACTGAAGTATTCAAAGTTGTTTAGACTTCATATTTATTTTATTCTATGCAGTTCATATTAACTTAAATTTAAGATATGCATCAATATGTAATCGGCAGAAATGACTCGGGCATTAATGAGTTAAGGAAGCAAATTTTCATGTTCCCAAAATGGAAACATTGGCGTGTTTCATTGTAAGAAAATTAAATTGTTTTGTCAATCTAGCGTGACATGGTTATGTTCCCAAATGAGAACATGTGAAAAAATCCTAATAGTTTTTTCGAAATTTTTTTTTGTTGTAGTCTGTATAACTGTAACTAAGCGAAATTTTATAGATAAATATAACTTCATGTTTTCCGTTCATAATGATTTTTCAAAGAAACAAATTTACATGATCCCAAATAGGAACATTGGCCTGATTGACAGTTAAAAGATAGATTTTTTTTATTCAATCTAGCGTAACACCACAACTATCCCAAATGTGGACCGTAAGTATGAAAATTCCCAAATTCTTTTTTTCGGAAATTTCATTTGCTATATCCTTTATAATTACTTCTAAACGAAATTTTAATGAATAAATATCATTTCTTTTTTTCCGATCACAATGTTTTTATGAGGAAACAAATTTGCATTCCTAAATGACAACATTCGCGAGTTTCATTGTAAAAAGAAATTGCATATTTTTTCAATCTAGCTTAATACGACAACATCCTCAAATAGGAACATGTGGAAAATCCCTAACAGCGTTTCTCAGAAATATCCTTTATATTATTTCCTTTATTCGGATATTCGTTTATCCCTTTATTTATTAATTTCTTTTTTCTCTTATATTATAGATTTTATTCGGAAATTCGTTTATTTCTTTAACTATTAATTCCTTTATTCTTTTATATTATTTCTTTTATTTGGAAATTCGTTTATTAATTTAATTATTAATTCGTTTATTCTTTTATATTAATTCCTTTTTTCGGATATTCCTTTATTTATTAATTTCTTTATTCTTTTATATTATTTCTTTTATTTGGAAAATTGTTTATTCCTTTAATTATTAATTCCTTTATTCTTTTATATTATTTCTTTTATTTGGAAATTTGTTTATTTCTTAAATTATTAATTCCTTTATTCTTTTATATTATTTCTTTTATTCGAAAAATAGTTTATTACTTTAATTATTAATTCCTTTATTCCATTATATTATTTCCTTTATTTGGAAATTGGTTTATTCCTTAAATTATTAATTCCTTTATTCTTTTATGTTACTTCCTTTATTCTGAAATTCGTTTATTCCTTAAATTATTAATTCCTTTATTCTTTTATGTTATTTCTTTTATTCGGAAAATTGTTTATTCCTTTAGTTATTAATTCCTTTATTATTTTATGTTATTTATTTTATTCGTAAATTAGTATATTCCTTAAATTTTATAATTCCTTTAATCTTTTATATTATTTCCTTTATTTGGAAATTCGTTTATTCCTTTAATTATTAATTCCTTTATTTTTTATATTCTCTCTTTTATTTGGAAATTTGTTTATTCCTTAAATTATTAATTCGTTTATTCTTTTATATCATTTCCTTTATTCGTAAATCCGTCTATTCCTTAAATTATTAATTCCTTTATTCTTTTATATTACTTCGTATTTTCCCAAAATTCCTTTATAATTATATCTAAACGAAATTTTAATGAAAAAATTTCACTCCTTGTTTTTAGATCATAATGCGGCATTTAAAATATTTATTATTATATCATTCCATCATATAAAGATTTATCCCTCTGTAGCGATGATTTTATTGCGTCCCATAGCATATACACAAGAGTCAAATGTAAGAAAAACATCCAACAGATTTGCTGAGAAAGACTAATTAAAAACCAGGAGAGGAAAAGTTTTGACAGTGTCAGCCTTGAAGTTTGGCAACGAGGGATCATCCCCTGTCCTAGTAAACAGCCGAGAGATATCTGATGAAACGGAAAGAATGATAATGGACAATCAGGCATATTATGATTAATGTTCAGGCAGAAGCGAAAATAAAAAATTTAAAAACAAAAAATTCTCCGCCATCAAGTTAACCAAGTGAAGATGTACAACTAGCTTCGTTAGTCTCAAACATGACGTTCGAATCTACGGAGGAACGCTCGAAAATGGCGATCCTTATCGCGACAGAGTTTCTGTTTTGTTATTCTGAATAATTCATTCCTTGACTAATTCGTAATCATTTGAAGTCCCAGTGCGTAACTGAAATCAATGAGTTCTTTTATATAAAAAATAATTTTAAAATGAAATATGACTTAGCTCTATACATGCAAACTAATCCGATTTAAAACATATTTGGTCAAATAGTGGAATATAATATTTTAAACGTGTAAAAATTATAAAACTTTAAAACATGCAAAAAAGAAAAATTTATACACAAAAATGTATATTTTCTACAATCAACATATATGAAATAATTTACAATAATTTAAAAAGTATTTATTATTAATATTGTAAATTTTTCTCCACAAAAATTATCTTTACAAAAAATGAAAGAATCTTTGGGGAAAAATCTACTACTGGCGTATGCAAACATGGCAAAATGTGAAAAATAATATATTTTCTATAACCACCAAATGCTTATGAAATAATTTAAAGTTGGAAAATAATTCACTGTAGTTTTTCAAATATATGTTTTTTAATATAGTAAATTATTTTTTACAAAAATAATTTACAATTGCATAATTCATTCCTTGAATAATTCGTTATCATTTAAAGCCCCAGTGCGTAATTGAAATTAATAAATTCTTTTATATAAAAAATAATTTTAAATGAAATATGACTTAGCTCTATACACACAAACTAATCCGATTTAAAACGTATTTAGTCAAATAGTGGAATATAATATTTTAAACGTGTAAAAATTATAAAACTTTAAAACATGCAAAGAAAGGAAATTTATAAGCAAAAATGTAGCTTTTCTACAATCAACATATATGAAATAATTTACCGTAATGAAATAATTTACAATAATTTAAAAAATATTTATTATTAATATTGTAAATTTTTCTTCACAAAAATTATCTTTGCAAAAAAAAAAGGAGAAAAATATTTGGGGAAAATGTACTACTGGCGTATGTAAACATGGCAAAATGTGAAAATTATATTTTCTGCAAACACCAAATGCTTATGAAATAATTTAAAGTAAGAAAATAATTCACATTAATTTTTCAAAAATATATTTTTTAATATTGTAAATTATTTTGCACAAAAATTATCACAAAACTCTTGAGACCAGTTTTATTGCGAAGAAATATTTTTAATTTTTGATAGTTGAAAACGGTATTTCAACACTTGCACAATGAAAGGTATTAATGTGCACATGGTTTAATACATTTTTAAAAAATCTTGCAATACATGCATTAAAAAAGTGAAAATATATAAATACGTCATTGAAACACGATAATATAGAGGGTTAAATATTAGATATTTTTTAAAATATGAGTTGAGAGTGATGAAAAGATTGTACTTGTTCTGTTATTCTAAATAGTTTATGCCTTAAAAAATTAACAATGATTAAAAGTCATAGAAAATAACTGATATAGTTTTATCATAAAACAGGTTAAGAACTGTAGAGAGCAGTTAGTATTATTTATTGCAATATAAGGATATTTTAATGATTTCGTTAGAATATTTAGAATGCCTAAAAGCAATTTATTAAAATGCATTAAACATTTTTATTTTCAAAAACGTGTCACAGCTTTAGATGGAAAAAAATAAATGAAATAAAATATGCTAGAGAATAAATAAATCAAAATATGTTTTATATATTTTGAATATATTAGCAATATTTTAAGATTTCAAAACCGTTTATACACCACTTGTTTAAAATGCAATTTCTCATTAGAGATAGTCTAATTTTTTTCTTATTTTGTGTCGCAAAATAGGTTGCCGTAAATCTTTCGCTCAAGATTAACCGAATTTGGAAAATAATGTAAATATGACCTACTTCCGTTAAGGAAGAGCAGCTTCTGACGAGTCTTCCACGATCTCATGTGTATCCCTTGCATCATTACAAGTTAAAATGTGCTTTTACGCGAATGAGTAGAAATAAACCAATAATTTATTTATATGGATACTGATCAAAAGTATCTTCGCCTGTCTCTGGCATTGTCATGCATTCAGATTCTTTCTAAATTTTGTAAATAAAGAAAATATGATGTACTTTCGTTTAAGATAACCAGTCAGTGATGATTCTTGTGAGACCTCATATCTATCCCTTTCATTCTTACTAATTTAAAGGTGTAATCTATAGGAATAATCGGATAGTTTATTCATATGACTAACTGATCAGAAACATTTTCATCTGTATATGGTATTCTCATTCACCAAACTCTTTAGACATAATGGAGATGGCAATATAAAAAAGGAAAAAATCCATAGAAAAAAAAAAGAAATATGAGAGACTCATCACGTGGATTGGACCTGCCAAAGCAGCGATACGTTTACAAATATTGTTGCCATTCTTCTCCCGGAAAAAAAAAGAGAACACATCCACGTGGTTGCGTATTGAGAAACTCGGGAGAAAGAAAAACGGATAAAAATCCAGTGTGCCAGAGTCGAAAATGGCTGATACTTTATCGAGACATTACGGTAATAAGACGAAGAGAAAAAGGGGAAGACTTTCTCTCTTTCACTCTCTCATTCACTCATTCTCCCAGCTCTCTCCTGTAAAAAAAAAGAGAGATGTTCGCTGGCTTGCTTATGACAGAATGGGGACAGGCTTGATACACGACAACTTTCGCACAAAGAGCGAAGAAAGAGAAGCTGACAAAGCCAAGACTCTCGCTTGTTTCCGATTTTTCTTAGTTTTTTTCTTTCTTTCTTCTTCTTCTTTCCATAGGGTCAGAAGGGGTGGAATTCGGACCTTTTTCCAATACGAGGCCCAACACATAAAAAGAATCGGGAGTTTTTTTTTCCACACGTGAGTTGAGGGTTAACAAACCTTTTCATAGGGTGAAATAGTTTGTAATGTAGTTTTTTATGACTTTCCCCGTCGGTCATTAATCTAGTGATGCTCGAGTGGAATTGACGGAATTTAGTGACCGGCCATTCTTATTTTTATCCGACTTTATCGTTTCTCCGGCGTTTCGAATGCTTTCTTACACAGAAGTTCGCGCTTCCATCTTTTTTTGTTATTTATTTGTTTATAGCTGTCAGCAGTGGTGTAGGTAAAAGTGGCTTTTCGATTATCAGAAATTTTACACAAAGCTTTGAATAGGTTTTTGAAAGCCCAATGCCATTTTTATAAAACCGTTATATATAGATAATATATGGCAAACGGGAGTTTAAAGTTCTCATTACATTTATGTGTAGTATTATCATTCAACTTCATCTGCTTTGAACACATATAAATCTGTTACGAATTTTACACTGCAAAATTCTATTGTGGGCAGACCTTAAATACGCTATAGTTGGTTGGAGGACAATAAGTCAATATTTTGATCTTGCAATCTCGTAAGATAAGAGTATAATATTTGATATATTACAAAGAGTCGTCTACCCTAATTGGTGTAAATTGTTAGATGGCACATTAGGGAATCATTTGAATTTTGATCCTCCTGAAGAGGAGGAATATTTGCTTCTGATATTTTTACTTTCTCCCTCCTACAGACTTCTCAGTGATCCAGACCTACAGAATTATGCTATCCTTTCTCTGATACTGCAGGAAGATATTTAGTACGCCAGCTAGGGCAGAGCTGGGTTCCCCGGCAGTCCAGCTCCACACGCTGGTTACTGGCCCATCTCAAGCCAGCGGGTTAACATTTAAAACCGAATCAGAGGAAGGTGGATGGCTATAAACATTCATTCCAATTTTAAACCACAGACTCAGGTTCCGAGGGTGAATGGATAAATCTTGGAATCTGCAGATTAGAACTACGTTACTAACATGAACGTTCATTGCCATTCGAAATGTGCTTTAAGCAATAGATCCCTATCTAAAAGCTCTGGCATTGCAAAAAATAGACCGTAGCTCTCCAAACCAAACCATACCAAGCTTCAGTGTTTTGAAACATCAGTGATCTAGCAACATAATAATCTTCCCTCTGTACTATATGGGTACAAACAATGCATTGAAAATCCACCGACCTACGTTTAATTTTTTTATTGAGAGATTTCACTTTGTAATAGCAGATGAATGCACTTAAGAGTACCACAGTGCCAATTCTGAAATTCGAGAAATATACGATAAGTTATTTTAATGATGCAGATTGACTCTGCTGCTAGTAGACATTTAAAACTTTGCCTGGTTGGAGAACATTGCATTCAATACTTGGATATTCGAAAACTTGTAAGATCAAAATATACCTCTATTAAATGCGTATCATAATAGCTACAACCGTTTATTTCAATTATATAGTTCTAACCCACAAACTATGGTTCCTGACACCAGCACTCAAGAAACATACGAGGGTCAACCAGAAAGTAAATTTTCCACATTGTCAAAAGATGGCGCTGCAAAAGGCCTAAAATATGATGATACCAGCCAGGTAGATAGTGAGCTATCGGATACTGCAGTTGCGAATTCCTGATCACTCATATTAGCGTCGTTTTAGAGTCAGAATTCATTTCTCCTTCCACCGACAGTTTTTAAATGCGAAGATTTTAAATGAATTTTAAATGAGCAAGCATTCAGGGTGTAATGGCAGTCTAATAGGTTTAATGGTACCAGAGTATATATAGCGAAATCCAGGAAGTGCGCCAAAAGTTAACTTCCATGCATACCGTTTAACGATATCGTGTAACGAAAGTTTACCATTACTTGCACGGTTTTAAGAGGAGAGAGCGATTGTTACTAACCTCCTCGTTCCCTATGATTAAAAGAAGAAATCATAAGCGGCCAGAATCGTTAAATGGTATAATTTGTTGCATAGAACTACATTTTTATTTTCAATCATCTACGAAGCTGAGAATAACTATACACCAAGATCTACGAAGCTTCAACCATACTTTAAAGTTCTTGAAACTGCTATAAAAGTTATGTTTGTAGTGATGCATATTTTATTTGATGGAAGCATATATACAAACCTCTGAAAATCTCGAAAGTCATATCATCAAATAGTGCAAATAGCATACAAATTGAAAGAAGACTGAAGCAAAGATTTCAATGTAGAATAAAAATTTTATACAGTAAAAAATTCAAATTTATATGGAGACATCGTATTTTTTAAATAAGGAAACCGTTTAAAGGGAAAATCCTGATAGATGCATATTTCATATCACGCTATAGAGAAATTCAGTTATATGCACATTGAGGACACTTTACTGTGAATATTTCACGGTGTTTCGTAGTTTTATCCCCCGGATTGTCTTAGTTATTTTACCTTTAAAGTTCGTTCTTAATAACAACCATACCTCTAACTCCAAATTATAAGACAAGAAAGCTTTTGCGTGCAAAGGGTAAATAAAGTATGACCCCACGTAGAAAAACAATCTGGCAATACCTCTGGCGAGAAAGTTATTGCAATTTCCTGTTGATATTATTTAGTTATCAGAACAACAGACGAAGCGTGAAAAATTGGATAGTTTTGGAAATACCCCCTGAATTATTCTCTAATTGGTTATCTTGTGAAATTACTTAAAAGTCTGCAAGAGAGGTTTAGAGAAAAGATTATTGTTAGCCATAAATAAACTAGAACACTTGATAAAATTATAGATGTTTCATGAGCTCTATGTTACGAAAGTAGTTTACTCTGTTTTGTAAAAGCAAAGCTAAAACCCAATTTGAAGATGGTAAAAATAATGAATGATATAGGAAACCTGATTTTTTAAGTAATGGTTATAGAGTTGGCAAGAATAAGCCTCTTTAATATTATATTTCTATTAGCAGGTAAAATTTTCTTGATAAGAAGATGTAAATTATTACATACATGGGCAATAATAAAACCGCATGTAGTGAAATGAAAACTGTGATATTATTTCTAGAAACTCTCAACGGTATTTATACTTCCTTTCCAGGCTTTGTTAAACCATTAATAACCATATGTATGCAGATATTAAATCATTTGATACACTTTACGTATCACTTTAGAGATCAACAATTGATCCTGTCACTTAAAGCGAATTCAGAGAATCTGAAGAATTTCATCTAAATTTGATGAAAGCATTGTACCTCAACAAAGTTTTTTCTTCTGTGACAAAGAAGCGTAAATTAAATGAAGCCAATAAATGCTCTTCTGTACTTTTTATGTTGTAGATTATAATCGACTTTGATATTATCACATATTTCCACAAATTTATTTACATGCTGACTTTTCATCTATAAGGCTTTTTTTTTCAACTTTTCTTCCGCTATTTTATTTTAAGAAGTTTTCAGTACACTCACGAGCATGCTGAGCGACTAATTTTTATATCTTAATTTTTTCAAGTCTTTTCAGACTAAGAAATTACCGAGAAAGGATATGTTCTTCCAAGAAACTCAGTTTTGTGGGTCTTCCCTTCGCTGCACGAGACACAGGGGATTTTTTTTATGTGCCTATGTAGGGTGAAGGGATGAACTTTATCTGTTTCTCATCAGGTTTTTTCTAATGTAATTCTTTGAATGATTTTATCAGTCACTCTATTTAATACAACAAATCTAGTGATGTGAAACAGCATTATTACATCGTTCTGAATAGTTTTTAGGAAATATCAAGTAACTTGTCACAGAATAACCGATTTTCATTTGTATTACTAAAATTTTAAGGGACATTATTTTACGTTATTTTATAACCTTCGTTGAATTAAGATTTGTTGGTATTTTGTAGTCTTTGGAGGTTTTAAAAAGATAAAGCAAAAACATCTATTACGTATATATGGGGTTTATGAGGTTCTTTGGTAAAAAGCCTAATATTTGATTTCGTAATTCACGTAATCATTTTGCAGTTTGTAATAGTAATTTTACCTTTCCCCATTAAGCAATACTATATGACCTACATCAATTTAATGTTTTGTTATAGCACAATCGGATAATGATGAAAAAAACACAAATAGACTGAAGAAGGAATAGAAAGAGAAAATGAAATAGCCTTTGCCTTTTAAATAAGCAAAGGGAACACGCAAAGCATTATCATAAATTCGAAACAGGATTTTTTTTTCAATAAAACTTTATTTATTAAAACAAATGAAGGAAACAAAGGTTTATAATCTGGGACATTAGGTCATGCTGTTTAAATTTAAGAATTTAATGATTTCAAACTTAAGGCAGTTCAAATGGGTAACGGAAAAAAATCCTTACTTGGTAATTAAGAATGTTGGCAGATACAGGAGAGGTCACATGATTAAATCTTAGATATTCCTTAACATTTAAACGAGTGACAAAAATTTCTATCTAATATTGTACAAATGAGAAAAACGTTTTCTTTTGTTTTTGGAGTTGAAGATAAGCAAATTTGCTTTTGGACTATAATTTCTTGGCTTCACAGTCTTTTTTTCATAATATTGAAAACTTTTTAAAAAGTTACGATGAGTATTTGATTACCTTTGCCCAAGGCAATTTATTTGCACAAAACTTATCACATG
>CM063504.1:19224406-19226906 GCA_032207245.1 Pardosa pseudoannulata | reverse complement strand
CTATAACCGGTGTAAGTCGACAATTCCCATACACTGATGGTGAATGTTGAAACAAATATTTTTGTTACGTTTTTAAATCATACTTTAGTATTAAAACATATTATGAATGATATATGTCAAAATGGAAGAAAGCTATAGTAAGAGCACGCGTAACTTTTCACGGAAAGCCTCGTCACAGTCAAACACAAGGCTCAGTTGATAAGACCAATCAGAATATATAGAATATTTAACTGCATGGATGTACGATAACGATACAAATTAGTGGTCAGATGGTTTGTCCTTTGTTTAATTTGCCAAGAATAGTACATACCATGAAGGAATACGCCAAAGTAACTATGAAGCCATGTTTGGAGTTAAACCAAAGAGAGGCATAGCATCGTTATCTTTTCCTGGGGATAAAATCGTAATTTTTGAAACTGAAGAACAGCTCAAAAATGTGTTTGAAGAAAATGTGAGCAGTGTCCATTCAAGATGTAAAATATCGAAGGGGAGTTTCAACATCTTTATTTCAAGCCCTGACTGAACAACAGGAGTTCATCCCATCAGAAGTTCTACGAAAACAGCGGCCGTGAAAGATAGTCTTCTAATGTAAGCAATGAAAATGTTACGATCCTCAAAAAGAAAATTTCCTTCTGCTCAAATTTGTGACATTGTGAGACTACAAGTCCCTTATGTGGACCACTAACCGTGGTCTTACATATGCCCGAAATGTGTTGACGGTTGTTGGAATAGAAGATTCCGGCTTTTATAAATTAGCAAATAAAAATGATATCCTCAAGCAGACTTATACACGTAATCAGTTTGTAATTTGTAAAGAAAAGTTATTTTTCATAGATGAGATTTCTTTTCAAGAAATGCCAATGAAAGAAGCCACTGCAGCTAATTCGACAAGGCTATACACGATGTCATTGCAAAAACTAAATGCAAACAGTTTAAATTACTGCAACAAATAAGATAGTGTAACGTCATTGATATTATTTTCGTTGATAATATTGGTATTTATATCATTTCTCAGAATGTTCTGTTCATTTTAAGTTCAACAGTTACACATGCTAATACTATTGTTTTCTCCTATTTTGACATTTATCATTCATAATATGTCTTAACAATAAAGTATGATTTGAAAACGTTACAAAAATATTTTTATTTCAGCATTCACCACCAGTGCATGGAGATTATCGACATACACCGGTGATAGTCCGAATAATAAGAATATAATCAAATATTCGGTCTTTCACCGAGGTATTTGGTGTATATAGACATTCACCGGTGAGTGTCGACATTCTCCAATTTCGTCCATTCAGAGAACATATATACACATACATACACGCACATATATTATATATATATATGTGTGTGTGTGTGTGTGTGTATGTGTGTACAAAGTTTCTGTATGTGTGTGTGTGTATATGAGACACATACGGAAGTAAGACACATATGAGTATTTTATGAAATATCGTTCACAAAAAATATTGTCCCCTCAGAATATAATTTCTAGCTACGGCCCTGCTTTGTGTTAATTCTTTTAGTATTTCAATTCTTATATTTAAAAGACAGTATTATAGAATTTATTCTGCTTATTTTTTTTCTCATTTGACTACAATTCTCCAACATCCCTTACCTGCTCAAACCTACTAAAAAGATTAATTTACTCTCAAAAGAACAAGAAGCCATAAACAACGTAAAAGATTTTTTAGTTTGGAAAGAGGAGGGAATCAATCTTCATTAGAAAAGGGAAATAAAATAAAGTTTTCATACTAAATACAAAGGACAAATGAGCTCGCATGACAGCATATAAATGATGCATAAAACTGTATATATATCATTGATTAGGGAAACCAGAAAGTCTTGAAGATCATTATTCTACAAGCTTGTCACAGCTATCTACAACTACTATATTTTTGCTTAGAACTTTATAAATCTTGTTTTTCGTGTCTAAAATTAATAAGCTGTTTGACATGAAAGGTTACTTCTGTTCAAAAATTCAGTTAAAGAGCTTTAAATTATGCTTAAAATGATAGACTGAGATTATGTCAACTTTTGAAATAAGTCTTCATGCACTGAAGGGCCACTACTGAATATACAGATTTTATAAGTGAAGTCTTATTTTTTTATTTTAAATTTAATCTTAGAGTGAAATATCCCATTAAATATAATTTTTCATTGACAAACGCTTCCGCGAATTTAATTTAAAGCATGATTATTATTAAGTTGCATGAGCATATTTTTGATACCAATGAGAAATCAATGCGAGGAAACATTAGAAAGATAGTTTTTCATCGATAAACGCTTTCGTGAATTTGAATTTAAAGCACGATTATTATTATGTTGCAAGCGCATATCTTTGATATCACTGAGAAATCAATTCGAGGAAACACTAAAAAGATAATTTTTCATCGATAAGCACTTCAAAAAATTTTAAGTTAAAGAATGATTATCAAAGTTACATTCTCAAATCATTAATACCTTTTGTATATTCGATGAAATATAAAAAGATAAT
>CM063504.1:19186906-19219406 GCA_032207245.1 Pardosa pseudoannulata | reverse complement strand
AAATATTTTTTACTCAAAAGCTATTAAAATATCCAGATTAATTCTCTTTGTGGTCGAACGATGGTCGAATGGTTAGGGTGCTAGCTTTCGGAACCGGAGTTCGTGGGTTCGAATCCCACAGTGGCATGGATGTTCCTAGCCGTTCGGAATCGGCTTTAAGCAGTAGGTTACGGTCTCTTTACCCCTCGTGTTGCAAGAAGTATACCTTAGCGCTCCAAAACAAAACAAATATCTCTTTGTGTCAGAGTCCAAGTGTCATATTCATAAGTTACCACGGAATGGATAATAGTTACGTCAATTTTTAGTTTAATTACTTTCGATATCGATTTATTTTTCAATTTTATATCTTATACAAGAAATAGAATCGGTCCTTCTTCAGAATTTTACGGTCAATTTCCTCAGAAATTGTATTTGAAGTGTTTATAATTGAACCCAGATATGTAAACTCATCAATTTCAAATTGTTTTAATTGTTTTAAAGTTTAGAAATATATTTAGAATTAGATAGAGCCTGCTAAAATAAGGAAAGCTCAGGATAGCTTTACTTGAAAATAGTTATTTACTCTTTCTGTATTTAAATATGCTTACAACTTGATAAATCCTTTTAGGTTCCTTTAAAAGATATCGGTGATTATCACTACAAGTAAATTGAGTCAAAGAAATTTATTTTATCATGGTATTCCACTGTAGTCTTTCTTTGTCATGAAAATAAAATATCTCAATACAGAAAAAAAAACTCGTTAAAGAAAGGCCAAATCTGAAAGAGATATTCAGCGGAGTTTAATACTTTTACATAAATATCATAAAATTCAATATTTTTGTTGACTTTAAAATATTTTTTTAAGAATACATGGGGTTATGGTATTGAAAATTTAAGATTGTATCGTTCAGAATATAAGCAAAGTTAGTATTCAAAGTTGAAGAGAAAAATCTCTTAATCGAACCTGAAAATAGCAGATATTGATTTTAAATTTTTACAATTATAATGTAAACCCACGATAAAATTATACCTACTTTTTTGCTGTTGTTTATTTCATTTAATATTTATAGTATTTGAAATGGAATTTATTTATAATATTTTTGAAAATTCAATCCCATGGTGTAATATTTTTGATACTTTTTAAAAATTTAAATGGTTGGAGAATTATATTTAAAAATTATTGTTTACAAAAAAGCAAAAAAATATGAGACTCGCTTTGTTGTAAGTCTGCTCATAATGGGTAAGAAATATTTTTAATTGTTTTAAACAAGATCTCCCTTTTTATTTTATAAGATTTCTCCTTTTTTAGAAATAGAGTAAATTTGGCAAAACTTGTTAAATAAAAATAGAGAACAAGTACTAAAAATACCTATATATTTATGATAATAACTAAAAATATATGTTAAAGTGAAAAATAAAAAAAAATCTTTCATTTATAGTTGCTTAAAAGTGATTTGTCCCCTTAATAAATCCTCAATTATTATTTTCTAATTCCACTTGTTAATATTCACAAAATGTTATCCTGTTTTATTACTTTTACATCCACGCTAATCCTACTAAAATTTATTTTATAGAAATCTTAAAGAACATATTTTGGCTAGTTTTAATAAATATTTTTGTTTATTGAAATCATTATTTAAAATTTAATACATACTTTTTATGTTTTGAAGTTTTAAAGCAGTGCCGTTTGAAAAGAAGCTATTCTTGATCATTTGATTTAATTATGATTAATTCATTCTTTAATGCTTTTTCAAAGCAACTATGGAATGTAAAATAAAATTTCAGAAAGATTTATTAACAAATATCGAAAATTTTCAACGACTCATTAAAAGTTTTTATTTTATAGAAACCTTAAAAAAAATATTTTAGTTAGTTTTGAATAAAAAGTTTTCTTAAAATAAAGCCAACACCGTAATATTACATCAACAACCATACTTGCAGAATTTATAAATCGTTCTTTTTAAAATGTGGCTAACCTTGGTATTAAAACTTGATTAGAAACAATTTCCTCTTTCAGTGATTTCAAAAAGAAATTATTGAAAATGATAAATTTCCAACAAGTTCCATTGAAAAAAAAATTTACAATGAGACTTGTATTAGCCATAATTTTGGTGCAACCCTTCAAGTTTTCATGTAGTTTAAACCTTTGACAGTGTCAGATCGATGGAAATGTACAACTATTAAGAAAATTGAAGGAGGTACGAAGATATAAAATACAAATTTGCTAAATTTGAAAACTGATCCTTTTAAAATTTAGTATTTCAACAAAATTTGATTCTTGTCGAAAACTCACATCGTTGTTCAATAGAAATTTCTCCTCCGAATGTCTTTCATGTAATTTTTCACCATTGAAAAGCTCTGTGTTACAAATTTACAACTACCTACTACAACAAGGCTCATAGTTGATAAAAAAAAACATGCGAAATAAATCTAAATTATTATTATGAATCCCAAAAAATGTATCTTAAAAGTATGTTTTATATAGTAGTATAAGTTATAGGGATAATAGAATGATGGATCTTTTGAAAAAAATCATTTTTAGTTAGCGTTCTTAATTATATTTCACAATTAAGTCAAGCTGAAATATAGAATTTTTAGAGAAATTTCACCCGCGCAAAAATCTACTGTCACCTTAAACTCTATTTTCTGTGGTAAGTAATCGACAGTCGTAATCCACGTGAAGTAAAGTTTATCCCTATAGTAGAAAGCATCTTTTTACTTCGAAAACAAGATCTCTGGCACCAGGAGATCACGTGAGGAACTGGCCTGCAGAATGAAGTAGACGGATGGGTCAAACGATTCTGGATTCGAGCGTATGACAGCCACCGCAGGCAGGTATGATCTCGCTCTCTCCAGGCATAATCTTCCCTTTGCCCCCATGCGAAGTCAGAAGAGAGAGGCACCAACTTTCTCAGGTAGAGGTGTTGCGAGAAGAGTCCAAGGCCAGCCTCTTTTTCGCACGCGGCCTTGGCGGCGGCGGAAAAGATGTTGCCAACCTGGCCGGCAGGGGGCGCCGTAGGACAGACTCTTTTTCAGATTTTTTTTTCTTTTGGATTTTCTAGTATACAAAGTGTATAACATGGAACAATAATCTTTAAACTTTGTACATGCATAGAACTGTTAGAACCGTTTGGTTTTTGCGTTGAATTCTTATCCTATCCTTAGAAAAATATATCTTAAGATAATATTTAAAGTAGATCAATGTTTATAGTAACTTTATGTAAAGACAACATAAGAAAAGTATTGTGTTTTCAATAAAAAATATTTGAATACAAATTTAAATTATTTTCCTATGAATAGATTTAGCTCGTGCTTCAGGCTTCAAGTACTCTTTTATTATATTTAGCGACTGGGGTGTGTTTATATATTGCATTAAATGTTTCCAAGGCCTTAACCAGATGGAAGGGGGACATATGGGTCCCGACATTCCCCCCGAAATTATATTATTTAGAAAGAAATTTTGTTATGTTAATCAGGTAGGTTTGTTTAAAATGTTATACTATATAACAATTGTTATGCATAGCGATATTTTGAAGTGAATGAAAATACTTCTAAGTAAATTCAATCGTTACATTGTAACAAAATTTTTAATTTTCTTCTTGAATAAATTGGACGCGCCTCAAAATTATTTTCTATGTATGGCCTTAAATATATCTTTATACTAGTCAACTAGTGTAAGTGCTTTCTAGTTTATTTTTATTTCGACTTACAAAAATCTCTGATATATACGGAGGAACACAGTTTGAATTTGTCTATTGTTATTATCTAAAACTTAGACTGTGAGTTTTACATTAGAACAGACAGTTTAAATTTATGTCCGAAATATTTATTTTTAGAATTATGGGGGTGAGCGTATGTCCACGTGTCAACACAATAATTTGAAAACATTGAGCAAGATGAATGAAATTTGGAATTCATTCCAAACCGGTTGGAGGTTGGCAATTTTTGGCGACTTTTCGATGCAGCAACAAAGATTTCAACTTTCAGTTTGTAATAATTTTGGTATGATTATATTACTATGTTAAAAAAATCACTGTATAGACTACCCCATTCTATGAGGCATTCTTATGTGGAATTGTATGCTAGAATGAAAAGAGACAAAAATGATTTATTTAATTAAAAATTTAAAAAAAATCTTCTGGAAAAAATATGCCATTTATTTTACCAAAGTTAGATATTTTATACACCACATATATATCCTTATAATATTCATATATTTTTTTATAACGTGGCTATGTAATATATTTTTAATAAATAAAAGTTTAAAGATTAATTTCTTTGCTATAACTTTCTTAAAATAATAACATAATAAATAATTTATGATTTAAATCGCTTGGTAATTATTGATAATCTTCTTAATAAATCTAAAATAAATTTTCACAGTTTACTAATAATAATATGGGGTACGTTGTTTTTACCAATACCCTGTGTTTATTGCAATTCCTTTTGGTCAAGGAAAACTAAATTTAAACAAGGTTTCAAAATATATTTCTAAATTAAGTTATTCTACTATTTCTATCTTTAGATTTTTAAGTCATTGAATGATGGTAAATAAGCGATACGGAAATGCTAAATACGCAATGCACAATGTGGAAGTAAATTTTTAGAACTTCATTTAATTCATTAAAGTCTATTATTGTGATTAATTTGTTACTTATTTTTTTAGTGTGTGATACTTATTTACCCGGCTATAAAATAAAACATCAAAGATTTTCCGTTTAAAGACTTTGACAGAATTCGACCAAATATACATAATTCTTCTTTCACTCTTGAGTTGTTAAATTAGCATTAAACTTCGCTCAGTCTGATTTTACAAATCCCTGAGTGCTCTCGCATTAAAAATAATTTTTCGTTAGAAAAATAAACAGAAAAAAAAACTACTGCTTACTTTCTCTATTTGTGACTTACTCTAACTTTGCATTTGATGTTTCAGCTCTATACTTCATAATCAATTATAATTTTTGTAATTAAAGGATTATTTTATTTCACGAAAGCCTTTTATCGTATATCTATGCTTAAAAACTTAAAAAAATATTTGTTTACAGATTAATTTTTTATATCTTACTTGTGACTTTCAAATGCCTCAAGTACATTACTTTTTTTCTCAACCCCTCCCGAATTTTTAAGGCAGTCTCTAGTAATGTGTTTATCATAATACTTGGTATGTATTTAAAAAAGGCGTTATATCGAGTTGGAGTTTCTGATACGGTGAAACAATGAAGAATTGATAAATCATTGTAATATATAATAATAAATAAATTTTATTATAAATTAATATATAATCATATAAATTTTATTCAACGAAAGCTAATATCGATTGCCAGCTTTGTATATATATAAATGCTGTTGTTGTTGCTTACGCCATTTGAACCAGCCAAGCATGTAAGCTAGGAACTACTCTATTTAAGGCGAAGGAATGTACCTTCCTTTTAAAGAACGACTTTTCTCAAGTGAATCCTCGTAGTTTAGAAGCAGGGGCCAAGCAGAAAATCCCCAGAATTGGACTGCCACCTTCATAGGTATCATTTAGGAACTTGGAGGATTACGAACCTATTTTTACATGGCCAGACACCATTAATGAACATGACTAATCTTTAGACAGCTTGAGTTTTGATCTCGCAACCCTCCGATTACATGATCATTGCTTTAGCCGACTGAACTACCGTGGCACATATAAATAGTAAGCATACATGATCAATATACTTGTAACTTTCGTTTTAATTGCGTAAATAAAATTTATTTATATTGCTACCACTATTAATGCTCCAATACTATCTACCGAATTAAGCCACTTGAGATATTTAACTCCAGGATATAAATTCCAGCAATATTTAATATAAAATAAAAATTTTATCGATTGCATGATATAAACCTAATATTTCGTGATAGATAAATATATAAGATCAATAATCTTTAAATTAAACAGTTCTTTACTTACAATGATTTCTAAATAATGTTTAGAATTAGAAAACTATCAATCAAATGCTAAAATTATACCTCTTTTTCTTACTTAGCTACCTTCACACGAAAAATATTCTTAATAACACATTTTAAAACCTAAGGGATTAGTCCATTTCCTGATAGTGGTTATCAGTTATCTATTCCTGGAAATACTCTTTACGTGCAGTTTCAGGCAGCAATTTTGTAAAATATTTTGTTACTTTGTTTCTAGTTCTGTTACCATGTAACACGATACTTCTCCGCAGATAACAGCCTATGTCTCGGCCGCAAACGAAGTTCAATACCGCTGCCACTCCCTGAATAAGAAACATTTGAATGATTAATTGCTTAACTAATGATGCACAGCTTCTTCTACGGGACGACAAAGAGTTGTTTACGTCTTAAACCCAATCGGCCATAATCTCGGGACAATACAATAAACCAAATAATTAAACTATCTCTCAAATGATCCGTTTGTGGTGGAATAATATCTAGAGTTATGATTTCTCAATTGGTACCCATCGACGTTGAAATCGCATCGTAATTGACGGATTAGTATCTAAAAGAAATGAATCATAATGGCGCTGCTTTTGGAAGCATTAAAACATTTCAGCCGTCGAAATGTTTTCAGTTATCTAACGACATCTGCGACATCGCTAGTAATTTCCATTTAGTCTTTTCTCACTTAACGGATTCAATAATATCCTTACTATCCATTAGCTGCACTATTAAGCCTATGACACAAGGACGCTTGAGAATAATTACGCGCTTTATCATGCTAAAGAGCTCTGCTTTTATATTATGAAACTCGCGAGGAAAACCTTTTTTTTCCTTCTTTTTCTTCCTAATTCTCAACGGCCAAAAGAAGAATAAACAAAATTTGCCTAGACTCGCCGAGTGAAAATAATAACCTTTTTCCCCTTTTTATGAGAATTATATCCCCTATAATATTAAGAATATGCATAAGAAAATTACTTATCGGCGTCCGAAATCCATTTAGCGGTTTTGGGTTGGAGTGAATCTTTTTCATAAGCAATTTGCCCTGATCAGAAATTCACTGCAGCTTGAGGTAATGTCGGGCTATCCACGTGCCATTGTCGAGTTAATGAACAGACTCCCTAGCTCTAAGCCGAACGATGGCCGAATGGTAGAGCGCTGCTCTTCGGAACCGGAGTTCGCGGGTTCGAATCCCGCTGCTGGCATGGATGTTGTAGCCGTTCGGAATCGGCTTTAAACTGTAGGTCCCGGTCTCATTAGCCCTCGTGTGCAAAACAGTAGACCGTAGCGCTCCAAACCAAACCAAACCCTAGATCTAAAGAGTAAGACTTTTTTCTTTCGATATTTATTTCTTCATGAAAAAATATCTTGTAAAATATAAGAAAAACATCTCATCAAAACTGAGGTTTAGAAATTATAGGAATCATATGGATTTTTTTTTGGAAGCAAAAACTTCTTCTAGTTTTTTAACAGTTTGACAGAAATCGGAACAAACAGCAAACCATTAAATTAATGAGGTCGTGATTAAAAGACTTAATAGTTAAATTATTTTAAACATAAATTTAATAAAAATATTACTTATAAATTTTCTTTGTTAACTAAATATTGTTTAGACCAGTGGTAAAAAACTTATAACCTCGCAGGTCACACACTACCGAAGGCGTTTTAGATGGTCCCTGCAATGATTTTTAGATGTTTATTTTTTATACAATAAAACTGACCAGACATGCAAGAATTAAAGCATAAATATACTTTAATTATAAATAAAATTATAAATGTCTAATTTTGAATTTAAGAAAAAAAATGTGTGTCGTAATTCATGCTATCACCCCATTCCCATGAATTTTTCGACATTGACCTTCATTTTTAATCCTTACTAGCAAAAGCAAAAATTACAAAACAAAAAAAAAATTTTTTTTACTCCTCACTAGCAAAAGCAAAAATAACAAAACAAAAAAGAACATTTTTATTCCTCACTAGCAAAAGCAAAAATTACAAATCAAAAAAGAATGTTTTTACTCCTCACTAGCAAAAGCAAAAATAACAAAACAAAAAAGAACATTTTTACTCCTCACTAGCAAAAGCAAAAATTACTAAACAAAAAAGAACATAAACCTTTTTTGCAAGATTTTAAAAGCGATAAAAAGAAAAAGGATCAATTGCCAAACTTTTCTACTAACAAATTTTTGGAATTTCCGAATTATTGGCACCATTTTTCAACCCCTTCTCCTCTCCTGACTGATTCTACGCAGTGACCCATGGGCTTGTATTAAAGAACTAATGAACAAAATTTGACTAAAATGTTCGCAATCACTGGTTTAGAGAATAAAACTAAGAATTTATGATAGACATGTTTACAAGACCTTTTCTTCTCTTTATTTCATTTTCAATATTTAACTTAAGATAGTTGGTTTCTGGCCATATTGGATAATATCCTACTGGGATAAGTTGCTTAACGTTTATTGTGAACAAATACGAACATCCATACCAACAATGGGATTCGAACCTGCTTATTCCGGTACCGATGATCTATCTCTCTGACCATCAGGGTGAGCTGAAATAGGTATAAATAATGTTGTACAAGAACGTCTCTAAGTAGCTAAATTTGGAGCCAAATACTGATCGTTACATTTGGCTTCCTGTTGATGAAATAAAAGCAATACAAAGGAAAAGGAATAAAAAACGAATTTATACACAGTAGTATGTTAATATATATATTTTTAGTTTATTTTATTTAAAATTATAGACTATTAAAAACTTTTCTATACAGACAATGAAAAAAAAAAGATCTAGTGGGTATAGGAAGGCTTGAACCCCCCCCCCACCACCAACACCACACTCTTTCGCTGAGTTTCGTAGCTCAGAGAGCCTATGTAAATCACAGAAATATGAGTTAATCTTTAACAGGGCTTTTTTTATTATTCAAAAACCGAATTTTGTTCATTTCCAGCTTATCAATAATTTTGAGATCTCTTATGAAGCACACGTAGTTAAAATGAATTTCAACTCAAGGTTATAATGAATAGTGGCGTTTTAGACCCTTCTAACTCCGAAAAAAAAATTTAACTCATTCATTTATTCTTCACTTTTTTCCCTTTATCTGTCTGACTGTGCAGATGGATGAAATTTGGCATGCAGTTTTTCCACTAGAATTATAAATCGATATCAAAATTTGGACCCAATCCATCAACTGCAAGGGATACTTTATTTAAACACATAATTCAGTGCATCGTTCAATCAATTTTGGAGCAAGCTGCATAATGCAGAAGTGAACAATCTTTTCTACCATGGTGAGCCACTTAGTACGTTGGAACATAGGCGATGTGTCGCACTCATATCGTAGAGAAGTTTTTTTGGGGGGAAAGGAGAAAAAATCATACTTTTAAAAAAGTATACTTTTATTGGATTTTATTGAAGTAGAAGTATAAAATATTATACTTTTACTTCTACATGAAACTATATCCTCATAAAAAAATTTGAAGTGGGTACCACATAATTTTTTTTTGTACACGCATAAAATTATACTCATTTTTTGTTGCACGTCATTTAAATTTATTTTATTTGAATGAGAGATACGAACCCCACGAAGAAGTAAAAATTATTTCCTGTACGACATGCACATAGAGTTTGGGCTCTAAATTTTTGAAAAATAAAATTATTTTCATTTGGCATACTTTTTTAAAGCCAATTTTGTCATTTTATTCTAATGCTGTTGCTTAGTTTTATTATAGTCAGAGCTAATTACCGATTTTTTATAATACAAATATACAGTACTGACTCTCGTAATACTATCTCTAACCGACTTCTCGGTGATATCTAGCTTTGGTTACTAGGTTCTTATTTAAAATTATTTCGAAGCAAATTCGAGTGCAAGGATAATTCTCCAAATATAGCATTCTTTCTATATTTGGGGTTAATATTAAAAAGAATTAAAATGAAATAAATTGTTGTATTCACTTTTAAATTGTTCTACTTCGAAATAGTTTATATAACTAATTTAATGTAAAATAAAATATCAACTACGAAATCAATATAAACTTCATTTGGGTACCTTAGTTACCCAAACCAAAGGCTGGAGTGAAGCAGCTAAATCTTTATAATTTAATAGGGAAATGAGAGTAATTGTATTTGACTCACACATATTTAAAAAAATATATGTGCGTGATTGCGTGCATTTAACAATGTTTCATTTTATCCTCCAGAGGTAAAGCAACTATACACAGTTCAAAAGGGATACATTTTAGATCCTGAAGGTCCGATTGTTCTAGTTAAAAAATGATCAGTAGTAAGCAGTGGTACAATAGTAGTGATGCAAATAGTGTCAAAATTTGCCTAATCCTTCAGGTCATGCTTACTAAAAGACATGCAAAAGCTGTTTGTTAACACAAGACGATTACGTATCTCTCATTGAGGATCAGAAATCGGATGTAAAATAATGCAATATTCCTTATAGAAGTATGCCTTTAGCTTTTGTTCAAATTAGGAAAGAAAAAAGTGTCAATAATAACACCTATCTGTAAATCAAACCTTTGGAAACAATGGACTGAAAGGGAAGTTAAATAAAAGAATAATTAGTGACTGAAAGAAAAGGATGTTGTACACCGAATCTTGGTAATTAAATAAAACTAACACTGCAGGCATAAAATTATTGCAGCAAATTGTACTCGCATATTTATGCTTTTTAAAAATTGTTTGTAGGAAATTCCAAATGCCAAAGTTGTCGGTGATCATTACAGGCTTCTTTATTGAATATAATTGAAAGAAAGATGTCGGAAAAAATAGAAGGTTCAAAATAAGCAACATGGTGTATTATCAACCCACATACGTGAAATGTTTCTTGTATTGCTTTCATATACCAGGCAATTCTTTTGCAGATTTGTCAATATATCTTAAAATTACCTATAATTGCTCTTGAAATGTGTGATTCGTCTAAAGTATTCTACAAAACGATATTCCTAGAACAGGGACACTCTTACATACACATAGCCTCGAAAGCTAGAATAATAAATTTTAAAGAAAACCGTTTCACCAAATATGAAATTTAAAATTTATTAAATTCATTATTTATAAAACTATCTTTTTCACAAAAACTTCAAGTCATGATTCTTATTATCATGTTGTTTGTTTTTCAAAAAGGTACATTTATCATTTCGAATAACTATCTAAGAAAACTTACTTTCCTTGATAATACGTAATTTTATTTGATAATTTTCAACTTAAAGCTAGTTTTTCACTTGAGGAAATAGTGAAACTCCTTTAAAATTGCTATTTTGGTTAAAAATATCTTTCATATTAGTTCCTAATAAGTTATTAATCTATTTCGAGAACAGCATCCGTTTTCAAAGTCTTTTTATGAATTACTTTAAAATGGGTTGAAAAATACCTTAATTAATGACTATTGCTCATGAATCCTGAAAATAAACATATGAAGTCCTATTGAGTACATTGCAGATTCTGTAGAGCTTATATTCTTTATTTGTGTGGACGAAAAGATATATTATTTATCCCTAGATGAAACTTTGAAATGTTCTATTATGGCTCTCACCATGATTGACATAGTAAAGTAATATTAATGGCTATTCAGATAGCTTTCATAAATCATTTCTTATGCTTTTATTTATAATTTTCTTTTTGATCCTATGTCCTTATGAACTGTTCCGTAATGCTTTTTTTTCAATGATACATAGATTCTATATTATTCTTAGATCTGATGGTTCTGTAATTTCATCATTTAACCAAAGTTTGGGTAGTAATCGGTTTGTTGATTTGCAAAATCAGTAAAATATTGCATAAATTTTATAATAAAAACTATAAAAATATAACTATAAAAATCGATTCGATATTATTATAAGATCTGAAGGTTCTGTAATTTACATCATTTGACCGAAGTTTAGGTAGTAATCGGTTTGTTGATTAGCAAAATCAACAAACCGATTTGCATAACTGATCTGATATAAGATCTGAAGGTTCTGTAATTTACATCATTTGACCGAAGTTTAGGTAGTAATCGGTTTGTTGATTAGCAAAACCAGTAAAATAGTGCATAAATTTTATAATAAAAACTATAAAAATATAACTATAAAAATCGATTCGATATTATTATAAGATCTGAAGGTTCTGTAATTTACATCATTTGACCGAAGTTTGGGAAGTAATCGGTTTGTTGATTTGCAAAATCAGTAAAATATTGCATAAATTTTATAATAAAAACTATAAAAATATAACTATAAAAATCGATTCGATATTATTATAAGATCTGAAGGTTCTGTAATTTACATTCATTTGACCGAAGTTTGGGAAGTAATCGGTTTGTTGATTAGCAAAATCAGTAAAATATTGCATAAATTTTATAATAAAAACTATAAAAATATAACTATAAAAATCGATTATATTTTTTATAAGATCTGAAGGTTCTGTAATTTACATTCATTTGACCGAAGTTTGGGAAGTAATCGGTTTGTTGATTTGCAAAATCAGTAAAATATTGCATAAATTTTATAATAAAAACTATAAAAATCGATTCGATATTATTATAAGATCTGAAGGTTCTGTAATTTACATCATTTGACCGAAGTTTAGGTAGTAATCGGTTTGTTGATTAGCAAAACCAGTAAAATAGTGCATAAATTTTATAATAAAAACTATAAAAATATAACTATAAAAATCTACACTATATAGTTTGTAAGTTCGTTTTCTTTTAATAGAAAATTATTAAATCATGAGAACACAGTTATTTAGCAATGATATTTTCATAGATTACTATATTTCATTAATCTAGACTGCAGTATATTCCGAAACAAGATAGCCGGTTTAAACAGCAATAAAGTCAATATTTGTATTCTTTAAATCCTCGCTTATTTCGAGTTCTTACTTTCAGTTGCATCAACCGAAAAGAGATTTAATACTTCTGTTCGACATTCCTTTTAAAACCCAATAAGAAAACAATATCTATATTGGTTTTAATGTTCAGTTTTACTATTTACTTTGTATCTTGAACCATAAAATCTGAAGGACTGAATAAATGCATTCGGACTTTAATGAAACCTCTGGTAGTAATTGTGTACACCATACTTCAGATCTCATCTCCCAAGCTAGGAGGTGCCCAATTAGAGACAGCAAATTTCCCTAAACTCCCCCTTATCCAATCAGATAATCGAAAAAAATAATAATAAAAGCTTTCCCTTCGAACCGGTTTCGCCCAACACTCGTGCATACCTTCTCCAGGTAACCGAGTGAGAAAGCATCCATTGAAGCGAGCTGGCTTATCAGATGGAAAAGCGAGAAAAGTAACACCATTATAAAGTAATTACAGGCAAGAGCGTATTTTCCTCCTCGGCTAGAAGATACCAAGGCCAGCCGCTGGCATTGAATGACCGAGTTATAGCAAAACGAGTATCCCGTGATATCGTGGGACGGAATCTCGCCCTTTTTTCTAAGTTTGAGCACATACCGATGGTAGTAATTAGCGAGATAATCGGATAGAAGACTCATGTGGCATCTAGCATAGTGGCACACTTTTTAATCCCGACAAAATTCTATTCTCAGCCATATTAGCGAGGGAAACCAAATATTTTCGATCTCCCGGCCCCAGAGGAGATTAAAAAGAAATTTGAAGTAACTGAAGAAAAGTTCTCGGCATAAGATATCTTACATCAGACTATTCATTTTAATGTTAAACGTGTTAATGAAATATTCAGAGGGAATCACATACAGTAGTAATTAGCGAGATAATCGAGTTGAAGTCGAATGTGATATCTCACGTAGTGGCACATTCTTTTTAAACTCCAAAAAATATTTTTCATGTATATCAGTGAGAGAAATTACAAATCTAACACTTTTGATCTCCTGTCTACAGAAAAGATTAAAAAGGAATTTAAAACAATTAAAGTAAAGTTCTTAGAATTAAATATCTTACAGCAGATTATTCATTCTAATCTTAAACTTGAAAATTCTTCAGTAGCAGAAAAACATTGTCAAATTAATCACGAAATATTGAAATTAAATATTCAATATAATTATTGAAATTCTAAAAAAAATTGCGAATTTTGCACCAAAATCCCCCCTAACAATTTTTTTAAAAAAAGAGAAGCATAGAAATACATTTTAAACGTATCAAAGAGATACTTTCTTTATACATACACACATACTTAAATAACATATTTTTCTAAAAAAAAATTATTTTTGCTTGCATTCTTTAAAAAAAGTTATATATTTTAATACAAGTTTCCTTAATATTAACTCAATGATGGATATTTTGCTGCCCCAAGCAAACTATCATCTGGGTTGGGCAACCTTTTCGCCTCTTCTAAGCTACGCTAATAGTTTTTATGAATGTTTTAAGCCTTTTAAAATTAGCTTTCATTAATGCTATAGCAGCAAATCATTACAATTGTATTCATAAACAATTTTCCCAAGAAGATGCAAGTCAAGGATTAATCTATAGTTTTAGCAAAAATCTTTCAATGTTTTAAAAATTTTTCAATTAATAGGTATAAACAACTGCTTAAATCACGTTGTAAAAGTCGTTAGACATCAAGAAATTAAGTACCAGGAACCTCAAACTTTTCGTTTATTTTCACTAAGAGAGGAAAAAACAGAAAAAAAAACGAAGACAGCTCCTTGAATTCTGTATATTTATCCTTTATCATCAATTCAGACTTCAAATAAAAAATGAATAGTGTGATAAATAAAGATGCCCAGGGTTAATTTCACAAAATTTACTTCCACGAAAAATCAACATTTACTCACAAAACAGAAATAAAAAGGTAATGGGACGGGGATAATGGAATTAAAGATAATGGATAAAATATAATATAATGGATAAAATATAATGGATATATATAATGGATATATATAGTGGATAATATATAATATAATGGATAATATATAATTAAGAGATAATGGATAAAGGATAAAAGATAATGGGATTTTACAGTACACTACCATACCGGTCGACAGCAAGTCTCGAACTTAGTTCTTTCTTAGTATACCCTATAGAGGGCGCTGCAAACTACGTCACCTTCTAAACTTATTTGTTACAATTGTAAATTTTAGTCAATAACTACTAACATTCTTAAGCCTCGTGTTTCTACAAAAGCATTGTAAAAATTTCAACCTTTTCTGAATGGTGCCAGGACAGCATTAAAACAAATGGGAATTTATTACATTTAATAGTCATTTCAGTAAGAAATCTTGATTATTTAATGCCATAGAGAAATCAAAATGTAAGAAATAGATTTTTTTTCAGATCGAAATCTTAAACTAATTTTTTTTTCCTCGCTGACAAATGGAATTTCGACGTAATTGCTGAAATCAGCATGTCCAATGTAAAATTTTATATCACCCAACGTGCTTTATAACTTTCTATTCTCTCCTTTACGAGAGGTTCACTAAGTAAATATTATAAGGAAAATATGATGGAAGTTTACTTTTGTTCCAGTACACATTCTTATAACTCAGTGTTAAAGTTAAAAAATATCTTAAACAACTATGTACTATGTAATGCAGAGTGTACAGTACAGAAAGTAGAGTATCTCATGAAAAATCAGAAATAAAGAAAATTAAAAACATTTCTGAAATACCCCACGGAGTTGGTCATTTTTCAAAGATATCTGGAACATTTATTTATCATTTTAAGATATTACTTGCATGAAAAGGTCGAATATTTAAAAATTAATTCAGCAAGACATCAACATTTTCTAGGAATAACGGGAACAACTTTTTTTTTATGTATAAAGAACTTAGCTTCTTCAAAGGATCGAAATAAGCAGTATAAAAGCACCATTAAGAAATCTTTACTTCATTTACTCTCCTCTCGGCCATTTAGGACAACACATCGCCTCATTAAGCTTCTACAAAAGAACTAAAAATCTGATGAGAAGTTAGTGAAACTGCAACAGTGTAATTGTATCGATCAGTTGAATTTTCATTCTAATTTTATAACTTTCCTGGATCGTAAAACTGATATCGAGATATCGTTGTCGCCACATAAATTCGTTTGCATCGTAAAGGAGAAGACTGAAATACTTGCATTTACTATTTACCAGGATTTAACATTGTTGGCATTCACACTTTGATAACCCTTTTCAGTGCCGACAGAGAGTACCGTACCTATATAAAGATGGCTGGATCAATTTGTCCAATTTACTAAAATTTAGGGAAAAGGTCACAAAACAATTCTCTTCTAATTATAATTTTATCAAAATCAAAATTGATTGACAAAAGTGTAAAAAAAATAACAAAAAGGGTGACGTTTTTCAAAAACTGATTGCTAAGAAATAAACACAATCTTTTGAAAAGCCGAGAAAACAACAATTTTTTTTTATTCTTGCCTTGTCGATGCATGATTTTTAGTGAAAAATAAAGAGACATTCTATTCTAAGACCTATCTAAATTATGCAATTAATCTCAAGAAAATACCCCGTAAGAAGTCTTATTGCTCTAGCGTATACATATTCTCATCATCATCTAGTATTAATTATAACAAAAATATAAATCCATAATACATTTTTTCAATTTTTTTTGCGGGGAAATTAAATTATTTATAACGTTTATAAATTTATTTTGAAACAGGGTTCTCTACCGATGCGAATAGTAAGGTGATATCTCGTAACCAACGATATATCGTCCATGTCACTTTTAGTAAGTTTTGCGAATGACGATATATCGTCGTTTGGCACTAAAAGTATTATTTAAATGTAGTCTGCATTATTTTCATACGTTTTGTCACTGAACTTAGATATTACGTAAATAATTTTCTTTTATATTTGGCATAAATAATAGATTACGTACATATGTGATAATTTTAAATTTAATCACAGATTATTTTTTGTTGCAAAGAAAATTTTATCACCGGAATTAACAACAAATTCTATCTACCTCCAGGGTGTAATGTAAAAGACAGTTTCATAAAGATAGTTAGAAGAAAATAAATTTTAGGTAAGAACTTTAGACACAGTGTATGTATTTCTATTGACTGGTTAATAATATGAAGTCTTTGTCTTGCGAAGGTGGTTGTAAAAAGTTGGACAAATATTCGTTAAACTTTCTGAAACTGCACACAACCCCGTCGTTGCATAATCCTGGATTTAATAAGACAGAGATGCATCACGTCTCATTGACACTTGCTCCTGAGGGGTCAGCATACGGCATTTCACCCTCCAGTAATCACTTATCACCTGTGGGGGTCTAAATATCGAATAAATAGGGTCCTATTGTAGTGCTCTGCGTGAAGCAAACACACCGACATGTTCCGGAGCCTTATTACCTAAAGTGCCCAAAGCGCCTATTTAACTCCTGAGCAACGCGATGTATGTAACTTTGTTCTTTTTGACTGGAGCTTTTTATTTACTTTTTTATATTCTGGGTGTATAACAAGCTTACAAACTGCGATAAGTGAGTAATATTGCTTCATCTAAGTTTTTTGTCATATTGCTTGGAACCCCCGGTGATTACCGTGAAAGCCTTAGCCTCAGTAGGGGGCATAGCAGCGCCAGATTTGGCTATTTATCAGCCGCAAATTTGAGCTGTGTAGGCGAATTTTGGTGGCCATGGGCGTTTCTATGCCGCCCCGAAAAAAAAAAGTTATGATGGCACTTTGGAAACATAAAAATATTTTGTGCCCTTTATTTATACGGTTTCGTTCGAGTGAAAAGATAGGAAATGGGATGGGAACTTAAATTTCCCCGTACAAAAGAACATTCGATGAAAAATTGAGCTAGCTGCATATAGTTCCCTCCTTCTTTCTCACACACGCATAATATATATTGCTTGTTTCTAACATACCTATGGTAGTTTTATTTTTCTTTCAGTTCGTAGGGGAAATGCTCTAATTCACTGTAAAAATGCATGTGTGTCGGGGCGATAATCAGGACCCGATTATCAAGATTTTGGGCCCAGGACAAAGAGTATGTTTTGGGCCCCTGTATATTATTATTACACTATTGTCCTTGCAAAATCTATTGGCGCTTCAAGGTCACACTTTCTCGTTTCCCCAGTCATCGGTTACTATGGTAGCGACCAAGAAGCAGGAACATTCACATTTATTTTCAGTACTTCAGTTGAGGATTTGATTCCAATATGTGCAGACGACTTGCTTTTATTTCTTTTTATTCATTGTTTTATTTAAATTTTGCTTTATATTTATTTATATTTTTTACTTCGTAAAAACTTTCCTGTAATGGCTAGTTTTGATGTTAGAAAACAGTTCCAAAATACTGAAATTTAATGTATAAAGCTACTTGAAAGGTCTTGTTGAATCCAATGCAGATGCTACAGTTTTGGAACTGTTTTCGCAAACTCAACAAACAAATGCTGATGCCTGTGGTATTTCTAAAGGAACACTTCAAAGGATTTGTACCGAAGCTTCCAGAACTGGGACAAATAGTACTCCATTATTTGAATTAAAAAAATAGATTTTACATAAAAGGCCTGTAACAGAATTGAATGATTTTGACAAAAGTGTTGAGCAGGAATTTTATGATAGATGAGAATATCCTAAGTGTGGAAATTTTAAAAAACGATTGTCAGAAAAAATTGATTTTTCTGGATGCACAAAATCCTTATCCTCATGGACAATTTGGAAACAACTTGGTTTCAAGTATAAAAAATGTAATGATGTACGGAAATTTTTAATGGAACGAAATAACATCGTGGCTTGCCGCATGATATTTTTGAGAAAAATGCATGCCATCAGAAAAGACTTTTTCCCTACCAGTCATATATAGTGACGAAACTTGGATAAACCCAAACCATTCCAAGAAATACAAGGCAAAATTCTACAGGCAGAGGAGGTTTGAAAGTACCTGCAACTGTGTATGGAAAAAAAACAATTAAATTTACTTTTTCAGCAGAATTTTTTAAATCTTACGGATTGGGCTATAACATACAATTTTAAATTCTTTTGTAATTTTATTAAACGGGATTATATCTTAAATTTAGAAATTTAGAAACAGGTCTGAAATTACTCATAAATTTTTGTGTGTAAAGTATTAAGTGTTCTTTAAAGAGTATTATAAATAAAAATACTTTCATCATGCAACGAGAGCCCTTACCATGCATGACACCCCTTAACACCCCCAACTGTCGTTACCATAATTACACGTGGTCATCGGGGTAAAATCAGTGACCTTGAAGTGCCTATTGAGTTTACACAGAGAATAGCATATGACCCGTCATATGACGGAATCAGTATAATTTTTAATTTTCCACGACTGTAAAGTACCCTATGAGGCAGGTAAAAAAAGGGGGTTCGTTTCATGGCTGAGAAGTATCTAGTACCCGCTCAAAAATTTGTTTAGCTTCATACTCCTCTAAAGTCTCCCGATACAGTGAATGCAGTTTATAATCATATTGAATTCAATTAGAAAGATAATTCAAAATTTTCTTAGCTACGTCGAAATTATCGTTAAGTTCTTCCCAATTTGTTTGTCACAGTAAATAATGGAAGCAAAGGAATGAAACTATCTTTTCCACTACACCCTGGAGGTAGATAGAATTTGTTGTTAATTCCGGTGATAAAATTTTCTTTGCAACAAAAAATAATCTATTATTAAATTTAAAATTATCACATATGTACGTAATTTATTATTTGTGCCAAATATAAAAAAAAAGTTATTTGCGTAATATCTAAGTTCAATGACAAAACGTATAAAGATAATGCAGACTACATTTAAATAATTTAAAATGATAAATGATTAGATGAGATGGTTAAAGGAATGACGTCATAATTCTAGAAAATTTTTTTGAAGGGGTGGATTTCGAACGTATTAACGACGATAGTATTTTTCGCTGTGATATGAAGCATATTTATACCAATTTATTTTTAAATCGAATCAATAGGATAAGATAAACTTTCCTCGCTTTGAATTTTGCTAACCCTAACTCATCAAGAATCCAATATTTATGCCTCTATCCATTCCAGGTCCAACTGCTTCATAATTTCGAAGATAGACGGACAGATAACTTAGGCTATTATTATATAGGGGATTTTATTAATGTATAGCTGAAAGATTTGCATAATGCAACAAGCATATTTTTTATTTGACCATGGGGTTGAAAAGGAATGCTATTATGCAGGTCATATTCCAAAAACTTCGCAAACGGAATACACCAATCAAAAACCTCAATTTTGCGATTGCGAATATTTTTGAAAAAAGTTCTCAAAATCTAGCCATCTTATTGATGGATTCCATTTGCAAAATAACCTGCATTCTTGCCTTTAATTTGTAAGTACAAACCCATGACTGACAAATTCTGTGGGTATTTATACTTGCGGGTACTCTGTGAAATAATGAAAAACTCACAATATTTTAGCTTGTATTATTTATATATAAAAACATGAAATTATAACTAATTAAGTCTACAAAATTTATTTGTTTCAAAATTACCTCTGGATCTAAAAATTTGTGGGCCCCTCAATCAGTGGAATCTGGGCACGTGCCCAGTGTGCCCTGCCGATAATATGGCACTGGCCATAACTAGGTCCTTTGGAGTCCGTAACAAAAAATTGACCTGCTCCCCTAGCGCCAAATATAGTGACAAAATATATAAACTTGTTTTTTTTTTTTTCTATATAATACACTCAGAATAAGCTCTCAAAATATTTTGTTAATTCTTAAAATGTTCCTAGTATATTAATTTTTAATTTTTCTTCTTTTTTTCACCTGATTAATACCTCAAATATTTTTGAACATTCTGGGGGTATTATTTTGCTGAAAAACGAAATAGTTTATTTGAGGATAATATTTTTTATTTATACGTTAAATTTTCATAAAATATTGATGAATTTCTAAATTTAAAGTCAGTTTTAATAATTTTAATAAATTCAAAATTTAAAACGAATACCCGTATTTCTCTTAAGGCATTCTTAGAATCTTTGGTAAACATTTTATAAGAATCTATAACAAGTTTAGTCTCTAGAAGCATTTTAAAAAAATAAAAAAAAATCACAAAAAGATTATTTGTAAACTCTTTGGATTTTAAAAATGAAATCGGATTTTATAATAAAAAAATCATTTTTCAATTTATTATTTCTACTCAGATCGAATCATCCTCTTTCGGATCCCATTTTCATCACAGTGCTGCGCCCCTATAAAATCCATGCTTAAATTACTGATGAAGTATTGAATTAAGGTGACACATCATATTTAAGCATATTTAAATGGAACATTCTTTCTTAGTTTTTACTTTATCATATCTTTTTTTAATTATTATTGCAAATACATGGGATTCTTAGCATTCGTTCTCCATTTTCATCAATTTTTTTTTGTTCTTAAAAAAATAAGAACTTTTTTATAAAATGAAAAGTGAGATGTTATTTCAACAATTTTAAATTTTTTGAAAAACTGTGCGCAGACTTACAGCAACCTACAATGAGTTTCATTAATAATATTTGCTTTTTATATTAAAGCATTTTTGGAATCTTTGATAAACATTTTATAAGAATTTATAGCGAGTTTAGTCCCTAGAAGCATTTTGAAAAATAAGCAAAATCACAAAAAAAAAAAAAAAAAAAAAAAAAATTCTAAACTCTTTAGATTTTAAAAATAAAATCGAATTTCATAATAAAAAAGTTATCTTTCAATTTTTTATTTCTACTCAGATCGAATCATCCTCTTTCGGACCCCTTTTTCATCACTGTGCTGCGCCCCTATAAAATCCATGCTTAAATTACCGAAAAAGTATTGAATTAGGGCGACATATCACATTTAAGCGTCTTTAAATGGAAAATCCTTTCGTACTATTTACTTTATCACATCTTTTTAAATTATTATCTCAAATACATGGGATTTTTAGCATTCGTTCTCCACTTTTATTAAATTTTTTTGTTCTTAAAAAAATAAGAACTTTTTTATAAAATAAAAAGTGAGATGTTATTTCAACAATTTTAAATTTTTTGAAAAACTGTGCGCAGACTTACAGCAACTTACAATGAGTTTCATTAATAATATTTACTTTTTTGGAAATAATAATTGTTAGGTATAATTTTTACCTATATAAATTTTTAAAATGTATTAGAAATATTACACCAGGGCAGACAATTTAAAAAAAAACTAAAATAATGTTTGAAAATCTCATACTATGAATATAAAATGAAATAAACAACAAATATAAAAGTAGGTAGAGTTTCATCGTAGTGCAATAATGTATTTATTGTGAAATTTTGTAATCAATATGTGCAATAGATTTTTATTTACAGTGTGCGCAAGTTGAAAAAACATTACTCGAGTTCTGTGCATTAAAACTACTAATTTTGTATTTAAGATACAAATGATAAATTTTCAATACATATTTCCTATAAAGTATAGAATAAAAGGTAGGTATAATATAAATAAACTACTTATTTTTTTGTAGTTACAAATATATGCAATAATCTCAAATTTGATTGTTTTTTCCTGTAAGTGTCATTAATATTTCTTACAATTTGTAATCTCAATGATATCTAAGAATACTTTGGGTATATATAAAGCTCTCCTCTAAAGAAATTAATTTCGGAAACGGCTTCAAAACTTAAAATATTGTGAACTTCTCTTTAAACTTATGTAAAATTATGTAAGCTTGAACTGCATAAAATTGAAAGAAAACCAAATCTATTTATAGAAACAAAACTTTAACTGTAATTTTAGTAGGAAATTTGATTCGCAGTCGAAAGGCATGTAATTATAATATGTCAGTATATATTACGGATATTGATGATCAAAAATATAAAAACTAGATTTCAAATAATTAAACAATTATAAAATCTCTTAAGTTTTTCTTATTACTTCGCACTATCAAA
This sequence comes from Pardosa pseudoannulata, assembly GCA_032207245.1. Lineage (NCBI taxonomy): Eukaryota > Metazoa > Arthropoda > Arachnida > Araneae > Lycosidae > Pardosa > Pardosa pseudoannulata. The sequence continues at coordinate 19,196,713 of CM063504.1, read as the reverse complement.
TATGTAGGTATGCGAAACATTATTTCAATAATATTCCCTGTAAATCGAAAATTTGTCCAACTTACTATGAAAGACGATAATTTTTCCATAAGCATACAACAGAAGCAAAAGGATCAACTTACCTGCAATATAAAAAAAGAAATTTTCAATTAAATTATTAATCATTAAAGAACATACAAAAAGGAGTATTCAAATATTAAGTAACAAAAGCATTATACATTAAATTGGAAAAAAATAGAAAAATAATGTAAATAATGACATAATTACAAATAAAATATTGCACATAAAATTAACGAAATAAATTTATGAACAAAACATAATCAAAAACTTTTTAGAAATGGAACTCAAATTTTATTTGAGCGCTTTAAAAACTCGGTGGAAAACCTAGCACGTCAATATTAAAACATTTATTGTATTAAAACATTTGCTGACAGTATGTTCATATGATGTTACTACATCATAATATTTACTATATTTATATTTTTTTGTCAAAAACTAGTGTAATATATAATTGGTTCAGTAAAGTTTGAGCCCCTCTTTCTCTTTCTTTGAAACTAAATCTTTGATTAATATCACGTGAATTTGAAATTTATGAGATAGGTAAATCTAATTAATAAATTTAAAGTTCATGTTTATCACAATTTTCAAATTTTAAGTTTTGAGTTTTATGTCGCAAATTTCAAATACTGAGTTTTTGTTCTTTTGAGATAGGCCATTGATACGATAGATCAGGGGTGGGCAAATACTTTTAAGCGCGGACCAAAATGAAATTTTCAAAATGTCTCCCGGGCCGGAGGACTTTACCGCGTACGTTGTGCACACCCGAATGTTTTCTGTGGAGTTTTTTCCCTGCCCAAGAAATTTTTTTTGACAAAAACACTATAAGTATCATTTTAAAGCATTTGGACAGACAAATTGGACACTTAATATAAGATAATACATTGTCTTACTTAGGTGTATATGCGAACCATTTATGCCCAGTAAAATGTGTCACATAATTTTTAAAGAAATATGATCCATGATATTAAATTAAGGGTCATTAAATAAATCAGTTCATGAAAGATTTTTTTTATATTTATTTATATCTTAAAGATACAAATAGTTTTATTTTGATCATAGTTATTACATATTTATATTTATATTACATTTTGTAAATATAATAGTAAATAGAATTATAAAAAGAAAAGACAAACATCAAACGTTAAAATAGAATAGTTTTAGTTAATGCGAAACGTGAAATCTGGAATGTTTATTTGATATTATTTCTTCAAAATTTGAATCTAAATCACTTGTAGCAACCCTTAATACCGAGTGTAAATTTTCGTCCGTAATTTGTGATCGATATTTATTTTTCGTGTAAATCCTTAACAAAAAGTTTTATTTATATATTTTATATAGCTATATTTATATATTTTTCATTATTTATATGTACACTACGCATACAAATACTGTTGATTTCAACAAAATCGCATATAAGAGATTAAAGAATTTGCATACAGGATTTTTCAACGGGCCGGATAAAGTAAGCAAAAGGGCTGGATCCGGCCCGCGTGCAGGCTTTTTCCCCACCTCTGCGTTAGATCTAGTTCTGAAAATATGCTTTTAATCGTATGAAAATCTGACGATCTGATATTTTGCATTTAAAAGGAAAAAGGGAGATCTATATATTATAAAACACAACTATTTAAAAACCAGATAACTATTCCTTATTGTTTCTTCAGTTGGTAATATTTTAGATTTTATATATCCCCTCAAAGAATTCACTAAAACATAACAACGGTTAATTACAATTTGTTCTGTCAGACATTATTAAAAACATTTAAAAAAGAGGGGAAGGAATTAAACTCATCAAAATGACAACTGGAAGTGTTAACTTATTTAAATTATTCTCTCCTAATTAGGAACCTGTCCATCTGTCTTCGCATTTCTCATTGCTGAAAAGATCGGAACGAATTTAGGGGCCAAGGTCAGTCGATAAGAAGAATCTAATTTTAGCATCTAATTTTTAGCGCTCTGCTAATAATATTTAAAAAATAAAGAAACAACAACCAATCTAATCGAATAATTTTACTATCATCCACTCTTATTGGCTCTTTTCCTGTAGCAACCCTAGAATTGTTTTATTATGAATTTTTTTCAAACACGTATGTATTTTTTTTAATGTCTCGAACATGGCACTGAGTTTGGCTTATTAAGTAGTTTCAACTCTGTCAAACAATGGTGGAAATAATTGCATATGTTTTATGTTTTTCTGTTGCATAGCATCTTAACAGTGTGTGCGACGGAGAAAACAGAACAAAGATTTATATACGTACGATTACCATTCTGCTGTCATTCAACTTGAAAAGACGGAGTAAAATAAAAAAAAAAATGTGGGAAAAAGAAAAGAGAACAGAAATTAACCGCCATTCGAGGATGTCACAGAGTTTAGTTGTTTCACTTAGGGAGACAAGATCGAATTGGAATAAAATGAATTCTTTTTGCTGATTCCTGTTTTTGTTTTTTAACTTCTGTCAATGTAACGTAACGCTCGAATCCCATTCTTCATACAAATGTGTTTTTCAACTAATTGGAAAATTTTAACCGTAGCTAACTTGTATAGTTTATAAAAGAGGATTTAAATTATGTTATTTAACCGACATTTTAAGCGGACAAGGATCTTAAAAATGATCAAAATATAGATTTTTTATTTGGTCAAATACCTGTTCTAAACTTCATTCACGCAGGAAAAATTTGAAATCGTTACCTGAAATCTTTGAAAGTTATCTACGTATAGGATTTTATTATTGGAGGTGTTTTTTTTTAAATTACAAATGGAATTTTAAAAATTTTTCATTTTTCACGATTGTTTTACTCGAGTTCTGTGTATTAAAACTACTAATTTTTTATTTAAGATAATGAATTTTTAATGCATGTTTCGTATAATGTATAGAATAAAATATAGTTATAGCATAAATAACCTGCTTATTTCTTTTTTTTAGATACAAATATATACAAGAAGCTCACATTTGATTGTTTCCCCCCTTAAGTGTCATTAATATTTTTTATAAAATGTAATCTCAGCGGTATCTAAGAACACTTTGGCTACATATACAGCTCTCTTCCAAGGAAATTTAATTCCGAAAATGACTTCAAAAGTTAAAAATGTTGTGAACCACTCTTTAAACCTGTGTTAAATGATATAAGCTTATAAGTTAGTTTATAATTTCTTTCACTGGTGTGGAATTTACAAATTTCTTGTGTTACAGTAAAACTGTTCAACCCTTTTGTTTTGTTTTGTTCCGGTTGACTTGTGATAAACCTTTCATTCATTGTATATTTTTAGCTATCGCAGGAGAAATCAGTGCATTTTTTAGCCGGAAAAAGATTTATAAATTGAATGTACTGCCTTTTCAGCACGTAGGTTGATGTGTGATAAGGCATTTAGATACTAATGTATACCAGAAACTCACATTCGATAGTTTTTCCTTTTGCAAGTGTCAGCAATATTTTTTATAAAATGCAATCTCAGAGATATCTAATAATACAGGTACCGTATTTTACAGAAGGCTTTATTATATTTCAAAAAGTCTGGAGAAATAATGTTAGTATTTTTAAAAATTATAAAGAATTTAAAAACCTCAAAAATAAAAAAAAATTACTTAAAATAATAATAATAATAATAATAATAATAATAATAAATAAAAAATAATTACAAAATTCAAAATAACAGAATTAGATGAACTGTTCAAACTGATTTTACTTTCCGAAATTTATGCATTAAGTATCATTGTAAAATGCAAAACAATCACAATGTTTACTCTAATTGTTAAATATAAAAATTGTGAAAGGGTATCACGTACTCTCAATACTTAAAAATTGTACTATTTAGTGTAATGAAACTAATTTCTTACTAGTCATAATATCCAGATGATATATTTGCGTCAGAGTAGAACAGTCAAATAGATTTTTTTTATTTTAACTTAAATATCTTACAACTTTAATTTTCTTTGAATATTCAAGCATATTTATCAGGAGACAATCAATACAGTAAAAAAGTGAAATAAGAACGCTGCACATCATTAAGGAAAAGCCTAACTAAGCATGAGACACACTTTGTCTTTTGAGTGAAAGACTCGTTACTTAAAAAACTATTCAAGAAATCAGTTGGCAAATAAAGATTTTGATGAATATAAAATCCCAATACCTTTCTGCAAAGATTAAAAACTATAGATTTTCGTAATTAATAAAAAATCATCAAATCTATCTTACAATTAAATATTTATATAGATTTCAAAACTTTTTACTAAGTAATTTTAATCACATCTTTATAAAAACAATTATACATATGTAATACAAATATTGAGTATTTCTTATTTTTATTGATTATTTTATTTTAAAAGTAAGTTAAACCTTATTTTTTATTTAATAAATGTTCTCAAATTGCAACATACATACATACTGTCATTTTATCCGTACATTGTATACGAATGTATTATTTATTTATTTTTTGACGGGGAGAAATATTTGGTTTTCTATTTACACAATAAACACAAAATAAATAAAACGCATTTCACGGCTTAAAAAATAAACGCTAGATAATTGCAAAGAATAGCTATTCTCTATAGCTCAAATGTTTATTTAATCAAAAATTAAAAATATGCTTAATAGAGAGAAAAAAAAACTAGATTAAAAAGTATTTGAAATAAATTTAATTACTTCATTATAATACTTTCTTATCGTAATTGTTTTTAATTAATATTTATATCCATTTTCTTAAAAAATGTTTTGATTAACGAAATAAATGAATTTTGTTTTTAAAAAATCTGAAGACGAGGCTTAATTTCATTTGAAAATAATGAAAGAGGACTCTATTAAACATTTATTAAACACAATATTGAAATTTGGCAGTTTTAAATCCTTATTTACATCTTAGAATTTCCAGATTTATTATTTAAAAATTCTTAGTTTTGCATTTATGACTTCAGGTTTAAATATTTCTGTTAAAGTTACTGCTTTTTAATGAAGATTTTAATTGTATTTTGCTTTGCAAGTATTGAAATTAAGGCATTATTGTATTTCATGTTTTTTTAACTCAATTGTTCTCGGGATTGAAAGGACAGAAGGTAATAAAATTGGTGACATTTGGGTGCCTTAACGATATGATTAATCAATGATTATGAATATTACTAATGAAATGTGAAATTTGAATACAATCGTCTGGATGAATTTTGTCTCTCAGATAGCAATAGTATTTTTTAGGGGGAGGGGGCTAATATCTCATGATCTCTTTTCTGAAAGAAGTCCTGAATTTCACTCTGACAAAAGCTTCAAAATTTAATCTTCTGAATTCATTCAATTTGTTTAAGCCTGTAGTAATATTGCCGCATAAAGAAACTTCGCCAACGAGCTTAGTGGCCGAATGGCCAAAGCATGAGAACCGACCCAAAGTTTATGAGTTCGATGCTCGCCATGGCGGTTGGTCCAAAATATGGATTTTTAATTTTAAAAAGTTATTTATTGTTGCCTTATGTTCTTGAACATTCTAGATCTTTCTTTAATATATAAATTAGTTATTTCTCGAATATTCTATTCGGGTATAAAAGCTGACTAGCTGTCCACTAGTTGTAGGCAACTTCTCGATGTTGCGAGTTGCTACTTAGCTTCAATAAATTCGTCTGTTAGGTTAAACGGTGTGTTCATTCGAATCTTCGTGACAATATATTTGTATTTTTACACATATAAATCAATAGAATCCAATTAAACTTTTAAAACTATTTTGTATTTTCTGTATAATGTTTTTAAAATTGTTTGGTCATCAAAGAATACTTTATTAGTGGAATAGCTATTCCCAGTTCTAAGAGTTGCTAATAGTATACTCAAAAATCAAATGCTAAAAGGATGAAAAACTTTAGTCTTATATGGGTTGATTCAGGATATGGTTGATACCGAGTTTTCGTTGCAGTGAGACTAATTTTCGATAAACTATCTATTAAAAACTAACTTTACACTGATGAAAAAGAGGTTTTTATTATCTTTTATCTCAATAATATGCTTTTGATAAAAAAAGTTTTAAGTTCACAGTCTACAATGTTTGCACAGTTTGAAATGTTCAGGGAAGCACAAATGCATTATTATACAACCAATGGTTTTTTCTTATATTATGTTTGTTTGGAAAAGCTAGTACATTTCTTAATACATAGTTTGAATAGAATCAAACTGAAGGGAAAGTGTATCTATCTGATCTACAGTATCAAACATTCTAAAAATAATGAAAGCCTAAATTGATTAAAATCATTCTTGAATTTATCTTACATAATATGTGTATTGCAAGCATGTAGAACTCAAAGACTAATATGGGCTACATTAAGATCGCCGTAGTTCCCGTGGGCAGCAAATAAATAAATAAATACAGTGAAACTTCTCTGAGAGGCCGCCCCTGTATAGCAGCCACCCTTCTAAACGGTCAATTTTTCCTGCCATGGATTTTTCGACTCATAGACCTAATGGTAAAATAAACTGTATCAGCGGCCACCCGACAGGTCTCTTTCGACGGTACCGACCTGACTCCCTCTAAGCGGCCACCAAATGGGATTGCCCCTTTCATTTTTTTGGGAAAATTCTACTCACTCCATGCTTTAATTTTGAGCGAAAAAAATAAAGTCAGGTTTATGGTCGGATATAAGACAAAGTTCATTCCCACTGTCCTCCCCCCTCCTTTCTAAGAAAGATTAAATCTGTTATCTCTTTTGTATTCTCTCCACATCCTTCAGATAGGGAATCCCTATTGTACCATCCATAGAAACTGAGGGAGGAACTGGACAATCAAGCGTTGATGGTGTCCTAGGGCCTTTGTTTGGAATTCCAATCGGTAAAGTTAAGGAAGAATTGCACCTCTGTCAGCAAATATCTCATTCACACCAGTTTCATTAGTTGGTCAGTGATCTGAATTGCAACGATGTCGAAATGCGTTTTTCTAAATTTCGAGCAGAGCACTGAAGTTCGCCGTGAATATGGTTTGGTTTGGTTTGCAGCGTTACGGTCTACTGTTTTGCACACGAGGGCTAATGAGACCGGGACTTACAGTTTAACGCCGATTCCGAACGGCTACAAACATCCATGCCAGCAGCGCGATCCGAACTCGCGAACTCCGGTTCCGAAGAGTAGAGTTCTACCATTCGGCCATCTTTCGGCCGTCGTGAATATGAGAAGGGCAAATCGGCAAGAAAGTTAGCTGAATTATTTAACTGGGGAAGAACGGAAATCAACAAAGTCATTAAATAAAAGAATTTGATTTTGAAGGTTTGCGAAGACTACAGAACAAACAGAAACAAATTGTAGCCTTTAAAAAATGTAAAGAAGCGTGAAATAAAGTACTATTTTTTTTCTTTAGATAAGTTTTAAATTTCATTTACATAAGGAATATATGTCATACTTGTTTATATTACGCATTTTAGTAATTATCTTATAATAGTAAATAAAACCTTTCAGAGCGGCCAACCCCTTTAAGCGGATAAATATTCTCAGAATGGAGGGGTGACCGCTCGGAGAGGTTTCACTGTAATTCAATTTTAATATTAGTCTTAATTGTACTGGGCAGTAAAATATAGGAAAGAAAAAAATTCAATAATATAGAAAAAATAACACAATGAATTAATGTTTTCTTCCTAAAAATTGGTATCTATTCCTTCTTCAAGATAAATGTTATCCACAGATATTATCTTCAAAACTGACGAAATGTAAACATAATTCTGAATCTGATAGATTCTATTCGTAAGTGTAAATAACTGCTCTCACTAATGAGTACTTCCAAACATGGAAATAATTTCGTACGCTAATTTGCGAGTGATTTCAAATCTGACCAGCCAATAGTTCAAAACTCAGGCCCTTCAGCGTCACTAAATTTTTCCTTCACATGTGACTTGCCCTGTAATTGCATTAATTCCTTTTCGTATAATTGGGTACTCATTCCATGTTTATCGAGAAAATCGTGAAAGTTAAACTTGTCTTTTAATGATTGCAAATCTGTAAGCTTTGTTCTTAGAATTGGAAATATGGAGATGACAAACAGCGCTGTAAGATATCTTAGGATTCAGCTTCGAAATTTACATTAATACATTTGTTACATACAATTAGTTAAATTGAGTAGACCAAAAAGTTATTCTTTGTGTGCCGCGAGTTTGACGTACTAAGCGAAGATGACAAATACTGTTGTAATAAATTTTAGAATTCAGATTCAAAATTCATATTTATACTTTTGCTACATACAGTTAGTCATATTGAATGGGCGAGAAAGGTATTCGTTGTGCATTATGAGTTTGACATACATCGTATAGCTTATAAACATTTGGTGCTATTTCTATTCTGCAATGAAATTAATGATTGCAAACATTCCATTAAATACGTTTCTTTTTTTGTGGTGTCATTCTTTAAAATTGGATGATTCTAAGACAGTTTTCTTAATGTCACATGAAAATTTTTAAGTTACGATCATATAGTAAAACGAAATTTTTTTTCTTACTTCCTGGCAAACAAAATTTAACGATATCTTGGACGATATTTTAGCTCCTGGGGAATAAAAAAAAATAAAGCCCTCATGTAGAACTTACCTTTTACACTTACGTTCAAGTTCAGGGCAAACATGATACACGCATTAATGACATGTTTATAAAACACCTTAGTAGTAGCAAATACTTAATATCTTTTCCCCATTAATCCTAAAAAGGTTTTTTCCCTCTCAATCGCTCCAGAATCACTTCTACGGCAGATACACAATCAACTTCATAATCATTCATCATAAATATCCTAATTGCAAGCCACCGATAAAGAACTTGCAAAGTGTATCATTCTCACTAATTTCCGTAGCTCAGAAGGCCGAAGAATTCGGGGTCCTAGAGTATGTCTTAATTATCTTCGAAATTACAGTCTTTCCAGGCCAGAAGCATCGTCATTAAACTCTCTTAGACCTAGAATTAAGCCAGTGCAATCTACACATGATCTATACAAAACACATCCGCATGGCCATATTCGTGACTGGGATTTATTTATTTTTTTTATTTGACACCCCCCTTCCATTTCTTCGTGCAATTAAGTAAAACTAACTGCACTTGGGGTGGAGAGAAGTAAATGACTACCGCTTTCCAGGATTTGCAACAGCTGAAAGACGACCAAGGCAAGTTACACCAGCTACTGTGTGTATGTCACTTCGCCGAGGCTGAGGTTACGACCGTTAATAAAAATATGACTCACTAAGTATTTAATATGACGGCATTACTTCGCAAGGAGCTATGCCTCTCTCGCCTTTCACAATTTTATTTCTATTTATTAACTATCAAGGACAAACAGTTAAAAATGTTTCTTTACACAACCAATTATGGTGATTTCATCGTAAAGCGATAACTGACACAAATTAACCAACAACGATCAAAGAGTAATCAACATTAAATAAGTTTTGAGTCATCATGCTAAATTTTATTTCTATTTTTGTTTAATACTTTCAAACATTAAAGTAATTCGTTTTAAACAGAAAATTTACCAAAGTCTAGGAAGACAATTATTGAAAAACATTATAGCATAGTATTTTCATAAGCAGCATACCTTTATGTATAAAGAAGTAATAAAAAAACAACTTTTTTAATGATGGACGTATATTGTAACTTATTTTCTCAGGAGGAATTGAAAACTTTTGTCCTATCTAGCATTGTCCTAATGTGCGACAAGGGTTGGTCGGTTCACATATGAAGAGAAGATAGCTTTAGTAGATTTAGTAGCTTTAGTAGCTTTAGAGAGCAGGGCCGTAGCTAGGTCCTTTAGCGCCCCTGTAGAGCT
>CM063504.1:19176906-19181906 GCA_032207245.1 Pardosa pseudoannulata | reverse complement strand
GATAGTTTAAAGTTTTGGTTTACAGAACAAAACATATATTTTACTTCAATATGATATATAAAAAATCAGATTTTAAAATTCATATTTTAAAAGTTTTGTGAGTAAGTAAATTCAAATTTTTACATTTTGTGTACATTTTTTACTTTATATAAAACAATATACTACTTAAAAGGACAAAACTGAAATTTTTAAAGCTAGAGGATATTTTAATCCTTTGACTGTGACATCTTGTTATAATATGACAGACATTAGATAAAAACTTTAATTTTCCTAGGCCTAAATTGAAAAATAATTAAATTTAAGACGGTACACCAAATTATTATTTCTTAAAATATATATCATTGTGTATCACATGCATTATACACGCGTATAAAGTATTAGATGTGTATATCATATGTGATGTACAACATAGGAAAAGGTTTGGTTTGGTTTGGTGTGCTACGGTCTACTTTTTGAAACACGAGGGCTAATGAGACCGGGACCTACTGCTTAAAGCCGATTCCGAACGGCGACGAGCATCCATGCCACTATGGGATTCGAACCCACGAACTCCGGTTCCGAAAGCCAGCACCCTAACCATTCGGCCAGAATAGGAAAAGAGTTAAGAACTTGTAAAAAGTTTATTCCAAAAGAAGCAGAACTGTTATTTTATGATAAATAAAAAATACTTTAATTTAGATTTTAAATTTCGAAAGGTGCTATGACCATTTAAAAATCTCTTCAAGTCCAATAAACAAAAAAGACATGGTTTCAGCACAAATAAACGATTAGTTGCAGAGGTAGAAGAACAATGCAAATTCGATCGTAGTTTCGTGCCAGTAACTAACGTCCTCAGGGCTTAACATCCTCATTTTATGTATTTCGAATTACCAATTCAAATCAATCGGGAAAACTTCGCATTTTTGCTTTCTCTCTCATTCTGCCAAAGACAAAAATCCCGTGTTCTTTGATTCCAACACTAAATCGGAAGCTTGTTTGAAATTGCGATTCTGTCAATACTAAATATAGACTAATTACATTCACATCCAACTCGTATTCCAGTTATTTTCATCGAAAATTCCGCAGAAAAAGAAAACGCATCAGAAAATACAAAAAGCAGTCGGAATGTTAAATGAAACCCCAAAATATTCCTAGTTCGACAAAAGAAACCTTTATAACGAAGAATAGCTATTGAAACGAAACAAAGAAGTTGGGAAATTTTTGTGTTTTCACTCTTTCCGAGACAACAATGAAGAATTTCAATGGCTGGTAACTATCTGGTAATGTGCATCGACTGTAAAAATAAATTTTCAAGAAATCTTCTGCAACGTCGTCGAGAATGGAATTCTTTTTTAGTTCGGGGTGCGGGTTTCGTCCCTCTCTGGTTTCCCACCGTGTATTGTTGACAAAGAAGAATTGGAATCGGAATGCTCTTTTGGTTTGTAATCTTTATTTTTGGAGTTTCCGCTTCTTTTAAGTTCTCGAGGGAAAAATGAGAAGTAAAGATCGATCTAAAAATTATTCAAGAAAGTTATGAATTTATTAAAACTCCTTAATTTGACTCCGATTTATTGCTGAACAATCCACTATTACAAAATTCTACTTAATAAGAAGTAAAAATCTGCTTTGTTGAATGACGTATGTCAGTAGAGACAGTCCTAGGAGGTAAGCAATGTAGGAGTCTATGGCGACAAAACACCTAAAGAGCTTTTTTCAAATCTATTTTAATACATCTTTCTTTATTAGTTTTAGGTATCATTATCTACTTTCATTAAAAGTAGGCTTTAGGCAAGAAAGAGTGTTGAATTATTGGTAATTTCATTTGTTCTCAATCTTCTATTGAAACTTTTTTGGATATAACAACATTGATAGATCAGATGGATAGATGATTACTATATATAGTTAGATGGATAGATGATTACTACTTTGAGAGATCAGTTTTAAGAGAAGAATTTTTGAAATATTTTGCAGAATCTTTTATGACTTGTGACAGTCATTTACATATATTTGCTAGCTTTAAATTTTTCCCACATTACACTTGTTTTATCAACAATGTATCGGTAAGCAATGTAGGAGTCTATGGCGACAAAATACCTAAAGAGATCGTTTCAAATCTATTTTAATACAGTTTTATTTCAAGTATATATAATTTTTCTGGTTAATATAGATCTATAACAGTTCTGGCTATTATTTTACTTCTATGTACAAAGTAAAAGGAAGTACTGTAGTCAGGATAAACTTCAGAGCTGAAGTTCAACAAAAATATTTATTTTCACTATGATTAACATAATTTTGAACATTTCAAGCCTTACGGTTGTATGTACGTACTAGAAAACGTTAATTCCAGAACATTAAATATCCATTTTGACCATTCCTGAACCAGTTATGACTAATTTTCTCTTGACATCTGTGCGTATGTGCGTATGTATCTAGCATAACTCTAAAACTATTAGCCGTAAAAAGTTGGTAAATTTTTGTAAGACTGTTATAACTGTTAGTTGAGAACCTTTTCTTTTGGTTGCTTTCCTAAACCTATATAACGCCCATATAAATCTATATAATCTATATAATCTAAATAATATATATATATATATATATATATATATATATATATATATATATATGTGTGTGTGTGTGTGTGTGTGTGTGTGTGTGTGTAAGGAAAATTCTCAGGGGTTTTCAAAACTTAATTCAAGGACTAAAAATTCCCATGTCCTTTTGCATTCCCCTTTTTAATCCCTAACCTAAACTGACCACTGGGCTACAGTTTACGCCCTCAGAGAAAGGGTCTGACCAATTATAACTCTACATGGCCCTAACGGACAATTTAGGAAATTTCCAAATAAAAAGCAGATACACCCTGTCGGAGACAGATATTTCTAGAGATATTTTTCCACAGATGTCGACCCAGGTGTTACGTGTCTTGTGCATAGAGCTTCATGCTAGTTGACCCTTCAGTTTGTCCTGTCCCTATGATGAAGTGCGAACCCGTCCTTCAACGTTATCTTAATAAAGGTCTTTAGCTAAAACGGTGTCATTTTTATGGTCATGACTGCAACCACCCATCGAGAAGTCTGTCTCATTACATATATATATATATATATATATATATATATATATATATATATATATATATATATATATATATATATATATATATATATAAGATATACATATATATATAATATCTATATAATATATCTATATAATCCTAAATATATTTAAAAATTTTCAATATGACACTATGGATCTTAACTGTCAAATGAATCGTGTCAATATAACAAAATCTATGAAAATATCTATAACGTCTTGTGAAGTTCTTCTCACTTGATTGCAATTTGAACGCTTTGTAGCAAAACATTTCTAAATAACGTATATAAATGCTGTGTGGGCATAACTCAAAAACGATTAGTTATATAATGTTGAAATTTAACAGTTAGGGCTATTAAAACATCTTTCTGTGCTCCTCCGCTTTTGATTGCAATCTGAATTCAATATAACGAATATTTCAATATACATTAGTCTAAAAAAAAGAATATTTTCTTGAAACTCTTTCATATTCTAGTGGAATAAACAACAAATAATATAGAGAATGATCCAGAACGTTAGCCGTTAATAGCGAAATTTAATACTTTTGGGCGAAAACTAGACATCTAATTTATTACTCTACTCTTGGCAAATTAAGTTGACAATGATTCTAGTCTACGTCTAGATATCAGTTCTGTTAAAGCAGTAATCTGTATAAAGTATCAATCAGAGGAATAAAAAGGCAGACTGGATGTCTGAATCTGCGCATAAGCAGCTTATAGAGAAAAGCTAAGAGCTTTTAATACCCATCGTTTGATCTTTACTTATAGTTATTTCTAGCCTACATTAGATAATTAAAGTCCAACGACTTTTAAGGAGACAGTAGACTTTCTGTTGGGTGAAATTTGATTGAAAATTCGACATTTCTATCTTATTTATTCGGAAATGTAACTAATAAAGAAGAATCGAAAAGGGTGTTTTAATATGTATCTCCTTTGAATAATCATAATTATTACCACAACAGGTCATTTAGTATTACAAACAACTACGTTAAACATTTTTTTAAACAAAAATTTTCTAAATTTATATTTACTTGAAACTTTCCAGGTGCATTTCTAATCGTTATAGACTTTCGAAATTAATCGACAATTTATCTTGTAGAATGTAAAATAAAAGTAAATTCAATGCTACTCTTATGATTATTTTTCACATCTATTTATTAGTAATATTAGTGCAGATGAACCATAAATAATGAAAATAATGCTTATTGAATTTGATTTTGATTTGGTTTTAGAGCACTACGGTCTACTTTTTGCAACATGAGGGATAATGAGACCGGGACCTGCTGCTTAAAGTCGATTCTGAACGGCTACGAACATGCATGCCATAGTGGAATTCGAACCCACGAACTCCGAATCCGAAGTCCAGCACCCTAACCATTCGGCCATCGTTCGGCATTGCTTATTGAAAAAACGAATGGTGAAATAAAATTTAATTGAAATGAAGGAGACATTACAAATGAAACACAAATCTTTATCAATAATTCAGTTTTTGCCGAATTTAACATATCGATACTTTTACACAGATACCGTCTAATTTCAATTTTTGAAATACATAAGGCATTTCAAAAATGAAACACCTTATCCCTTAATTATATATTAAATGAAATACCTTAATTATATTAAATGAAATATCTTACACCTTATGAAATATCGTTCATTTTTGAATACATAAGGTATTTCAAAAATAAACGATATTTCGATTATGAAATTTTTAAATTTCATAATCGAAATATCGTTCACAGTTGACTAATTATCATCTTACAGAACTTCTGCGGATGGCACTTACAAATTTTTTCCCAAACTTAAAACGTCTGAGCATAGGTCTTAGTTAAATATTTCGCATTTTTATCAGTACACGCTTATCGTAACTTAACTTTAACATTAAAGTTTTCAAACAACCAAACAATTGTAAAGTTCTTACTTTAAATTACA
>CM063504.1:19144406-19171906 GCA_032207245.1 Pardosa pseudoannulata | reverse complement strand
AGCAGTTTGCAAAGATTTGTTGGCTTCGCAGCGCTTTTGGCGGGATTGACCATGGATTCTCCACTGACTGAAAAACTAATTTCAGAAAATGAACATGACGAATTTCCTGCCACATCAGGAGAATCAAGCATTAGTCCTTTACCACTCAGTTTAACCTCAAGGAATTTTCTAGATGTTATTCCTGCTACTGAAAAAAATCAAACTCTATGCTCCCGTAAAACAGATTCCAGAGGTAAGCCAATAAGAAAAGAGACCAGATACCAGTGTACAAAATGTTAGGTATCACTTTGTGTTGCCCTTATTTCTAAAACTATCATAAACTCCTTGGCGCAACAGCCCATAGGCGGCCAGAGTCTACGGTGGCAATCTCCGTTTTCAAGACCAAGGGCCCTGGGGTGCGAAGCATATGTTCCGGTTAGGTAGTCAACCTTGCGCGGATCCACCAGTGTTTAGTTCTCAAGCATGCTTGATCCTCAGTTTGTATACCCACTGAAGGGATGAAAGGCTGAGACAACCTTACCGAATCCAGGGATCGAACCTCGGACCTGTGTCGTGGAATCGCGAAGCGCTACCCCAACGCCATTGGGCTTCCCAAAAACTATCATACAAAGTATAATATTCAACTTTCCTCCTTTGCCCGAGATAACTCGGGATAGTAAACTAATATTAAAACTAAATAATTTCACACCTGTAAAAATTTAAAAATTCATCTTAAAATCTACATATTTTATTTTGTTTCATTTACTTGTAATAATAATAAAATAAAAAATGTGATGATTTAAATAAAATAATTGTAAGGGGAGCGGTTAATCTTCGCTTTTAAATTACGAGGACATACTTTGTTTTTCCATGTTATCCCTAGGGAATAATGTTCACCGTCTATACGGTGCTACTATAATAAAATGGCCAACACGCATCTGCAGCTAAGTAATGGCTAAAGCTACAAAAGCAAATGCCCCCGCATTGGAAATAATAACTATTTTTATAAATCATAAACAAAAGTATTTTTTACATGAATAAAACATGTATTTCTTACTAAAAATAATTTTTTATCTGGTTGCCTCTATCAAAAATGGGTACCAAACACTCCATTAAAAGTTGAAAAAGGAGTCTAAAAAACGTTAACTATAAAAATGAACTGGCTTTGATTTAAATAATAGAAATATTTTATTCTATAAGAGAATATATTTCTTGATTTCGTTTTAACCTCTACGGTTTACTATTTTGCTACATGAAAGCTAATGAGACCAGGCTTTAGTTTCAAAGCCGTTTTCATACGACCTTAAGGCTCTAACGGCTGAAATTATCTACACTTGCAATGAGATTCGAACCCTTGATCTCCAGTTTCAAAATCGCTACAAATTAGGAGGATATATATATATATATATATATATATATATATATATATATATATATATATATATGAATGCATATATATATATGTACTGTGTACTTTTTTGCAACACGAGGGTTAATAAGACCGGGACCTACTGCTTTAAACCGATTCCGAACGGCTATGGACATCCATGCTACAGTGGGACTCGAATGCACGAACTCTGGTTCCGAAGGTCAGTGCCCTAACCATTCGGCCAGCGTTCGGCTGACTCGTAGATTTACTGAAAATAACGTTAAAAGTCACATGTGACACACGATGGTTTTGAAAATCAAATGTTGTGCTTCCTACAAACTCCCAACTGTATCTACGCTTATAAATATTCCGACAGAAATTATAGAGTATCAAAATAGAGAAACAAGATTGTATTAACCAAATCTCTAATAAAATCTGTACGAACTTTTGAATTTATAAATCACTTCAGTTTCTCAGATGTATTTCTGTCTAAAACCAAAAGAATAAACCCATCGTTGTGTATATATTTACATATCCGTATTTAGTAACTACCTTGAGAATATTTCTTTGCCTGTCTGTAAAACAGCTTCGTGAGAATATTTACTCTGAAAGCTGAAACTGATAAAATCATATCTGATCTACGTACGCTCTTTGTTGGGACAGAAACGAATAGGGAAAATTCCATACTATGTATTGTAAAAGAAATCGCTTAAACCTTAAAATAACGATTTATTCGCGAAAGCTTAAAACTAGTAAATGTGGTGTTACACATTTTCTTTCTATAAAACAGATAAGTATGAAGTTGTTAGTTTATTTTATGTTGTGATTTGTGAGCTCATCTTGATTATAATATATAAAGAAATATTCTAAGAAATATAATAAAAATACACAAGCATTATAGTAAATATTAATTTTGAATGAATGATATACTGTTTATATATATATATATATATATATATATATATATATATATATATATATATATATATATATATATATATATATATATATATATATATGTATATATATATATATATATATATATATGTATATATATGTATATACATATATATATATACATATATATATGTATATATGTATATATATATATATACATATATGTATATACATATATATATATACATATATATATATATGTATATATATATATACATATACATATATATATATATATATATATACATATATATATATACATATACATATATACATATATATATATATATATATATATATACATATACATATATATATATATATATATATATATATATATATATATATATATATATATATATACTATATATCGCATATATATTGATGTATATATATATCCATATTATTATACATGTGATATACTATATATATTTATATATATATATATAAAAAATATAAAAATAATCTATATGGACAAAAAGTACTTTTAAAAAATAGCTTGTATTTAACAAGAAAAATAATAAAATACGCACTAAAAAATAAAAATTTTGTTTGAGTTTTTAGTTTGACATCTTGCAACTAAATGACGATACTAGATTAAAATCTCTGAAATTGATATTCCAAGTACACTGAACAGGTTTTTGCATTTATAAAAAAGATTTTATTTTTTTCTCCAATCAGTTTTTTATGATTTAATATTGTATTGTCACCGTAATTGACCCGATGTGCAAAATTTCAGATCTCTAGCTAGTTAGGAAGATAGTCAAAAATTGATTTTAAAATATCAATTGCCACACACAATTGAAGTTAAATAAAAGTGATTGATACTACCAGTATTGTGTCATTCATATTTTAATAACATATTTAATACATAGGATTATTTCACACTCCCACGTTTAATCCCAGCACTTTCTTTCTTTGTAAAACATACCAAGAGGGAAAAAAATCCATTAGACATGGCTTGTGGATGTTTGGAAATAGTTTTGTTTCACGCCAAAGGATCCATTGAAATAACAGCCTCCGGAATCCAAAAATTAAATATTCCGTTTTCAGAGCAATTAAACAGCCATTAATATCATTTCGTATTTAAACGAGCATTCTAAGCATGATTAATTTGTTTTGAGACAGGTTATCTGTAACTGTAACACGTTTTTAAAGCCTTTTGTTTCTTAACCCAGCTATCCCAAGAAGTCAAAATAGGATGAAAGATGCAGTTAATTACCTCTTCGGGACTGATCGATTGGATGTTAATGAAGGCCGCACGTGATGACTTCGATTAGTGATCGATCAGAATCGATCACTCATGATTATTACTTTTGAGTCGGAAGAAATAATATTCATCAAATATGAATTATTTTCAAACACCATCTTGCAAAAGAACCTCGTGGTAAACCGTATAAGATACAACCCAGAAATGCCTCCAACGTGGCTAAACGTTAATTCAATTAATTGCAATCAAAGGGGGCCAATATAATAGAAAGAAATCCGACAAACAACCAATCGCAAAACTTTTAATTGTGAAAAGCACGTTTTCAGAATTGTTAATAGCTTCATTTCCAAGTTGCTTCGTTTCGAAGTTGCTTAGCATGCTCAGTGAAAAGAATTTGGTGCAGCTGTGTGTAAGCACTGAATGCAAACTAAGGCAATCATTCATGATTTCAAATGAGTGATTTTTTAGTTCATTAATATTTAAATTGTTGCCAGTTATTGTTCAAAATACTGTAATTACGTGAAGCTATTTGTTAATTTGAGTGAATTACTGTTGACCCTGTTAACCTGCAGCTATTAGCAATTTAAGAGGTCTCAGAAAGAATTTATGACAGGGTAAATACATTTTAAGTCATTCTTCGGTGGAAGTTGAGCATCGAATTTAAATCAAGTGAAGATCCGTCTGAATAACAAGAGATGGATGCAAAGAAACATCTAAAATGAGATTACATTTTTTTTTCTTGCAGCGGAAAGAAATATGTTCCTGTCAGTGTTTTTTAAATGAGAGAGAAACTATTGTTTGAATGTATTTCACAGGTAAAGATAACAAGATAAAATAACATTAGTGTGAACAATAACCTAACATAAATATTACAAAACATTTTAGATAACAGCTTTAGATATTGTGTTAAGAATGGGGAAAAATAATTACCTTCAACTTCCATCTTAAAACACCATGTTACTTACGAAAGACAAGTTATTTTTATGAATAATTATAAAAAAATATTTGACACATGATTTATCTGTTTAACACTAGTTTTAATAGCAATTTAAATATACATTGAATTGAAATTGCAAAACTAGTCATTTTGACAGGCTCAGTAAATCTAGTGTTAATTATTATTCTAAGAACTGATCATTTTAGATCAGTACTTCAACTTTCAACAAATAGCATATTAGTTTTTGAAATATTTCAAATATTTCCTTCAATGGCAATAAATAATAGTAAGTACGAGAAGATATTCAAAATATACAAACTAACCATCATGAATTATGAACACTAATGGGTTATATTATTTACTTTTCAGTATATTCTCCAACTTGCTGTTTTTTTTGGCTTTATTTTATCAAATCCTTTAAAGGTAAAGAATCAGTAATCGTATATGATTATATAAAAAACACGAGTATCTGTTACAGATGAATTTTAATGACGTAAGCTAAATTCAAATTATTAAAAATATCATTAATTTTAGGAAATGCATAGAAACGTTATGCAGATACATACTATTTGAAATAAAAATATTTGAAAAAGAAAAGCCACTTTTAAGCCAATTCAAGTTTTAATATATATACAATTTTTTTCCACTTCAATCCCTAAAACATTATCTTCTAATCCTCTCTTGCCTTATTTTTTAATTCTGCAAACTCTTTAGTTACCTTCAAGTTGTACGCTTTCACTGTTTTCTCTCCAATTTGACGAAAAACGATTTTTTTTTTAAATTTTGGTAGCATGTATTGCTCAAGCCAATTTTTGAATTTCTATTCAATATGTCAGCGCTAAACATTTATTTTGCTTACATTCTTTATAGATGCTCTAAATAATGTCTTTCGATCATATTCCGTTGGGATCATTGTATATTTTCCTTCTCCAGGTGCTTCGTAAAGCCAATTTCCCTTGACCTAGCTATCTTGTTTCTGTCGAATGTTGCTAGTATAGTTATATCTACAACTTTAAAAAAGTCCTTAAAAGGATTTTTTTACTAAGAAAAGGCTAGTAATACAAGTACTTTGAATTAAAAAAAAATTATTGCACATTAAATTAATTTTTAGCTTTCATTTTTTATTTCTTTGATCCCTAAACCATTCCGAGACGTAAGGGTAGGGTTTTAAGATTAATTACTGCCAATATGAGTAGCTCCTGAATTGGAATTGCATACATCTCAATAGTTCCCAATGGTAAACTTCTTATTGACACAATGAGGAACTCAAGAGTGATTTTCATCCGAAAATTTCCGAATTTTCTTAAAATTTATGAGAGTATGATCCGAAAATTATAAAAAATAGGGTTTTTTTTTCCCAGAAAATTTAAAAAGAATTTACTGAAAAATCTGTTTCTGAAAATTAAAAAGAAAGTTCTTTAAAACCATCTTCCACTCCAAATAAAAAGTATAAAAATGAATTTTGAAGATAATCAGAAAGCTATATCTCCCCCCCTTTTTTTCTGTTCCTCTGAGTCAAATCTTTTTCTATCGAAGAACAGTAATAATGTTATGTGGTTTCTTTTTTAAAGCAATATGTTAAAATTTAAATTTATGTATTCAGATTAAGAATATGAATTTTTGTTTTCTAGATAACCAATACACACATTGATATATGTATGTAATAAGACGGACTTATCGATGGGTGGTTGCAGTCATGGCCATAAAACTGATACCGTTTTAACTAAAGACTATTATTAGGATTACGTTGGAGGATGGGTTCAACTTCATCGTAGGGACAGGACAAACTGAAGGGTCAGGTAGCATGTACAAGACTTTTAACACCTGGTTCAATATCTGTGGGAAAAATATCTGCCTCCGACAGCGTGTATCTCCTTTTTATTTGGAAATTTCCTAAATTATCTGCTAGGGCCATGTAGAGTTATAATTGGTCAGGACCTTTCTTTGAGGGCGTAAGCTGTAGCCCCAGTTGTAAATTTAGGTTAGGGGTTAAAAAGGGGAATGCAAAATGACGAGGGAATTTTTAGCCCTTGATTTAAGTTTTGAAAACCCCTGAGAATTTTCCTTACATGTATGTTTGCATTATTTTATACAGAACACACTTATATTCACAACTATAATAAGATGATATTTATTAGAACATATTAATATATTGGTATTTGGTAAACAAATTACAATATCATAATTCAAATATCATTTTGATTTAGCTTTGAGATTCAGAATTTAACCTTAATATAATTTTTATTTTACATTAGTAGCGTATACTTCATCATAAAATTTTGTAGGTTGTTCAGAATTTTTTTTTTCTTAGAATCACCAATGGATGAGCTATAAATATATTTCAAAGCAGCTGTCTGTTTCTATTTCACTGCAAATAAGAAGCTTAACTCTTTTGGATCATAAAAACTTTGAAGATCTAGAGACAAAATACAAATACAATCAAGCAAACTATCAGGACTCTATATCAGACGAACTTATGTTGTATTCTCTGGTACAAACTGAAAATCTATTTATATAAGTACATTTCTAGTTTTCTCTGACTGAAACCAAACATAACAAATCTAAGAAAGAAGACAATTGCTTTCTCCATTTTGGTACACTAAATTCTTTGAATAGCCTTTTTAATAAAAGGCTGCCCGTATCTAATACATCAAACTTTATTGTTGCTCGTTATTTAAGAAGGGACGTTCTAAAGTGCTTTTATGCTTAAAGAATACGGAATCCGATTCTATCTCTGTACTGCTATATCATTATCAGACATAAAATTTCTACGTATGCACGGGGTTCTTTTATTATAAACTTACTCTTTAAAAAAGTTTTTGAAAATATATTTTTATTCTACATAATCTACAAATTTTTGAAGCAAAAATATATTAAAATAATCGGTCCTTTATATATTCAAGTAATAACCAACTATAGTTATTTATATATTTACCTCTATATATATTCAATCATATTCTCCACTTCCGTTACATTCTACGATAAACGTATAAGCTGTAAAAATGTATCGCTTCCATTTGTAAATAAATATTCCACCATTATATTACATTCGACGATAAATATGTGTACATCAAAATTTTAAGCAACTAAACTATATTATTTTATTGTACACATATCAGAGGAGGTAGGTATCATTTTAACCAGGGAATGCAGTTTAAAAAAATAATCGATTTTTTTAAAGCTAAATATTATTTTTCGGTACTTTTAATTTATTATTTTTTTATTGTTATTCTTTATACATAAATTATTATTATTTATAAAATTCATCTATGTTCACTTCGTAGTTTGGTATCTACAATTGATGAACTATTATTCTAAAATGGTCATGTAATGGAACAATGAAGCACGGGTAGGGCAAATTTACACGAATAAAATACAGGATGTTTATTATTGCTTTAACTATTTTAATTACTTAATTTGTTTTGTTTTGTCTTATACAGCATGTACTGCTCTGTCTACTTTACCTGTAAATGTTGCTTCTCTGCTACGCGTCCAACCATACAACGAGGCATCAAAGATTGTGGAAGCTTAAAAATGGGACATCAATTTTTCTTTCTTTTATTTAGATTTCTGTTCAATTGTTTTTTGGCCTGTATTTGTTTGATATAAATCTTGCTATAAATCTTACTGTAATCCATTATTAGATTAAATCGAATATGATAGACACCAGCAAGATTGCGGATTACTTTCTCTTAGAACTCCTTTATATAGTTATTAACCCATCCGTAAGATTTTGTTGCTATTACATTTTTTTTTGTTCTGTTCGAGATAACAGTTTGCCTGTCTTTTAATTGAATAATAAAAAAACACACGAAAAAAAAATTATACAAAATATTAAAAAAACTTTTATTTAAAACTGTATTAAAAATTCCTCCTTTTCTACCATCCCAAAATATGACTGTTCGATACCTATAAATACAATTATGCATCACTGAAACAACATAAAAACGTTTTTTCTGGCATTTTAACATTGAGGCTGTTTTAAAACACTATTGTGTAGGTACTTTACTTAGTGAATAGTCCCAAAAATTTTACTTTCCAGATGTATGAATTTTAAAATGTTATACCTGTGGAGCACAGTTTTATTTCTGTGGGCGAACAGTGTTACTTTCTGATACGAAAGGAAATTTATTCCTTAATCTTTAGCACATTTTTCAAATAAAAACTTTTCTTAAAAAACTTTTGTTTTGAAAATTTATTTAACAAATTCTTTATTATTTTTACTTTAAGGACTTTGTTCATTCACACTAAAATTAAACGACTCATGCCAAAATTTACAACTAATTTATTTTAAGGAAATAAATTAATTGAAAAGTTTCGGACAGTCAGATACTCAATACTTTTGGTAAAAAATTCGTTCCCTTATTCTTTGCATTTTGAATATTTTTCCAATTTTTTAGTTTTCTTTAACAGGCCTTTTTTATCAACTGATTTAAAAAATTGCAAATAATGATCAAATACAATTTTGCATTAGCAACATTTTTCCTAAATCGAAACAATGTTTACAGCTGGTTTGAAAAACAGTTATTAATTTGCTTTTTGTTTATTTGGTAGGTGTTTTATGCAGAAATTATTTAATATTATTTTTGTGAAAGTTTTATAAACAAAATTACTTCGTTAGAGAAACAGATAATTGTATTTATTGCTCCAACTGAATAGAGTGTTAAGAGATAATATCAGTAAAATGCTACGTGGCAAGCGTCAACTTGATAAATATCTATTTTCAATTTATACTTATTTTTTTTTGGGGGGGGGTGAAAAGATATACATTTTCAAAAACGTTTCATAAACAATTACCTATCTATCTCTTTTTTTTCATCTTCCTTCTCCTATTCACCCTCTTCTTGTGTCTACTTTCCCTCTTCTCCCACTCCTTCGGCTTTTCTTTTTTCTCCTCCTTTTCTCCTCCCACTCAACTCTCTGTTTCAACAATTTAACTCTCTTCCTCAGTTCTCTCCTCTTTTGTCTGCTTCGTTCCTCTATATTTATCACTCCAACTTCTCACCTTTTCTCTATGTCTCTCCCTCTCCTTTGCTTTTTCTCCCTTTCCTAAACTCTTCTCACCCTCTCATCACTCATTTCATTTTCTCTCTCCTCCTTTCTCCCATTCTCTATCTCCTCTCACTCTAATATATCCCTTTTTCCACTCTCTTCTCTGTCTCCTTCCTGATTCCCCTCTTTCTTCTTCTTTATCCTCTCTCCTTGTTACACTCTTTCTCCCACTTTCTCTCTCTCTCTCTCTCTCTCTCTGTGTCTCTCTACATTAACACCTTCTTTTATCCCACTTATCGGTATGCGATGAAAATATATGATATATGTTCTGGAAGATATGGTAAAAAATTTACCTTTAGTTAAATGTGTATTTAAACTACAATAGCAAAATATGTAGAATAAGTACAGTAAAAAAAAGTATCACGAATGATAAATCTCTCTTCTTCCCTTTATCCTCTCTCCCTTGTTACACTCTTTCTCCCATTTTCTCTGTCTCTCTCAACATTAACACCTTATTATATCACGCTTATCGGTATGCAAGGAAAATTTATCATATATGTTCGGGAAGACATGGTAAAAATTTTACTTTTAGTTAAATGTGTATTTAAACTACAATAGCAAAATATGTAGTATAAGTACAGTAAAAAAAGTATCACTTGAATAATAAATCTCCCTTCTTCCCTTTATCATCTCTCCCTTGTTAAACTCTTTCTCCCACTTTCTCTCTTTGTTTCTCTCTACATAAACACCTCATTATATCACGCTTATCGGTATGCGAGGAAAATGTATCATATATGTTCGGAAAGACATGGTAAAAATTTTACCTTTAGCTAAATGTGTATTTAAAATACAATAGCAAAATATGTAGTTTAAATACAGTAAAAAAAGTATCATCTGAATAATAAATCTCCCTTTTTCCTTTTATCCTCTCTCCCTTGTTACACGCTTTCCCCCTCTGTCTCTCTCTACATTAACACCTTATTATATCACGCTCATCGGTATGCAGGGAAAATGTATCATATATGTTCGGGAAGACATGGTGAAAATTTTACCTTTAGTTAAATGTGTATTTAAACTACAGTAGTAAAACATGTAGTATAAGTATAAAAAATATCTCTTGAATAATAAAAGAAAGGGAATTCCCTTTATCCTTTTTGTTACATTATGTACAAATGCTCTCTATCTCTCTCTCATTTCTCTCTACATAAAAAAAATCACATTGAAAAAATGTATCATATACCCAAATGCTTGTTCGAAGACATGGTAAAAATTTTACCTTTAGTTAAAGTGTATTTTACGACCTCAGTAGTATAAGTAGTAATAGTATCTCTTGAATAATAAAAGAAAGGGAATTCTATTTACCTTTTTAATTTTATGTACAAATGCATGTGTATTCACACATTTCTTTAAAAAAAAATACATTGAAAAAAGTATCATATACCCAAATGCTTGCGAAGGATTATTCTCTGTATGTGTTTACGACCTCAGTATAAGGTAGGTTTAGTGCAGATAATTTAGGATTAAATGCACGTGGTTTGGAATGCTTGAGGAGTATATTGAAGAAAACAGCAGCTTATTGTCAGCAGCTTGGACAAGATTAAAAATTAAAATTACAGTCTATAAATTATAATACTAATTTATAGCCTAGAATGTCATCTTTAAAATCACATCTGACTTACAAATATTTCTCCACTGATAAAAGACAGTTATGTTGTGACATGGGCTTTGATACTGTTATCATCCGTTTTATAGTTCCTCTTCTTACAAAACAGGCGTGACCGAGACAGGTACAGATGACGAATCCCCTAAAAGCGTCAAAAGAACTGTTACAAATGCTTTCAGAAGCACACACTTTATAACAGTTTTTGTCATGCTTTTCTGTTATCCCAATTTGTGGCTTCCTTCTCTTCCCCTCCAATAAAAACGACAGATTAGAGATAAAATTACTCTGTTGCCACACATACGCCATCAGGCTAGATTACTTACTACAGACGGACGCTCTTTGGGAATATTTGCAGGAGCACCCTGAGCATTCCGAACCCCAAACAATAAAACACGCACGAAATCTACGCACCAAAGTGACATTTACGACCTCTGGGGTAGGGGGAAAGCAACCAGTGTCGAAATTTATGGCAAGATCCCGGGCCGGGTGACGTTCATTCCCGTATCGTCAGTTAATCTGCAACAGAACTTCCGCAAAATTCCCGAGGATCGTTGTAAATTTTGGATCTGGGGTTTATAACTTCCTAAACGGGCATCCATTTACGATGGTGTCAGTCTCAAGAACACGTGTTTTCGAATGTCGAGTGCGAAATTTTATGGCTGGATGCCTCGAGACCCCGTGTGTGATTTGCCGCGGATTACACTCTTGACTGCTACCCAAATTGCCGAGTTAATTTTTATCAAACGCGGGTTCATCTCCAAATAGGAAATGAAATACCTCCCACAGGTCCTTTAAATTCGATTCTGAACTGGAATAAAGTCTGTACGTGCTTTGGTCTAATAGAATATTAAATATCAATTTGCAGAAAATTTGATATTAGAAGTACTCCCAGAGACTTATTTTGAGGCGGGGAAGGGATAGAATTGTTATTTAGAACGTATTTCTTAAAAAATACATTCTAAAAACATTATCTGTTCTTTTTAAGTCGCATATTAGTAAATATTTTCTACAATCCCCCCCCCCCATTTGCTCAACCAGAGAAGGAATAAAGGTCATGCATTTTATATTTAGATAGAAAGTGTTTCTAAATTATTAATTTCTTATACATAAAAAATAGAAAAAAATAAAGTTCAGACAAAAGTTTTATTGGAATGAGATCAAGATTTGAGCAAATTCTGTTGTACAGTGTATTAGCTTAGAAATTTCACACGATATGCTTTTCTGATACCTCATATAGGTAATGAAAAACTTCACAAATAATTAGAAACATTTTATTTGCAAACATTATGTAATGCAATCGATATAGAAAACTATTAAATCACCTCACTAACTACAAATATGTTTCATTCTCTGATTAAACGAGTTTTTCATTGTTTTAAGAATGTGTAAAATGCTTAACTTTTTAAATTGCATTTTTCAGATCTTCAAAGAAGTTAATTCATACATTTGTGGTACTTTTTCTGAATTTGAATTTCAACAAATTCATCTTATGATTTAATAAATTTTCCTTATATAAAAGTGAATATTTTTATGAAGAAAAGTACAAATTAGAATGTGTTTTATGTAAGAAGACGGTGATGACGATCATAAACAGGGCCTGATTTCCGACAGTTCAAATGGTGTAAGCGGCCGGGTCCCCAATCAAAAGGGGCCCCTCAAATTAACTGCCATTTCAAGTTAAAAATAGGATACGTATGTCTAAAATTCACTTTAAATTATCAACAATTTCTTCTTTTAGTTTTTGACTTAATCAATATCATTAGAGAGCTTGTTCACAAATGTAAGTGCTGGCAAAAAAATGTAGAACAGCTACATTCTGTTTTAGGCAGGAAAATTCTACGGGTAACGACTTACAAAATTCTTTACCTTCCAGGATTTTTTTGTAACTCTTTTTATAATTTTAGATATTTTATAATTTTTCATTTTGCTTTAAACTAATCTTATTTAACTAACTACCTTGGTGAGTACACTTTAACCCTCCGAGTGGAACACACCGAGGAAATAAAGTCTCCAAAAATACGCTAAAGTTTTATTGTGTCAGTGACCAAAGTGTTCCATGATTTTTTACTTCACCCTTTGTCGACTAGATTGGAATACGGAAAAACCCACCCTCGTTATTGTCCCTTTACTTCCGGTTATAAATAGATATATAAATAGACATTATAGATTGTTAACTTTTAATACACATAAAGCTCGTCAAGTCTCGAAGATCATTCCATAATGGATATAATGGATTCTAAAAGTACAAATAAAAATATTCTTTAAGAGAAGGATTTATATTTTTTTTTACAAAAGTCATCCAAGCTATTTAAGGGGTGCAATTAGAGATACACCTGTTACCGCAAACGAAATACTTCCAAATAGAGATTTACAAAGCCATGAAAAGTTATCATCGTCTTTGTGCCTCAGAGAGTAGGGGTGTAGATCCTAAACAATCGACCTGACCCTCCTACTCAAAACTCCATGGGGGAAACCACTGGCAGAAATGTACGATACATCCATTTTCGGAACGTTTTTGGAAGTCGAAAAGTGACAACCGCTTTGAAGACATCATCGATTTTGCGGAATTGTACGTGCGAACCGCTTAGAGGGTTAAAGGCTCTGCGGGTAATAGTTTAAGCATCACTGCATATAACCCCGTAGCCACCACCTGTGTAAGCAGAGTCAGGGAGGACCCGGATGAATAGGTTTGCCCTGAGCACCCCTTTCTATAAGTCGGACCCTGATCATATACATGAGAGGGTAACACAATATAAAGCCACAAAATCATTAATAGAAATCACAGTTTATATAGAAGTTTATTTATGTGTCTGTACATAAAAAGAAGCATATAGCAATATATAAAAAAAAACTTCACTACATTCTTA
This sequence comes from Pardosa pseudoannulata, assembly GCA_032207245.1. Lineage (NCBI taxonomy): Eukaryota > Metazoa > Arthropoda > Arachnida > Araneae > Lycosidae > Pardosa > Pardosa pseudoannulata. The sequence continues at coordinate 19,157,932 of CM063504.1, read as the reverse complement.
GACATTACACATTAACGTTGCAAGTTCCTTAATCCGAGGAAACTGCACGACGTACCTATCTGTAAATCCAATAACCACAGAAATGCGCATAAATTCCCAGCATATCTATCCAAAGTGACATAAACTGAAGTGTTTTTCTATGAGTTGCTTCTAAGCACTAATGAATTTACATGCCTAAGTCCCTTCCCAGATATGGTTATTCTAAAATAACGCCAGCTAAATCAAACCTGAAAATCTGGTCTTTCCAGGTGACCCCTTGACAGCTAAACATTCCCCGATAGGAAGAAACAATAAGAAAAATAAAATAAGCCCCACGAACGGCGTATTTACACGCTGTTTACGCTGTCACAGACAAAGGCCCTTTTTGTCGACATGTCATGGAGGGATGGACCAATTATGATGCCTTTGACGTGTTAATTGGAAATGCATGACTCCAGAGGACACTTTTGCCATAGACCGAGTCCCGGTTTCTTGTTTTTTAATAACACGATTTTGTTATCCACGCATGATGATATATTATGTTTCCGAATCCCGGCTACAATGGGCGACTTTGTTGTGGTTCTTGTTTCCCGCCAAGAGCGTGCCGTTGCCTTTTGTTCACGTAATTCATTAAGATGTTTTTATTAGTAGCGGCATATGTGTGGCTTAATTACAGGGTAAAATTTTCCTTTGTGGGGTCTATCTGAGGTAGCCGGTCTGCCCTAAGATTGAAAGGAGTAGACAATGCTCGTCACTCAGCACAGATGTTATGTCTTAATCCTATTCTTCGGTGGTGCTAGTTGGAAACATTCTTCCTGATGGTATACATTGTTGTACGGGGGATTGATGAGAAAAGACTGGCTAAAAGTATTCCCTTGCGGCACAATGAAAATTATAATGACTGGAAAAAGTGGAATGACGCGGCGAATATTCAAAATCGATTATACCATCAAAATTTTGCAGCCGTGATACAAGATGACTATGTCGAAAAACAATATAATGCATTCATTCTAAAACTTAATAATAACCACCATTAAGATATAAATTATAGATAAACCATTAAGACCACCCAGATAAACCATTATTAAAGTTATCAACCACCCAGATAAACCATTATTTACCCTAAATATTATCATCCATTTCTACATGCCGAATTTGCAGCACACATGATTTACTTATTTTACTTACATAGCATAACTCAAATGATTGAGGGATATCACTCTTTTTGAACTGGCCTCTGGTGAAATATTCAGAAATACTTCTGTTCACAATTGACATACTGAGTAGTATAAAATGTATGGTTTACAGGGGGATAAATATTGAATGAGAATGCTCTGAATGAATGTTCTATCACCAACAGTAATTTCAAAGATCAGAATTTAAGTATATTCCATAACCTTTTTTTTCAGTGTGCAAACCAGAAATTTAACTTTTTTCTTGAACTTCTGATCTGTTGTTCCTACTATTCTATCTAGTCACGAAGCTTTTAACTTCTCTTAAATAAATAAACTAATAGCCACATATTTCTTCAGACATCGTATAAAATATTTGCAAACGACAACAACCGTTTCATTTATAAAGAATATGTATTATTCGACAATTTTACTGTGCGAAAAAAAGTAAATAACCCATTAATATTTCAACACCCCTGTCGCTATGGACACTTGTAGCTTCCAGAAGTATATACCAATTTCACAAGCCTTCGAGTTGAAAGATATTGACAATAGAACTTCCAAATTACCCAACTGTCAACAAAAAATGTTGTAATGATTCCAACGATTCTAGTTATTCGTCTTTTTCATTCTTAAATTAAGAAGTTTTTTATTATTCAGTACTAAAGAAAAAAGAAAATTATAAAAAAATAGTCAAGGCCATTGTCTTAAAACCCATTTCAAGTTTGCGGTTAATAACTTCAATCATTAGTATTGATATTATGCCATTTCTCATATTGTGAATCTTCATTATCTCTTTGAAGTTCTTTTAAAACAATTTAAGTTATAGGAGTTTTTTTATTTGCTTAAAGTATGAGAACATGCTCTGTTTATGTGACTACAATCTAGTAACAATAAGATTGATATTATTCTGACTATCTGCGAAGAACGAGGAAATTTAAAGTTCCTGAAATATTTATTATTTAAAAAGACTAATTCTATAAATGAGTTTCAGATAAATAAAAGAAAATTCAGAGATGATATTTGCTACCATGGATTGAAAAGTTTTTGTGACTATATTTCTTGAACAAATCAATAAATAATCAAGAAGTTATTTACTGTATTCAGCAAGTATTTAAATCTACATTCTAAGATTAATATAGTAGGATTTCTTTAATATCTACTTACGCACCCAATTATTCTAAAAATGTAAAGAAGAAATAAAGTTTTCCTGAAACAAAACTGCAATTCTTTTTATGCACTACTTAATCCACTTATCCGCCAATAAATGAGATTGTGGCATGTGTGGAAGAGAACTAATCTAAGGGAATACTCAGAAGCTCAAGCATCCCCATTCAGAATTAAGACAATAATTATTGTTCCTTCGATTTCTAATTTAAACTATTTGTATAACTACAGAAAAATAATTCATCTTTTATCATATTTTTTTTAAAATTTCTATATCTTCTGTGTGGCCCTGGTACGTATAATTTAATTTCTTTCCATCGGAATCTAAAGAGTTCTCGAACAGTTAACAATCACTGAGCTAAAGTGGAAGCACCAATTTGGACGGCCATTATCATTGGCATGGAAATAACAGCGAGACATTCGTTTTTGCTTCGACATTACCACAGCTCGACAACTGTCATTCTAATGATACCAAGATTTTCTCCCAGACTTCAATTTTTCTTTGCTGCTTCCCCACGCGTTTTTCTCATAAAACATCTTAATCGTCGGCTCCTTGTCGAATGATACATAAAACTAAACACGTAGTTGGGCACGGATAGAATTTGAAGAGTGCCCGAACCATTCCTCTAACATCCCTTGAATAATAATCGATGATTATGCAGCTGCAGTGCTTTCACAAAATGTTAAATTTCTCATTTTATCAGCAAAGGTAATCCTCCTTTAGTGATATCGGGCAACAACGAAGTGCATGGTTTTAATTCTTTTTTTCTCCTGCAGTAAGCTGTACGTGAGTATGATTGCAAATGGCACTGTTTAGCCTTATTATTTATGCAACAAATATTCTCCACTTTAAAATTTTTAACACCTATGCTATTTCTCCTTCATGCTATCATTCATTTATTTATTTTCTAATGTAAAAAAAGATATGAATGTCTGGAATCTATTATGCGCGTTGTTAAAAATAAATTTGCTGACACTGATAAGTAATATACTTCGCGACCTCTCACGATTAAGTTTTTTTTTTTTTTTTTTTTTTTTTTCTCAGAAATTACTGTAGTTATTTTTATTTAATTTTTAGATGGAATTTTTCTCTCAAGCATGGAAACGTGAATATGAATCGAACATCAGCTTTTAGATGAGGGAGAAGGGACATTATATTTTTTAAATTTTTAACGATATTTTTATAAGTAGAATGTATAATGTTGTTACATACAACATATAAGTCACAAAAATTTAATAGGTTTGGTTTAGCTTGGAGAGCTACTGCTTTTCACACGGGGGATAATGAGATTGGTATCTACTTCTTAAAGCCGATTCCGAACGACTACGAAAATCCATGCTCGATGCGGGATTCGAACCTGCGAACTCCGATACACAACATCGCTCCGCCTAAAAATGTATTAGAAAAGAAGTTTTGATCAAAGAACGAGACTATCTGATAAAAATTGAGTCATTCAATAATATTTCTTAAAAATGTTCATAATGCACAACATACTCACCAATTACTTTTATTTTACCTTTTATCTCTAGAATTTATATAAAAACAAAACTGCGTATCAATTTTTCTCTTGCGTTAAATATTATTTATATCTGTGAATTATTTAAAATCATACAATGTACGGTATTATAATTTACGGTATTATATCCTCTGTAACTTGAAAACATACTTTGCGGTATTCAAAAGACAAACACATTAATAGAGCATTCAAAATTTTGAATAATAAATGCACCTCGAACATTTCGAAATTGCAAATTCAATACTGAAATCGACAAACTGGAAAATATTATTTTTCAAAGCTTAAAATAAGGTTGTGTGAAAAAAAAGGACAAAAATTCATTTCATATTTTTTAACAAAATATATATTGAAGGTCCTTGTGAAAATATTTCAGCCTCATATTATATACATATATATAATATTCAATCTAAATTTAACGAAATTATTTTTGCAATTCTTTTTTCGAGTCATAATAATTGTAAAATAATAATTTTGGCGTGTAAATAGGCGCGTTCCTGAACTTTACTAAAAGCATTTAGGAAAGGGCAATTGGTCATCTATGAATATTACTTACTTTCAGCATGCATCTTTATTATAATATAGTATAAATGTTTCACCTTATTTCATAATGTTTTGTACTTTTGTTGTAGTTATACGACGAAAGTGATGTGTATATTTAACAGAGTTTACCACAATATTAATTTTCAAACTTTTATGTATTGCTACATAAGAGGGCTCCACAACCACAAACTTATTTAAGAAATACAAGAAAGGGTATAAATATTGTCAGTTTATGTCTAAATAAAGAATCTATGTGTCCATCAGCTCGCCTTTGATTTATCAAACTTAATTCATATGTTAATAAATACATTTAATGCACAACTACGAGTTATTCTAAAGAAAAACTGGTGCTTGGGAAAAAACTAACTTTATCCTTGGAAAATATTCATGCATCTATCTTAATTTGGTAAATTCCTTTAGGATACTTATATGTATAAATATATAAGGAATTGTTCATTTGTTTGTCCCTTATACTAATCCTCAAAGTTTGTTTTAGAGTCACCAAATTTTGAACAGACTTTCTTTGCAACTTTCTCGATATTTAAACCTCTTCTGTCCTTCTTATCACATATAACATATATAACAATGTATAACACTATAATTATATATATATATATATATATATATATATATATATATATATATATATATATATATATATTATATATAATTATATATATATATATATATAACATATATAACATATATAACACTATAACGGAAATTAATGTTCCCGTCAAGGACATATGGGAGATATGAGCGTTATTGTATTTTATGTCGTGAAGAAAATAGATTAGCCAACTCATACTTATCAACCAGTAATTCATCAAGTTTTAAGTAGTTTTTTTTTATAAATTATTTTTTAAAATTTCTAGCGAAATATAATGTAATTTGTATTAATCCATTTGGAAATTTAATTGATACACTAAGTTCTCAGTAATTATCACTAAATTTGGGTACTCTTCTAATAAAAATGATTTAACATCTTGCAGCTAAGCACTGGCCTGACTTGTAGGTTTGTTTAGTAAAAAGTATCATCGGAATCAAAAGTATATATACAAAAACATGAACTCAGTATATTAATTTCTAAACATTCTGAGTTAATCTTGGTTTATTTTTGGGATCATACAAAGTCCACAGTTCACAGTCCAAGGCAAATCGTAGGAAATTAACTCCCCACGTCGCATTCATCCCTATTAGCAGGTCACTACCGACGCAGGTGCGAATGATGCCACGTAATTTTTTTACGGTCCCCCGTACGTCATTCTCACCTACGAGCACACGGCGCGCCTCTGTAATGTGTGCAAGGGGGATGTCTGATTTATGTCCGCACGCGTGAAAGTCGCCGCGTCTCGTGAGGAGGCAAAGATGGACCCCCCTCCCTCCGTAACAGCCCTAATTACAAACCGCAGAAAATGCGAGCCACAGAAAGAATCAAAGGGGGGGGGGAGAAAAAAAAGAAGAATGAATGCCCGCCACATGTGACCGGCATGTGAAAATATGAAAATGCCCTCTCTTTTGCACACAGCTCACCGTCTCTGCGCTGGAATGTCTTAATACTCCTCACAAGTAGCCGAAGAGTGGATTCGAGCATCTCGTGTTATTCCGAGATTCGGAGAGAGCGGGAATCCGCGGGTTTATGACAAATGTCCCAGTTTGACGGCGGCTGGGACGTCATTTGAAATGGAAGGCGGGGCGATGGCTTGCTTCCTCTCACCTCAACCCTACCCGACGGTCTCCTACTCACGGAAAACAGACAAGATTGAAAGGGATGAAAAAAAATAAAAAATAAAAGGGGTAGTGTAGATAAATGCGATCAAGACCCTCCTGACAGCATTTCAGCAATTTTCCGCCACCTTTCGTCGGGTCGTAACGAACATTTAGTAAATTTGCTATGGGCATACAGTCTTGAAATTTGCAATATTGATTTACAGATTCTGGGCGTAATTATCAAAGTATTTTATGAAAGGTATCCCCCACTGTCAATTGTAATTAATGGCCGAATTTTTCCAATTTTTACAGTGAGGGTCCAGTGTGGAACTGAAGAACTACCTACACAAAACGAACTACAAAATCAACAAAATGAACTACAAAACGAACAACTACGAACTACAAAAGCCTAAAAAGCTATTATGACTCTTAATGTATATACGTATGTCTTTATACATATTTTTTATGTATATGTTTGTATATCTACAAATACACACACAGAAAAAGTGATGCAGAAATATAAAGTAATGTTTTTTATAGTTGTCTATATTCACCGCTGCTCTGAAAGCCCATACATCAATCTATACGATGTCTGCTTAAATATCTTATTGTCTACACTTCACCCAAAGAACAGTTTTTAATTATCTTTTGATAGAGATCTCGTAAATGAATTGCACATCACGCAGTTTCAGTTCAAAGCATTATACAGTTCCATACAACAAATCACTTCCAAATTTTCTTGAACAGGAACATTTACAGAGTGCACATAACTTACACATGTAACAATTAGAGCTACTATTAATAACTAGTCAAGCGCTGGATCAATAGCTTTATTTGGTTTGACAAAATGTTTAAAACAAAACCTACAATCTGGATACAGAACATCAATAAAGGATTAAAAAAAATTATATTTGAAGACTAACGTGTAGAGTTTAAAAATCAAACTACATGGTAAAATGTCAGGTTTGGTTTGGTTTGGAGCACTACGGTCTACTCTTTAACACACGAGGGCTAATGAGACCGGAACCTACTGCTTAAAGCCGATTCCGAACGGCTACGAACATCCATGCCATATTGGGATTCGAACCCACAAACTTCGGTACCGACGATTAGCGCCAATCGGCCAGAATTCGGTGGTAAAATGTCAGATATTGTTCAGATAACTTTTAGTTCCTTATACTCTTTGTAAATTTAATTGTTTCTTATATGGCCGAAATATCACACGGTTCATTTCTTGGACTACGGCCTACATTTTTTTCTATATATCTAGTGAGAATTGCTATTAAATTATCTTTCATAAATATTGTAATTTTTGATCAGCTATAATTAATTGGTTTAAAAATAATAGTAGCATTTGAAAGAAATTATTCAATTATACCCTTATTCAACATGCAATTCATATATAAGAATATGAAAAAATATCTAATATCGTATTATGTATACTTTAAGGCTTTTAAAACAGCACAAATATCGGTATATTATCAGTAAACATACCAACCAAGGAGAAAGATTTTTGAGTTCAAATAATAATGAAAGAAACAAAGGAAAAGGTTTTAATTTGAATTTAAAGGCTTTAAAGGCTTTAAAGGTGATGTGGCAACTGGATCATATGGGCCGAGCCCTTCAATCCAGAGGCTTCTGTCAGTAAGCACAAAAATGACAACGACCGAAAAATAAACACATAAAAGAGCAAAGAGATAGAAGGGTGGATTCGTGAGTTCATAATACAAAACTAGAGAGTAGGGATAGAAAAACATAAAATATTTTTGTGGCCAGTGACATTCGTACGAAAAAAGCCCAAAATATTGAATAATAATGATCAAAATCAAAAAAATTAAAAATTTGAAAAAATAAAAATATATGTTTTAAAAATAAATAAATTGCATTAAAAATTCGAAAAGGGTCTAAATAATAATAAATAAACATAAAAAACAATATTTATTAATTTAGAGTTTGAATTTATATTACTATCTTTTTTATCATTAAATTAAAAATGATAATAAATTGGTAGTTATAACTACATTGATATTGCTCGATAACTTTGCATTTCATACAATTCATTTTTTTATCATATTTGTAATAAAATATCATTTTACGAGAACCTTCTTCGTTTAGTCTATTCTAAATACTTTTAACACCATGACTACAGGACCGTAACCAGGTCCTTTAGAACTCGTGGCAAAAAACTGGTCTGCTCTCCTACACCAAATATAGTGAGAAAATATATAAACATGTTTTTTATACCATATATATTCAGAATAAACTTAAAATAATTTGTTAATTCTTAAAATGTTCCCAGTGTATTATTTTTTAACTTTTTCTTCTAATTTTACCTTATTAATACTTGTTATATACACGTATATACACCTATATATACCTTCAACGTATTATATACACCTATATATATGTAATAATAACATCCTTTATTTACGTATTTTAATATTAATTTAATAACTTTTGTTCATACAGTAAGTTCAGGATTTGCGAGGTCATTCTGATTTTTCCCTCCAGACACGCTATAAACTTAAATCAGCCTCTGTCGGTACTACTTTAGCCAATAGTTAGCGCGTTCTCTTTAAACATGGGTATTTTGTATCACGTGATCAATTGAGCTTAGGGATTATTCGTAGTCTTTTTACCTTAGGAATCCTCACCTGAAAAGTGTATGTGCGGGATCACATTGTCTGTGTGCACGAAGTTGTAAAGGTGTTTGCCTGTCGTACGGATTTCATGTTTCTTACCAGAAATAAACTGTGTTGTGATTTTGAATGAGTCTCGCCCATATTACATATACGTTCGTGTATAATTGTACGTGTTATATACACCTATATGTAAGTTCAAAAAGATATTTTTGAACATTTTGGGGATATTATTTTGCTGATAAACTGAATAGTATATTTTGGGAGAATATTTTTTATTTGGACGTCGAATTTTCATAAATAATTGGCGAATTTCTAAATTTAAATTTAGTTTTAATAACTTTAATAAATTCAAAATTTAAAACGAATACCCAGATTTATATTAAAGCATATTAGTGGCGTTTGGTAAATATTTCGTAAGAATCTATACCAAGCTTAGTTTCTAGAAGCATTTTAAAAAATAAGAAAATTTATTAAAAAAAGGTAATTTTTAAACACATTGGATTTTATAATTAAATAAATATGTTTTTCAAATTTTCCTTATTTCTACTCGGGGCGAACCGTCCTCATTCGGACCCCATTGTCCTCTCAGTGCGGCTCCCTTAAGTGTGATGTGCGTGTGGCAAATGCCACCTTTGCCACGCTCTAGTTACGTCTCTGCATGCCTATATCAGATTTTAATTTAATTTTAATTTCTATAATACACTATTATTATTTGATCCTTTGACTTTAATAAGCAGTCAAATCCTTCTTATTTTATTTTAAACTTGTTATTATACGTATGAATAAACTTTGCTTTTAATGTAGAGTTTATGATCAGTTTCTAGTTTGAATTTTCCATCGCAAATCAGTTTCTAATTTTCATGCAAAAATATTTTTTGGGGGATACTACCTACTCAAATATTTACTTGAAAAGAATTTTTTAAATCTCCTGAATTACAGCACAAATTTGATAAATTTCGTAAATCATACGTTCGCACTCACAAAATTCTCGAACTTTTTTCAATTACTTTCAGATTATTTTCTCCCCGTGAAACAATTTTCTATTATTTTTCATATTGATATTTTTTGGAGGTTTATATTCTATTATTTTTAAGATTATATCTTTCAGACGAAAGTAAAAATAGTGATTTTTTAAAGATACATATATTTTCAGATTATTATTTTATTTAATTTTCATTTATATATTTGTTATTATAATTTATTATTTTAGATAATTTATAATTATTATGTTTTATTGATTATTTTTTGAAAGATTAATAATTTTTAGATTTTTTAAAGTTATAAATATTAAAGTTTCTACACACACTACCTACACACACACACATACACACACACACACACACACACACACATATATATATATATATATATATATATATATATATATATATATATATGCATATATATATATACATATATATATATATATATATATATATATATATATATATATATATATATATATATATATATATATATATATATATATATATGTATATATATATATATATATATATATGTATATATATATATATATGTATATATATATATATATATATATATGTATATATATATATGTATATATATATGTATGTATATATGTATGTATATATATATATATATATATATGTATATATATATATATATATATATATATATATATATATATATATATATATATATATATATATATATATATATATATATATATATATATATAACTGTTAAGAAAAAACACTAAGGTATATCAAAAGAGTTGTTATGTTATTAAACTTCGTGGCACGAAAAACTTACGAATTTCATAATATATACAAATAATTATTTCTTTGAAGTCTGCATATGTAATACAGCAATGTATTACACATATATGTACTTATAGATTGGTTTTTATAGGTTATAATAATTACTTACATATCTTAGTTTTGTTTTCGGAACTGTTAAGAAAGGACACTAAAATATATGAAAACAAATGTTATATTATTAAACTTCATGGCATTAAGAAAGCCTACGAATTTCATAATATAGACAAATAATTATTTCTTTAATGTCTGCATGTATTACACATGTAACCACTTACAGATTGCTTTTTATAGGTTATAATAATTACATATCTTAGTTTCGTTTTGTTTCCGGAACTGTTAAGAAAGGGCACTAAAATATAACAAAACAGTTGCCATATTATTAAACTTCATGGCACAAGTAAAGCATACGAATTTCCGATTAACGAAAAGAATTTTAAAAACGAAATTACCCTCTAAACATTCTTTGATAGAGTTTCTGATTTTCTTAAATTACCCAAAGGAATCAATGAATAGGAGACTCGAAGGTCAAGCTGCGTTGATTAATAAGAAATAAGAAAGTTAAGCGTTTTCAATAAGTATGATACCTATCAGAAGAACCGCTTTTGTTCATAATTCATTTGTATAAACACTTCGCTGATAAAAAAAAAGGGAAAAATAAATGTGGCCTAGCAAATTGTAGCTATGGTTCTAAAAGTTGCCTTCCTTCGTACCGATGTTAATCTCGACATGGGTAATAAAATATTTAAAGCGTTAAATCATCCATAAAAATGCGAGAGCAACTCGCTCCAATAAAATCCTTTTTAAACATCAACTGATACTACGGTTAGATAATGGCACAGCACTTCTGATAGTTAAAAAAAAAAGGCAGAAAGGGAAGGAGAAATAAATAAATATGAAATGTAAGAATAAAATAGCCGCCTTGTATAAGTTCATTCAACTTATTTTAAGTACAGTGTTTTCGCCTGATTTATACCTGTGTAATTGAAATCATATCTTTCGCTGAAGGGCAGATATATTTATGACTGTAAGGCGGGAACAAAAAACTGTTTCGTTGTATTCCGATGGTCACGAAATATTTGTATTCTTACAAGATGGCGTCTACTGACACTGGAAGATTTATCGCTGAGAAGTGGAATAGTGCATACAGATCGCGCATGCGTCAAAGGCGGTTTAAACCGAGATTGCTGTTAATTATGATATATTGCCGGTATTATTCTACAAGCTTCTTTCACACCACAAACGGCGTTAGAATCGGCGCAGATTGATTTGGATTCGAACACTGCAGTTTATTTGAATCAATCAGAAAAAGTCACTCATGAACGTCAAATTATGAAAGCTGAAACAGATCCTTTGAGCTAAAATAATGATAAAAGAGGAAGGTAAAATTTGCTTGTAATTCATCCGGAGAATGTTCAAAGACATCCTAGAAGATATGCAGGGATGATTGAATTTAAATACTCAATGAATCTTCCTGTCCGGATGTGTTCACAGCTATAATTACAGTCAGAGGAATTAAACAAATAAATTTTCAGTGGGATTCATTTTACCTACGGAATTCTCATGTTGGAAATCGAAATTAGGTAAGCTATACTGGTTGACCTTCGAATCGATTTTGTTTTATGCGTGTTCTAGAGTATTCAAAACAAAATATCACGAGTCTGGTGTATTGTTTTCTTGTTGCCAGATTCCAATTTGATACAGAGTTCTTTTATTCTGGCTGTTGCCAGATACATTACAATTTTTTTTTTCTTGTTAAAAATTTTAGACACAGTATTTATTTCAAAAAAGAGTAATATTCGTTTCTATAATAATATTTTTAAGGTAATGTGGCGTTTATTCATAGATAAACAGATTAATTGGGAGAGAGAATAAAAATTAGTTTCGAGGAAAATTTGACAAAATGGAAAACTGAACAATTGCAAGCTTATTTTTTGTAGATAATCTTAGGAAAATGTTTTAAATTTCATCTTTCAAAGGTGGCATACAAAATTTTCAAGCTTTAATGTCGGTTAATATTAGTAAATTCTACTTTTTCGAGAAAATTTTAAGTAACAGCTTGATGGCAAGTACAGTTACGAAAAAACGAATTAAAAATATATTTAGACATTTGTAAATACTTTTGAAAATTTATATTATAGAAGCGGTTAATCCCATCATGATATAATGACCATAAAGCGACTTTTATTATTTCGTATCTGTATACTTCGAAGGAAACTTAGCAGAATCGCAAAATCATATTTCATGGACTAAAGAAAAACATTTTAAGAACCTTGTTATTTCAACTGAAACAGAAGTTCCTGCGTTTTTAAAGGCTATGATGTCGAAGTTTTTAATAAAAAGGACATTTTTGTTCCGTAAAGATAACAGTGGATCAAAAGCATTGAATAAAGGCAGTGGTTAACTGATCATATGACAGAAAGTAGGTTTTATTCCAAGAACTAAACTGGAGTGCACAGTAACTAGTATTTAACAATTTAAAGTCCAGTAATTCTGGCGATTACATATCGATGAATATCTTAAATCTAAGTTGTTATAGACTGCACAAAATAAAATAAATGAAGTAAAATAATGCAAACCTAATTATTTAAACCAAATCTTAGCACGCTGTTATCAGTACTAAAGGAAGTTCAGTAAAATATTGATCTCGGGGTTTGAGTATTTTGATTAGGCAATGCATATAGACAGATATGTGTAAGTGTGCTCGTATCAGAGAAAGAGATAATGATGTAATGTTTATGTATATCTCAACTCTTTCCAAATAAAAATTGAAAAAAAAAATGCAACGTTTAAAACGTATTTCATAACGTATAAATAAAACGTATTTAAGATTTTTTTAAAGCATACTAAAGATTTTCACCAAATATATTTCCCACAATAAAAAAAATTAAAATGAGATCTTTTATACTATTGCATATTATCCCGGGTAAAGTTCTTTAAACAAGTGTTCAATCTCCAACTGATAATAATTTAACTTTTTTTTTCTATAGCTCAATTTAA
>CM063504.1:19131906-19139406 GCA_032207245.1 Pardosa pseudoannulata | reverse complement strand
TTATTAATTACATAATTTAATCATGTAGAAACTTATTTATAATGAATTCCCAAGGTATTTAATATCTGTTTCTGAAAACAGCATTGGGATTTCAAAAGTGCACTTTTTTTCTATATAAATAGAATTTTCTTTTTAGGGAAAGTAATTTCAACTCCCCCTTATGTATAATTTAAATTTCAAAATAAGAAAATGACTTACGTGGGAATTTCAGCTTCTTAATACCATACACGAAAACAAATTGTACTTACCTAAAAGAAAGAAAAAAAATCATTTATAAACAAGAAATTATTCACTTACATATTAAAAGTTAGATAAAAATATTTTTTCTTTTAAATCTTGAGGCATGTAAAAGAGTATTTCTACAAAAAAAGCGATTCCATAATCAGATTTCTGGCACATGTCTAAACAAAATATTGACAAGTAAACAAGTTTATTAATTATGAGAACTTTCACAATTTTAACAAGAGAAAAAAATAACCACTGTATGATTAAAAATATTTCTCATATGAACAACATCAAGGAACAAAAATTAACAACAAACAACCAGATTCCTGGATTTTCAAACATGATATATTGCAAAGAATAAATAAATTTACAGACGTTTCCTCTGAAAGCAAAGTAACAGAAGGTAATTTTGCTCCATCTTTTTTTGTTCGTGTATGTTGCTGTAATAAAGTTATTTAAAGAACAAAGAATAAAATCCTGATAGCTGTAATTTCTACCAAATGTCGACAAACCGAATGTTAAATCGAATACATTTTTTATGATATAGAATTGTTTCAAATATTCAATTTAATTTCGAAACATTTCCTCCTAAAGTAGTAATCGGCAAATATGATGTGTGGGACAAGCCAAAAATTTTTAGGGGGCACAGTATAGTGAGATAATGAAGTAGAAATAGCAGAATTTTTTACTTATATAGAACTTAGTAAATTATTAATTTTAGAAATTTTGTACAAAATGTAAACTCTATTTCATATTTTAATCCAAACCAATATTTATTAATATAACTTTAAATGTCATCAAATGTCATCAACACACTATCGCACCCTCCTCCTTAATTTTTTTTGTTTTATATTTAGATTATTGCTTAGTAAAATGGTTCTTATTTTGTTTATAGACTACTTATAATTTTATATACGTCATATAAGTCATATTTATATCGTATTTTATCGAATGACATAACAATAAATTTCTGTAGAGCCTCTATATATATCAAGTTATATATTGTCTGAAGCACTCAAAGTTAACCAAGTAAAGATGAAGCTTCATATTTTATTTAGAATATAATTGATTATTTTGATTGTAATGAATGGTGTAAAATTTTACGAAGGTCTAACAAAACTGCATATTTTTATTTAAATTTTTTACACAGATAGAAGAATTAATTTACTACTAGAAATCGGTAATTAATAAATTACTGATTATGTCATACTGTTTTCGAATTTTTTTTTGTCGTTTAAAATATGTAAGATTGTGAGACCCTCTCGATATTTTTTTAAAAATTTTCGTAGTAATTCATAAAACTACTTTAAATTCATCTGGTAAAACCTGGAACGTGAATTAAAGACACTCCATAATTTACCAGGCAAATTTAAACCTGATAAAAACTTAGAATAAATTCAAAGACATAGTGTAGTTGCAAATATATTTCAAGATGCAATAAAGTTACGTACAACATTGTTAATCCATTTTAGGACGTATTTATGTATATATGCATAAGACTAAGTATATACTTTGTATTTTTGTGTGCAATGAGATTAGAAGGTCACTGCACTTTGGACCCTTTCCGAAAAAAATTCTCGCTACGTCACTGGTAAAAATTGTATGCAAATTGTGTTGCTTTTCTCGTTAAACTGTATAAGGCAACTGAAATTTATTGTAAAAAAGAAAATACATTTGAAAAAAAGATTTCTAGTAATATCAATTATTTAAGTTACACTAGATCTGTTTGTTAACTGTTTGTTTACTTTTGTGTTTCTGTATCCCTGAATTATTCTTCAATAAAGTATGATGGATGTAGTTCCTACCCATTTGCCTTTGGCTGCTAAAAACATTGTTGGCAGCAAACTTGATAAAATTCAGCAGTAATTACAAAATTTCAACATACTATGATTATTCGTTATTCTTTTTGGTTTTGCTAAGAATATACATAAATGGTTAAATTAGTTAAAATGCTTGCAAGGG
Source organism: Pardosa pseudoannulata (assembly GCA_032207245.1). Taxonomy (NCBI): domain Eukaryota; kingdom Metazoa; phylum Arthropoda; class Arachnida; order Araneae; family Lycosidae; genus Pardosa; species Pardosa pseudoannulata. Next base: position 19,137,219 of record CM063504.1, on the reverse strand, counting down.
TGGACAAAATGGATATTTAAAATTCCGAAGTTTCCTTGTACCTACGGAGAGGTGTAATGCTGTTATTAGTCAAAAATAATGCAATCATAGTAGACATGGGTATATGTTCGTTGAAATTTGAACAGGGACGGTTTTCGCGATTACAATACTTCCTTTATTTCGTAAAACGAAAGCATTTGGTTAATATGCAGGGACTGTCAACAAATTTATGGAATCTTGTTGAATTACTCCGTTTTCATGGAAAGGTTTTGTGTTTTGATTAAAAATTCTTTTTTTAAAGTTTTAGCATTATATATATATATATATATATATATATATATATATATATATATATATATATATATATACCTATCAGTTTGAAAACATAAAAATGATAATTTAGGGGTTGAAGAGTAGAAAAAGCAGCGCACTTCTTAATCCAGGCTCCTGAATCACTAATAACTCCATATAAAAGCGCTTGATGCGTAAGGAATAAGACAGAACGTCTTAAGGTAGGGTCGCTAGTGAATCCACGCTGAGCAAGCCTCTTTTGTTAGCCTATGCCCACCAACTGACCGACTCCACGTTTGATGTTTGTATGTGAAACTGTGTAATCAGATGTTTGAATTGTCATAAGTGTGACACAGATATACATATATATATATATATATATATATATATATATATATATATATATATATATATATATATATATATATATATATCTATATAATATATATATATATATATATATATATATATATATATATATATATATATATATATATATATATATATACTTCTAAAACCTACTATATATTTATATATTTTGCATCTCATATAACATCATTACCTCTGTTTCTAACAAAAATACAATTAAAAATTGTATATTTCCAAAACTGAGCTTTAAGATCGCTTGACATGTGTTAATTGTAACAAAATGTTACCATGTTACTAAAACGAAGTTTGAAAAATAAATGAAACTTTTAATACAACGCTGCTTCCTTTACTCTAACAGGTGTTTCTTTTTAACCGGAATTAAACAGGCGTGTATATTTGCCTGTTTTTGATATGTAATATATGATGTTATGACAGAACTTTTTTCTCACATGAAGCCTGCAGGGTAATTTTTATTAATTTTTATTAATTTTTATTATCATCCGGTTTTTTGTTAATTATCCGTAACTAGACCTTTATGGTTCGCAACCTAAATCATACATTATACTTTTACCTCTCAACTCTACTCGCTCATGACCCCACGGCATCGACGTGTCCAATCGGCCGTATCGAAATGGCTAATATCGACGTACCAGACTTTTCCCCTCTGGAGAAAGGGGGAACAAAATAAGAAAACAAAGAATAGTGAAGTGAAATAAAAACAGCAAGAGAGAGTGTATTTTTTGTTTAATTCGTCACACCTCATTCTACAAGTTGCGCGCAGCGAGGAACCCTCTAAACCTGCCACTTTGCTTATTAGCTACGGCAAGGGTTGCAGGAAATTACACGAATTAGAAAAGAAAAAGAAGAGTAAATCCCACTCTATTAAACTCATCGCTGCGGTTTAGACAGATGAACAGAAATTCGTGGAAGGACAGTTGAAAATGTTAGATTGCAACGTGTATTATTAAAGTGCTCAGCCTTAATGATCGAAGTGGAATCAATATCCTAGCATAAAATATGCTTTGTATATTATACTAAGCTATAAAAAGTATATATTTCAAGTTATTGATGAACTGTTAATTGAAAAATATACTTTTATTGAGAATTAAAAAATACTAGTTTCTCTTGCATGGATTTCGCAATCCAGCTATAGAAAGTGTTGCTTATTAGCTACATCACAGAAAAAAAGGAAGTAAAAACTGCTTGCGCAACAGCCCCCTACGGTGGGAATCTCCGCTTCCTTAACAAGGACCTTGGGGGTGCGAAGCATATGTTCCAGTTAGGTGGTAAACCTTAAGCGGAAAGCTACATCACAGGCTGCAGGAAATTTAAAAAAATTAGAAAAGAAAAAGCGTATATCCTACTTTCTAAAATTCATCCCTACGGCTAAGGCAGATGAGCAAAACCTTGTGGAGAGACAGTTGTAAATGCCAAATGTTGGATTCCATTGTGTACCGTTAAAGGCTCAGCCTTAATAATCGAAAGGGAAATCAGTATCCTAGCATAAAGCATGTCTTGCGTTATATACTAAGTTATAAAAAGTAAAAGTATATATTTCAAGTTATTGAAGAACTGTTAATTGCAAAATATACTTTTTTTTGGGAATTAGAAAATTCTTTCTCTTGCATGGATTTCGAAATCAAGCTATAGAAAGGGTTGCTTATTTGCTACATCGCAGATTGCAGGAAATTACAAAAATTAGAGAAGATAAAGAGTATATCCTACTTTATTACATTCATCAGATGAGCCAAAACTTGTAGAGAGACAGTAGTAAATGCCAAATGTTGGATTCCATTATGTATCGTTAAAGGCTTAGCCTTAAGAATCAAAAAAGAAATCAGTATCCTAGCATAAAATATGCCTTGCGTTGTATACTAAGTTATAAAAAGTAGAAGTATATATTTCAAGTTATTAAAGAACTGTTAATTGCAAAATACAATTTTTTTTTTTGAGAATTAGAAAATACTTTCTCTTGCATGGATTTCGAAATTAAGCTATAGAAAGGGTTACTTATTAGCTACATCGCAGACTGTAAGAAATTACAAAAATTAGAAAAAAAAGTATATCTTACGTTATTAAATTCATATCTACGGTTTAGACAGATTAGTAAAAACTTCTAGAGAGACAGTTGTAAATCCCAAATGTTGGATTCCATTGTGTACCGTTAAAGGCTCAGCCTTAATAATCGAAAGGGAAATTAGTATCCTAGCATAAGGTATTCTTTGCATAGTATATTAAGTTATAAAAAGTAGAAAATTATATTTCAAGTTATTGAAGAACTGTTAATTGCAAAATATACGTTTTTTGAGAATTAGAAACCACTAGTTTCTCTTGCATGGATTTCACAATCAAGTTATAGAAAGGGTTGCTTATTATCTACATTCCAGACTGCAGGAAATTACAAAAATGAGAAAAGGAAAAGAATGTATCCCATTCTCTCAAATTCATCGCTACGGTTTAGACAGATAGCAAAAATTTTTAGAGAGATTGTGAATGTTAACTGTTTGATTCCATGGTGTACCGTTAAAGACCAGCCTTAATGATTGAAAGGAAATCAGTGTTTTACTAAAAGAATACACCTTGCATAGTAAACTACGTTATAAAATGTAGAAGCATATATTTCAGATTATTGAAAAACTGTTAGTTGCAAAATATACTTTTTTGAGGATGAGAAAACTCCAATTTCCCATGCATGATTTCGATGTGAAACTACAGGAGGGGTTGCTAATTAGCTGCGCAAGGGTTGCAGGAAATTACATGAATTAAAAGAGAAAAAGAATAGTACAATCCCACTCTATTAAATTCACCTCTGCGGTTTAGGCAGATGAACAAAAACTGGTATATGTATTATAAACACTGATGTGCATATGCATAAAGGATAAATATTATAAAAAAGTAATTTATTAAAAACAGCTTCAATATTTACACACCTTCCATAAGAGTTTTAGATAGATCTAGTGCGATTACAACCGAATTTTTATCCTGGTTGAGAAATGTTCTATATTAATATAGAGCTAAAAGAAGAACGCAATACTGTTTCATATTGATTTAAACGAATACAAGAATAAAAAACAATCTCTACGACAAAGCCAAAATTACAATTAAAAGACGAAATGGATGTTTTCAGATAGCCAAGTTTTTTAGGCATAAAAAGAAATGATTAGATTAGAATTTATTCCTTCTAAAACAAAGATTTGTTTGCCAGAAGCTTTAATAGTACTTTGTTAGTATTATAACTTATACTTTATATATGTTATAATACTAATAAATTAAAAAATGGATGTTTGGGCAGTTTCTTGAACACATTAAAAGTAAGTGACAAGTATTACAAATATATAGTATTACAAATATATAGTATAATAAAATTAGAATAAACATATTTAACTAAAATGTACTTGGAAACGTATTTGAAGATGATTTACCGTGTATTCGGATTTAAACGTTAAAGATACAGTGGACTCCGCTTAATGTGATCGCGGTTAATGTTATCAGTCGCTTATTGTTATCGAAATCACTCGGTCCCGATTTCTTCTATTCATTTGTATGTTAAAATTATCACTTTATGGGATCGTTACATCGGTTAATGTTATCAGTTTTCGAACCTCATTTTAACTGGCAAATAAATATTCACAATGTATTCAGAAGGAACCTATTGTTTTTTTCCCTTCGATGTTGTTCAAATTTTCGAGAATTCTCCCTCTTCCACCTAGAGAAATGAGGAATGAACAAAGGAAAGGGGGTTTAATTATCCATCCCTGGAATTTTTCAAAAATACGCACACCCTGCTGGTGGCCAGTGTTTTGCAGATAAGCAGAAGGCAACACATTCTTATCGGAACTGAGAAGGAGTGTATTCACATTTTATGCTTTGCTCGCCTTCATGCAGCTTGTCGATATGGAAGCCAGAAAGCGAAATGATTTAACTTTAAAAAAAAAAAAAAGATCGAAATTTTAAATCTATGACAGGTTGATTATGATTCGAACAATTCATCAATGAATTTTTAGAAAAATTATAGACAGTCAAAATTTAACATTTTTTAAAATTATGTATACAATTCTTATGTTTTAAAGAATAATATACAGTACATAAATAGTTCATGTCTGTAATTTAGTTCATGTGAATTAAAGGGGATGGGGGATTTATCTAATTATGCATATCGTTTATTGTTATCAATCGGTTATTGATATCAAAATCACGGTGTCCCAAACTGATCACATTAAGCGGAGTGCACTGTTATCTTATACTCTAAGCACTATTTTCAATCATAAGCCATTTTCAAGATTTAAGTGACTCATTATTCATTTTTATATACTGACTGTACAAGTTTTTACATATTGTGAATAGTTCATATTTTTTAATCGTTATAAAGTCCAGCGTTTGCTGCCAGTCGAATTTGTCCGTTACTAGAATAGTGGCTTGAAATTTGTGTAATCATTAGTACATAAATTAGATTGCTTCATTATTTTGTAGAGGAATATTGAAGCGGAACAAACTAATCGTCAACATGAGCCTTTGATCAAAACGTTTTTATTAAAAGACTAATAGTTAAATAAAGAGTAAAAAGGTAAAGTATCAGAACGCCACATTTTTTTTTAGAAAATATCCTAATTTAAGATCTCTAGATTTTTTCCTTCTATTTTGGGAATTTTAAGCCCGTTGGATATATTTTTACTC
>CM063504.1:19096906-19126906 GCA_032207245.1 Pardosa pseudoannulata | reverse complement strand
TGACGTAAATTATTTGTTGTATGGAAACTGTGTTATTGGAAACTTATAATTGAAATGCGTTCTATGGAAAACACGTTATTAGAAACTTAGAAATGAGACAAATCAGTTAAATGTATCATATTATATATATATATATATATATATATATATATATATATATATATACATATACATACACATACATATATACATACATATATATACATTATATACATGCATATATATATACATATATATATATACATACACATATATATACATACATATACATACATATACATATACATACACACACACACACACACACACACACACACACACACATATATATATATATATATATATATATATATATATATATATATATATATATATATATATATATATAAAGAAAAGTGCAGAATTGATAGAAATTAAACGAATTCGTACTGCGCTACATAGAATTTCAGAAATAAGTAAATGGTAGGCCAATCGGAATTATTCAGACTTACATAAAAAGTAGATTCTCAAAGCATCAAGTTGTGACTGATTGTATTAATAAAATTTTATGATAGAAATGGCTGTAAATTTCCAAATTTTTACGTATTTGAATTTATGTTTAATGATAATACATAGTTAATATAATACAATTTATTTTTCCATCCGTTTGAGTTAGAATGTATAAGAAGACCACGTTAAAGGAGAGCTGTCGCATTTTTGCTCCGCTTTATATGGAAATGATGTTATAAAAACACCCCGTTATAGGAGACTAGCATTAAAATTTAAGAAAATTATTCTGAATGTCAAATCTCTTCATTGCAGTAAGTTTGAAAACTCCTTTTCTTCCAATAATGAATTTGCTAACCTGTGCGCATTGAAAAAACAACAGATTAATTTTATAATTTCTTTCCTTGAGATAAAAAAAGATGATTTTTCGATTGCTAGCAAAATTTTTAAACCGATTTGTTTCGGTTCAGCTTGGGGAATTATAAGGCCATTAATCGGTTCAAATATGTTCATTATCACGCCAGAAATCCAAAGATATTTTATCAAGAAAATGAATTGTAAATTAATTGCAGGCATGTACAGGTAAGACGTTTAGACTCCTTTAATTTCTCTAGGAGAAATTCAGCTAGTTTAAACTTGGCAGGAGATCTCTCCCTATTTCAGCCAATTTAAAAAAAATATTTAGAACGTAAAATAAGTAAAATTAAATTTCAAACTAGAAACTTTTTCTAAAATAAAGCTCAGCAAACCAATAACTTTCTGTAAACCCTTCTAAACTTTTCTCTTTTATTTAAACTTGTTACACCGTGTGACAGATTGCCACAAATTATCGATCTGTAAAAATCTTATTTACCTGAAGTTAAGAAGTTATTAAACTTCTAGCAAAAGTTTAGGATAATATTTTTGGGGTGTTATTGATGTTATTTCATATTTTTTTAAAATTTAAATTTTAATCAGTTCAAAAGGTACTTTCATGTTTTAGTTGTACATTTATATTAAACGACGGAATTTGGAATTATAATTTTTATTGATTTAAAAGATGTTTGCAAATAAATAAATCTTAGAAAGATCATGGAGACTGTGGAACCTTTAAAAATAAGCTGCAACTTTAATAGACTCCTTTATAGATTTATTTGAGGCATATTATATTTCAGATAGCATTAAGCCTGTGTAAATTTTTAATGCAATGCAATGGATTAGTAAAAGGTCGAGAATGCTGTATTATGAATTTCAAAGCAAAACATGTACCAATATATTGATTTTATAATAAGTATAAGAGAAGTAAATCTTAGAGTGATATTTGTTTTTCAACTACCAAATGAATGACCTCATAGGTCAATGGCACGATTAAGGTCAGATATCAATAATAAAGATTACGATTGGGCTTATTCCAACGGTGCAGTTATGTTGATATTAGACACCTGGTTTGAGCTTTCGTTTGCCGTAAGCGCTGATCTACTTTTGTTGTTACATGAAGCTACTAAGTCCGAGGCATTATGCTTAATGCTACACAACTATGGCTACGAAAGGCATCATCTTTGCACTATATTAAAAACCTGGAATTTGTGAATACTGTTAAGTAGTATAGATAGGAAATGCTAATATCAAAAACACAAAGCTCTTCAGTTATCACTGAACGCTTGGTTATAAGAACCGAGAACTGACTAACAAATTGAGAGCTATTTACTCCTTTATATAGTAGGAGAATGTTCTGGAATACTATTCCAGAACAGTAAAGAATATTCTAGTAACTTCTACAACTGAAATAAAAATAAAAATATAAGAGATGATTAAATTAAAATTCCTCAATGCTATTTACTCCTTTATATAGTAGGAGAATGTTCTGGAATACTATTACGGAACAGTAAAGAATATTCTAGTAACGTCTACAACTAAAATTAAGATAAAAATATACGAGATGATTAAATTAAAATTCCTCAATACTAATTGCGAGAATTCAAATTGAAGACCTCTTGCTCCGAATTCCAATGCCTTGTCTCGTTGCCAGACCAGCCTATACAAAGAAGAATGACAATACTTTAAAATCGATTTTAGATGGAAGTAACATATTTTGGGGATGTAATTCCTCCTTTGTCAATTTTTAAGAGGTTTTATGCTTAAACTTCGTATGATAAACAACGGCAGTTGATGTTTTCAATGAACTTAAAAGACCAGATTTAATCCCATAGTTTAAGAGATCTAATGAAAGGAGATCCATAGAATATTGAGTATGTCATTGACAAATACTGAAAAGTCACATGTGATCACATGCAGCCACAATTTTAATTAGTAAATTTAATTACTAGCGAGCCATTTGAAGGATATTCGATGGATATCCTTCAAATGGTATGTGTGTGATTTACGGATATACGTATAGGTGGATCACATACATGTAAAATGCTGAAATTGGAGGGATAAAAAAAAAAGAAAAAAAAATCATTCAGTACATTTATTTTCAAAATGAAAAATAGCTCTAAACGCTATGGGAGTAACTGGTACAGAGTTAAACGATATATCCTCGATCTTCCCTTTAATTTTCCATACGCCCCTTCCTTCACTGCCAGTAAATCACGTAAAAATCAAGCGCAACTCTAACCTCAGTCGTGGTGTTTCTATTAAATGATGACAATAGGCATCGGTAGCGCCCTTTCGAAGGAAAGGAAGGGGGAGTCGGGGTTGACCATCCGGATTAGGATAAAAAAAAGAATGATAAACCTAACAGTTTCACCCTGCACTCGATAATAACCCGGGCCACAACTCCTAAACTTTCATTTTCTTTCTTTTTTTAATGCGGTATATTTGGGAAGAAAGTTGGACGCTACAACACCCATATACTGTGTATAATATCCGAGAGCGTTTTGCTCCGCACAGGGGCCCCCTGTTATAAAAACCACGCCCGGACAGAGAAGACAGCTGCTCAGAATTTGAGTAATAGATGGTAGGAGGGTGGCAGCAGGGCGCTAGATGCCAGGTTCCGTCTTGAAGAGGTGTAAGACGCTTGTCAAGCAGACTGCCATGCTGCTTTAGGGTTGCTGGAGTTCGGAGGAAGGTTGACAGCCAAAACATGTCGCCAATCGGAGGAATTAACATTAAAGTGGAAAATAACGGGTTTGCAGCAACGGATGTGTTATTGTTTGACAAAACAAACACCTGCGATGTTTTTGTTATTTTTCAGAAGTCAAAACACATCATTACATGACAAAATGACAGGTCTCATAGTCAAGTATTCAAATGTAAACACGGAAAAACAGACTTGTTAGACGTTGATTATGCGTTCACCGCTCAATAGGTTTTTGGTGAACTTATACAGATAATTGCCAAAGAATACACTAACTTTCTCCCCATTGTATTATAGTTTTAATTTTAAGACATATTTTTCTCTTCTATAATATAATTTTCTCCCAGTTAGTCATGCTGCTTTGGAAGAAAAAGGAATAAATTAAAAGTTAAAAACAAATATTTGCTTTGATGTTTTCGTTATCGTTAAAAAATCAAAACCATGACAAAATAAAATGCCCTATATTCGAGTGTTCAAATGTATATACAGGAAATCAAACATATTAAAAGTTATTGAATGGTAGAAAAACCTTTAAATATTTTATAGAATGGCTATGCATAATTTTCAAAGAAAATTACACTAATCTTCTCAAAATTCTACTATTATGATTGCTTACTAATTTTTTTACACGCATTCTTATGCTCCATAATTTAATTTTATTCCGATTGGTCGTGTTGATTTGAAAAAATCATTTCACTCAAGAGCATTTCCCTGTGAGGTATAGTATTTTAAAATTCCTTACACTTAAATTTACCGTTGTTATTGTAACAAAATGAGAACAACGGTTAGGAGAATTAAAAAATAACGAATGAGCACTTTTTCCCATTACTTTTCTCTGTCCGATAATATTTTAGCGGAAAAGTTTAAATCTAATAATTAAGAAAATTTTTCATAACCAGCGTAACTTAGTCAAAAATATAGATTCACAAATTCGTATAATTTGAATTTATGTGTGTATGTGTGTATTATATTAAAAGTGTAACACAAATTCAACTAAATAAATTATCCTAATTTTAATTCCGTATAGTTACGAAGAAAAGAATCTCAATTTAAGAGTGCAGTCTTTTCTATTTTCCCCATTAGTAAAATCTTAACTTCCAATTTTTATTCCTTTTCCATGTCCAAACTCATGGAACCTCGGATCCGTGTTGTGCGATTCAAACCATCAGCGCTGATTTTGTAATTTTAAGTTACGAAATGGTGGGCCAATAAACCAGAAAGATAGCTGAATTAACTAATTTGTATGGGAATGCGTGACTGTTTCGCTTGAAGGTTGAAGTATGTATTAGTTTTCTGCCAAAATATTTAGTTGTCGAACGTATGCAGCACAGTCGCTCAAAGTTTTAGCTTGAAACAACATAAATTTTGAAAAGTTATCGGATGTTGACTGACTTCTTGGATTTTCAACTGAAATAAGGACAAAATTGGACTGAAATTTTGCTAAGTCTAGTCACTAGCAAAACATATTTTGACTATTTTTATCTTAACATTTTCAATTACCTTTTAACAGTCACCGTAAGTTTAGAAGCCAATTGACGATTTATGCCTCAAGCCCGGCGATTTACCCCCCCCCCATATATATATATATATATATATATATATATATATATATATATATATATATATATATATATATATATATATATATATATATATATATATATAACTTTGATTAACCGTTTGCTTACATATAAAAGGATTACAGCTTCTGAACATAGAATAGATATTTTTGTACTTTAAGGATTTTACATCCCTTTAATCTGCTGTCTGTCAAGAGTTAACTTAATAAAATCTTTCTTAATTACTTATTTTGCAACTGGTTTTTATCAAGCATTCTATAAGTTTCTGTTTAGTCATCTAGTTTATTTAAAGTTTATTTGTTAAAGTGACACAAAATTTTATTCCTGAAAATGTTAAAATTAAAAATAGCGGTCTTTGAAATTCATGTGGGTAGTGTTTATCCTTAATGAAAAGAATTGTAACACACTATTATCGTCCTATGATAAAACCTAATTCTTAAAAATCTACATTGTGATTGTTAAATATGATGCCAAAGGAGTAGCAGATTCAATTTAGAATACATTTTCCCGTTGAAAAATATGTGGATTTGTCGTGTAATAGCGAAAAACTTTTACTGATTAAAGGCCTTGTCACAAATCAACCTTCACTTAAACAAATCGGTTGAACATATTTCTCTGTAACAGAAATCTACACATTCTACATCGGCAAAAGAAATCACAAACTAACAGATATAGGTTGAAATGTGATAAGGCCTTTAATATTCTGTTTGTGCTGCGAAAATGATTATTTTTATTTTGAGAAGTACATTGTGTACGAGCAATAGATACAATTTAAAATCTATTACAAATTTTGGGATAAAAATAAAATTTTACTTTGCAGAATCTTAAGTACCATACTAGAGCGCACAGTAACTAGTAATTTAACTCTTTAATGTACGAATAAGTATGGCGATTAGATATTAATGCATATTTTAAATTTAAGTTTTTATAGACTGCACAAAATAAAATAAATATGAAGCTTAAACAACTTTGAATACTACAGCACGTCACTATACTGTTGTTCCATAAAGGTAACAGTAGATCAAAAACATAGAATCAAAGCAGCGATCAACAGATCGTATGGCAGTAAATAGACTTTATTCTACTAAAACTAAGACATTGCTTTCCCGTAAGCCCGATATACTAACAGTCTCAGCAAAAACGTTATGCATAGAACTATTGAAAATGCTTATGAATAGGGCATATCAATAGGCAAAATTCCAATTTATATCTGGAACATTAGATTTCGTTTACCGTGTTATCAAAACATTCGTAAATAGACATCTAAAGATTAGAAAATTTTATGTGGAATAATTGTGTTTAATTTTGTTTTCACTTATGGAATGTATAGATTTTGAAGGAAAACTCATTAAAACGATATGGACACATCTTGGGTCCACAATTCAGGGATGATGATATTCTAATTCATCTGGAGAGCTATAATCACCATTTTACTACTCAGAAACTAATGAGAGCAGAACGTACTGTTCAACCCTCTAATGACTGAGTGATTTCAGCCGATTACATATAGATGCATATCTTAAATCTAACTTATAATGACAACTAACTTATGCTGCACAGAATAAAATAAATATGAAGATTAAACAACATTGAATACTATAGCACGTCACGTTAGTGTTCAGCTATAATTTTAAACATCATAGGATGCCATTTATGAAAAAGGAAAAACCTTGTAAAAAAAATTTACTTGATATTACATGCCAAATAATTACTGTAAAAGGGAGTTTTATAAGCAAAAGTAGGTTTATGTGCGCTTTTAAAAAAGTAATAAAGTGTCAATCCAAATAGAAATTATAAATAATAACAATTACTTGAAATTTTTGTAGATTATTTATACAATTGCGATCTATCTATTCTCAGAAGGAAAACACATTCTAAGAAAACAAATATTTTATAGAGGTATTTAAAAAGACATTAATAGTCTAATAACCTGGGACTAATTTTAAATTTACTAAAGGATATAAGCTTGTGTATTGTTTTATACAAATTCTAATCGAGCAAACAAAAAATTTACGTTTCAAATTTACAGGTACGAATGAAGTATTTTTAAACTCAAATGAAGAAATGATAGTGAGATACTAAACATTTTAAATAATTCAAATGATAGTAAAAAAATAAACAGAATAAGGCAGTTTCACGCAGTAGGGCACACCTCAACTTATGCCAATTCTGGCTTTAGTTTCAAACGGAAGGGAAGTTTATTGTTTGTCCATTGGCTGTTGTAAACATGAAAATGAATGGGAAGGGCATTATAGTAGTTCATTATGTTGCGACAAATTGCTCTATAAAATGCGTTCTGATTTTTACCACTCACATTATTATAATGAAAAAATAGCGCGTAATGTGCATTTTCTAAAACTCAAATTTATCATTCATTAAAGAAGCATAATTAATAAATATCTGTATAACACTTAAAAGATAGACGACAAGTTTTTCATCTACACATAATTGCCAATTTCCACCGAAAAATTAAACATGACATAACAATGATTAAATTTTAATTTAAAAAATAATTCAATTATAAATACTGCCAACAAAGCGATAGATTTGATTTTATGGCAGACTTATTTGAAAGACATAGGTGCTATGTGTGCGGGTGCAGGTATCTATCAGAGGTCAACGGGCCGACCCTGGAATTTGCTTTATGGTCTCATAACTGACTCTACAAGAGTCCATAAATCCATCGGACCCTGACAGTTGCACGTGATAGCCAAAATTATTTATATATCCCAATACATCGAAAAATAGTTAATTCTCTTCTTTTTTGTTTTATTTCCCCCCTTTTATTATGGCGTAATTTTTCTCGCCAAGTGATCCATTGATAGGCATAAAATATCTCACCGATAGCGGGTTATGCATATTAAGTTGGCCGGTTCTCCTTTCAGCTGAGCCTTTTTGGTGAGCGTGAGGTATTGAGAGACAGCCGTTTTATTTTAAGTCAAAAGAGTAAAAAGGGGGGCTATTGGCGAAGAAAAATGGCCATAACAAGCTGCTACGGATAATAAATGTTAAACGGCTGTATTTCGATACATCTAGAAATAGGATTTGGTTAAATCCTGATTCACTAGCAGGGATTATAGTTGTGGCCTCGTAATAATAATGTGATTTATTTCACTTTCTCCGTCATGGTGTTGTTCTTTTGCTTATTTAGACATATTTTACTCGGATTTTACGAACCCTTTAACGTTTAAGTTGGGAAAGAAATAAAGTATAACACAGGCTGCATTTATTTTGCTCACAAAAAATAAGCTTTAGCAAAGGCATCTGTACAGTGAATTTCGAACAATTGATCTTTTCATGGCGGATGTAGTTTGGGATGATGAATAGCTTTACTGGTTTTTCCACTGCTTACCAAACGGCGACTAGAGTTTTCTCCCATCTTTTGTATTAGGTCATAAATATCACCGCGAGTTCGCGAGGCTCCCTTAACGGAATAATTAGCTTTTCTTGAAAAATCTTTCAACAGATTTTATTTTGTAAAATATTTTATTACTTTATTGTTTTGGATTCAAGCATTGAGGTAATTTTTTTTTTCCTTTTTGGAGGGGAGGATGTTTAGGTTTGGTTTGGTTTGGAGCGCTACGGTTTGAAACACGAGGGCTAATGAGACCGGAACCTACTGCTTATAGCCAATTCCGAACGGCTGCGAACATCCCTGCCACAGTGGGAATCGAACCCCCAAACTCCGTTTCCGGAGGCCCCAATCATTTGGTTATCGTGGAAGGGAGAAGGGGGTTTGAGATCTAAGAAGATAGGTATCTACCGCTTAATTTCGATCGGCTACCAGACAGGTAATGATCGAATAGGCAGGGCTTTGCTTTTCTGATACCAGAGCCCAAGGGTTCGAATCCCTTTGCTATTAACTGACCGCGTTTATTCTTTATTCTTTAGATTGACGCCTCCAATTTTAAGACAAATGTTTAATGAATAATTAAAGCTTTACACCATACTCACTAAGTGCATGAATTGGTAATTTCAAAAACAACAAAATAATAATTTGGTGATTAAAAAATACAAATTAAATGTGCATGTAGGAATTTAAGCTTAAAATTACTAATTATAATAAATTTCATAATGTAATTAAAATTGATTCATTTTAATATAAGACTTTTAATTTGAAAATACACTGCACTCCTGGACAGTGTTTCGCTTTATTTTTGTCTTAACCTCAAATATTTTTTTTGATGTTCAAAATAAATAAAATATATATTAATATATGATAAAAGTGTGATTAATTTCTTTTTTAATGATATTCAGCGTATATGAATTCAAAAATTTATGTATTTTAAAGTAGATAAATTGTACATAAAAGGCATTACTTTAAAATACATAAAAGGAAAAATCTCTATTTAACAAATTTTCGATATAGCGAACCATTTTTGGGATTTAGTCACTTCGAGAAATAGAGGTCCGATTATATTACATTTACTGACATGCAAGGACATACCCCAAAATTAATTTTTGCTTGGGTTCCAGTTACTCAAGGTGAAAATTAAAAATTTTTTACTATTGGACGATTGATTAGCCTGTGATTATTTTCATACGCCATAATATCATTATGAAAAGTAGTTATATAGCACAAAAATTTATACAAACTTATTTAATTAACAGATGTAAATTTCTGTCTAAATAATATAATTTTGGGGGAAGGGAGATCTGGATCCATACAACCCTTCTTTGGGCTAACGCTTAATTTCTACCGGCTACCAGACAGCTAATGGTCGAATATGTAAGGCTCTGCTTTTCTGATACCAGAGCTCAAGGGTTCAAATCCCTTTGCTATTAGCTGACCGCGTTTATTCTCAAGATTGACACCTCCAATTTTAAGACAAATGTTTAAAGAATAATTAAAGCTTTACATCATACCCATTAAGTGAATGAATTGGTAATTTCAAAAACAACAATATAATAATTTTGTGATTAAAAAATACAAATTAAGTGTGCATGCAAGAATTTAGACTTAAAATTACTAATTATAATAAATTTCATAATGTAATTAAAATTGATTCATTTTAATATAAGACTTTTAATCTGAAAATACACTGCATTATCGGACAGTGTTTCGCTTTATTTTCTCCTCAATCATTTTTTATGGGTAAAATAAATAAAATAGATATTAATATATAATAAAAGTATGATTAATTTCTTTTTTTAATAATATTCAGTGTTTATGAATTCAAAAATTTATGTGCTTTAAAGTAGATAAATTTTACATAAAATGCATTACTTTACAGGACATAAAAGGCAAATCTCTATTTAACAAATTTTCCATATAGCGAACCATTTTTGGGATTTAGTCACTTCGAGACATAGAGGTCCGATTATATAACATTTACTTATATGCAATGACATACCCCAAAAATAATTTTTGCGTGGGTTTGACTTACTCAAGGTGAAAATTTAAAATTTTTTACTATTGGACGATTGATTAGCCTGTGATTATTTTCATACGCCATAAAATCATTGTAAATAGTAGTTATATAGAACAAAAAATTTATACAAACATATTTAATTAACAGATGTAAATTTCTGTTTAAATAATATAATTTCGGGGGAAGGGAGGTCTGGATCCATAGAACCCTTCTTTGGACTACCGCTTAATTTTGATCGGCTACCAGACAGCTAATGGTCGAATAGATAAGGCTCTGCTTTTCTGATACCAGAGCTCAAGGGTTCATATCCCTTTGCTATTAGCTGACCGCGTTTATTCTTAAGATTGACGATTCCAATTTTAAGACAAATGTTTAAAGAATAATTAAAGCTTTACATCATACTCATTACGTGCATGAATTGGTAATTTCAAAAACTACAAAATAATAATTTTGTGATTAAAAAAATACAAATTAAGTGTGCATGCAGGGATTTAGGCTTAAAATTATTAATTATAATAAATTTCATAATGTAATTAAAATTGATTCATTTTAATATAAGACTTTTAATCTGAAAATACACTGCACTCACGGGCAGTGTTTCGCTTTATTTTTGTCTTTCCCTCAAATATTTTTTTTGATGGGCAAAACAAATAAAATAGATATTAATATATAATAAAAGTGTGATTAATTTCTTTTTTAATAATATTTAGTGTTTATGAATTTATGTACTTTAAAGTAGATAAATTTTACATAAAAGGTATTACTTTAAAGTACATAAAAGACAAATCTGTATTTAACAAATTTTCCATATAGCAAACGGCCGAAAGATGGCCGAATGGTTAGGGAGTTGGCCTTCCGAACCGTAGTTTGTGGGTTCGAAACCCACTGTGGCATAGATGTTCGTAGCCGTTCGGAATCCGCTTTAAACAGTAGGTCCCGGTCTCATTAGCCCTCGTTGTGCAAAAAGTAGACCGTAGCGTTCCAAACCAAACCAAAAATCCATATAGCGAACCATTTTTGGGATTTAGTCACTTTGAGAAATAGAGGTCCTATTACATTACATTTACTGATATGCAAGGCTATTTCCAAAAAATAATTTTGGCTTGGGTTCGACTTACTCAAGGTGAAAAATTTAAATTTTTTTTTAGTATGGGATGATTAATTAGCCTGTGAATATTTTCTTACGTCACAAAATTATTGTGAATATTATAGTTAATATAATTAAATATAGTTATATAGCACAAAAATTCATACAAACATATTTAACTCACAGATGCAAATTTCTGTCTAAATAATATAATTTCGGGGGAACGGAGGTTTGGAGCCATACAACCCCTCTTTGGTTACGGGCTTGCTGACATGCCTCCTTTCTCATTTGGTCTATCGTGCAACAGTTCTCAATTTGGAAATGGGAAGTCATACCATATATTGATTGGAACAAGGCAACTGAGAAATAAAACGGTTCTATTTAAGGTCTTAAAAATCCTTTTAACCGTTTCGGTCCCAGCGTATCATGTTTCATACAGCTTCTATTTCCTTTCCTGTTCCCAGCGTGTGCCATACGTTGCGGATTAAGAAGCGGTACAACGGATCAATATTGATACGCCGGACCGTGATGTAACTTCCAGAGGGAAAAACAGAAATAAAGCGGTATCAAATGAAATACGCTGGATGCGGAAGGGTTAATGGCCAAGACTAATCGATACATCCATATAATTCCAGCAAGAAACTAAAGTGAAACATTTGCAATCTGATCAAGCTTGGGTGGATGAGAATGCTATAATCAATGTCTTGAAATGTGGAGAATTCCTTAAATTTTTTCTTTAGCTTAAAACAAATATATCAAACATATTTTTAAAAAGAAAAGAAAAACTGCGAAATAATTGAAATATGGCAAGACCACTCTTCTTTTCCTCTGAAATCGTATAATACTTCTTTCCTTGTCGGTAGAAAGGAGATCAACCCAAACTTACATGATTTAACTAATTTGAAAGAGACTCAGGCTATGAAATTGTCAATATTCTCTAATATTTTAAAGCCTTAACCCTCCGAGTGGAACACACCGAGGAAAAAATGTCTCCAAAAAATACGCTAAAGTTTTATTGTGTCAGTGACCAAAGTGTTCTATGATTTTTTACTTCACCCTTTGTCGACTAGATTGGGAAAAGGGAAATCCACCCTCGTTATTGTCCCTCTATTTGAGGTTATAGATATATAAATAGACATTATAGATTGTTAATTTTAAATAAACATAAAGCTCGTCAAGTTTCGAAGATTATCCCATATTAAATAATGGATTCTAAAAGTACGAATAAAAATATTTTTTAAGAGAACTATTTATATTTTTTTACGAAAGTCATCCAAGATATTTAAGTGGTGCAATTAGAGATACATGTGTTACCGCAAACGAAATTCTTCGAAATAGAGATTTACAAAGCCATGAGAAGCTATCATCGTCTTTGTGCCTCAGTAGGGGTGCATTCCTCAATAAATGCCAGTCAAAGAAGGGTGCAGTTCCTAAACAATCGACCTGACCCTCCTACTTCAAATCTCCATGGGGGAAAGCACTGGCAGAGATGTACGATGCATCCATTTTCGGAAAGTTTTTGGAGGTCGAAAATTGTACGTGACAACCGACGGAATTGTACGTGCAAACCGCTTAGAGGGTTAAACTGCATTTTTGCACATTTTGATACCATTACTTTTTTATTCTTCAAATAAAACGATAGTTTCATATAAGTAAATTATTTTCAATATCGGAGACATTCAAACATCATTTAAACTTTAAAACATTTTTAGCACATTTAACAGATTTTCATATTTTTAGTTTGAGTTCATGATCTTAAAATCTATTCATAATAAGATTTGTGCCATGTTTTTGCTTTTAATTCATACTAATTTTGTGCACAATTTTGTGTATTGATGTAAGTACATATATATTAAGACAAAAATGTAATCAATTTTCGTATTTTTTCAAATTTATAACATAGTTTACATATTTTCTTTAACATAGTCCATTTAGGTATTGAATTTGAATGATTTATACTTTATTGTGTGATTTGTGAAAAAATATATATTGTGAATGTAAATTATTTTCTGACGCTTTGCATGCACGAAAATAGTTTTTAAATTAAGAAAAATAGTTAATTTTTTTTAACAATTGTCTAGGTTTCGTTAGTTTTTAGTTATAAAATTACTTTTTCAAATAATAAAGATTATATATTTTCTATCTCAATATCTGTCTATTTGTCTCTCTATTTAACATTTATATGTGTGTGTGTGACCGAGGCAAAAATATCATTGTCCCGACGTACTTTCCCACGATGGTCAGCACATGCAAATTAATGAATTGTTTGTAATGATAAACATCGAGTAAAGAAATGTTATATATAGATATTAATCAAGAAATAATGTTTGTAAATAATTAGTATACATAATAAATGTTTTAGTTCAAATATAAGGTATCATCTTTTTACTGTGTGTTCCCTTTAAGAACACATAGTAAAAAGACTTGCACACTGTTGTTGGTGTTGTAAGTGCATTACAACAACCATTTTAAAAAGAATCTTAAAAATATTTGTAAAAATTGCGGAAAAAGTACATTTTTCTTCAATTTTTGTTTTACAAATAGGGAGACATTACTTCCTATTTGCATATACACAATGTGAAAAAAATTCGTTTTATACGCTCCGATTTCACCTGTTTTAGGTATAAACTCATTAGATTAGTAATTTCATGCAGTTAGACTCAGTCTCCACTCTTCCGAATGGTTCCTCTATTTCTTTTAGGAACTTCGATAGTTTTATTTTAAAATCCCTTTACAGATCCCTTACAGATTTCTCAGCGTGTTTTGTTTTTCTGTTTGAATTACATTCATCTTGTGACACTTTTTTCCCTCTAATAAAAACTGATATAATACATATGATATAACTTCATGCCTCAAAGAATACTGCAAAAAAATGTTATAGAAATTCAGGACTTTTTATTCAAGGCTTAATTTAAGGATGTCTCAATGGTAAGCGAGACATACAGCTTACAGCCGATAAAGATTGATATAAAACACTCCTAACCAATAGGTGGATTCAAATGCACAGGCTCACTAATGCCCAAACTATTTGGGCATACCAATAAGGTTGAGCTGGATGAAGAATTAAAACCGCAATTAAGACCTTATGTGATTAAGGCCTCGTGGATTAAGACATCAGGATGAAAAAATATCCATGATGTTACAGCTTGTAAGATTCCAAATATTTATACTTAATATAGGGCTATTTTTCTTCCATTTTACTGTATTACTTTTTACAATAACCCTCCCATTCATTTGTTATGTTTATTAAAGTCAAAAGGCAATCAGTAGTCTACCCTTCTGTTTTAAATGAAAGCCAGATCATTTGTATCAGGCTGCATTGAAATTGCCCTATATTTATGAAATTTTTAAGAAAACGTATAACTTTTAATGACGTTCCACCGAAATTCAGGAAAGTTTTTTAAGCTAATATTTTTTAGGAGTATTAAAAGTAATGGTTAATTTTGAATGAATATAGCATATCTCCTATAATCATAGTCATGGCAAGGGTGTAAAAATAAGAACTGTGGGTTGGCTCACGCAGTTTCTTGCCACAATATGCCATATAATTTCACTGATAGAGGACGAAAATACTATCTTAATATCAATGGGCTAGGGAACAGTTTGATAACGCGAGGTGCCTCTTTCTTATTTATGGTTTTTGGGATCTGAAAACATAAGTTAAAATAAACAGATTTCTAATAAATATTATGTAAAACATTCCTCATTATCTATTAGATTTGTATTTGGATAATAAAGCTAATGTCATAACAACATCTATACTTGCAAGAAAAAAAAATATCAGCAAAGGAAGTTGTCCAAGCATAAAAATACACATTGATATTTTCCTTGAAAGGCTGGTTATTAGAGAACAGATCTTAACACTTTGTTTATTTTGTTTGACAAGGCCTCAACACGTTTATTTCAATGCTTCCAGTAATTGCAGACCACCCTACAATCCTTTCGCGAACGTGATGAACTTTCAATCGAAAACAACTTGCTCGTGTTCGAAAGCTTTGCAGAATTTGAAACAAATCGATCGTAATTTTCAAATTAATTTTGAGTAAAATATCTCGCCATCTGATATGCCATCAGATAAACTCAGATCGTTGGGAAAAGTTATTGAATAATGCCCCGTGATGGGAATTTAAATGCAACTCCAGTGTCATTATTCCTTTGATCATAATGGCGGGAAAACAAACCGCAAAGCAACAAAGAAGGAGTCCGGGGAACACCAGAGTGTTAATTAAGCGCACGATTTCGAGCGGCAAAAAACAACAGTAATGAAGAACTTTTTGAATAAAAAAAAATCGAAGAAGGATTGAAGAGAATTGCTACCTTGACATAATTTCTGCCTTAATCTCGACTAATTGATCACAACTTGAATATAAATACGGCAGATGACTATCTTTTAACATATACGGAGAGCATGTATGGCAGGGGAAAAAAATAATAACGCATGGCTCCACCCATAAAATCGTTAAAGTCTCTCGGAATTGGAATTGTCGCCAAGGGGATGAGGTTATTACGGCATTAATCAACAGCATCGATGGCTGTCATCTTGGCGATGGCGGAGGGCGATAAAGAAAGCCAAATGATTAAACGTGGGAATAAAGTGGGGCTCTTTTTTTTTCTTTTCTTCTTCCTCCTGTTTTCTTTCAAGATTATCAATGCGAGGTGGAATTTTTGATCATGGATATAGTCAGGGGCCCTCCCAGCGAAATTAATTCTTTGGTGTTTCGAGGTGGTAAACGATTACGGGATATGGCGAGAGGTTGTAATTTGGCTCTGATGGCTTCGCAGGAAAATCTCCGGGCCATGACCCAGGTGTGCACGTTTCCTGGGACGGCTAAGAAGAAAGGTGGAATTTAACAGTCGTGCATTTTTATGAGCAATGCCTCACTCCGACACGTGGCTCCTTTAATTGTTTGCTTTCCGAATGATGTGGGTTTATTAGGATTCTTTTTATACAAAAAGGAAACCCGAAAATATTTTCTAAAATGAAAATATACTTAATGATCGTTGGGAAAACAGTAAACAAATCAATGTTACAAAATGTTTCTTATAATTTACTTTGATAAACTTTTAAGCTTTAAACATTTACAGCAGGTATTCATGTTTCGCATTCGTTATTTAGAATGTGATATAAAGTGATACTATGATTTACCAAAAATTGTTTACAAAGAAAATATATTATGATTTACGAAGATATTAAATAACATATGATAAAAAATATTAAATATGTGAGATATCTCAAAAGAATTATTATTATTATTATTATTATTATTATTATTATTAAAAATAAATTCATTGGTGGAGTAAAATAATATTTTCATTTAGTTTTCATATCAAACCCCGTTTTCCCCTAAATTAAAAAAATCTAATTATGTTTTATACAGCTAACAGTTTAGATACTTTTACAATTTAACCGGAATATTTTTGTTAAGTAAAACTTCAACATAAAATAACTTTTTTTTCAAAAGATTCTTAAAAAATTCCTAAATTACTTTTTAGCATATACAAGTATTAAACACTTTAATTTAGCGTTTAAATCGTGTCTTATAAAATCAAGAAATAGAGATGGAAATTATTCTATTAATCCATCATTTATTATTTTTATTCCACACAAAAATTATATATTTCATTTTAAAAATCTTAAATTATCGGGTATATATATTTTTGTGTAAAGCAACATTCCTCCGTGCATGCAGTTTTACTTTATTTTAGCGTTTAAACCATGTCTTATAAAATCAAGAAATAGAGATGGAAATTATTCTATTAATGCATCATTTATTATTTTTATTCCACACAAAAATTATATATTTCATCTTAAAAATTTTAAAAAATTACCGAGTACATATATTTTTGTGTAAAGCAACATTCCTCCGTGCATGCAGTTTTACTTTATTTTACCGTTTAAACCATGTCTTATAAAATCAAGAAATGGAGATGGAAATCATTCTATTAATGCATCATTTATTATTTTCATTCTACACAAAAATTATATATTTCATTTTAAAAATCTTAAATTACTGGGTATATATATTTTTGTGTAAGGCAAGATTCCCCCGTGCATGTAGTTTTACTTTATTTTACCGTTTAAACCATGTCTTATAAAATCAAGAAATGGAGATGGAAATGATTCTATTAATGCATCGTTTATTATTTTTATTCCACACAAAAATTATTTATCTCATCTTAAAAATCTTAAAAAATTACCGGGTATATATATTTTTGTGTAAAGCAACATTCCTCTATGCATGCAGTTGTAGGGTAAAATACATGCAAACATTCTATGCCTGGATTAAAAACAAATTTCTGAAACTTTTGACATTTATTATTCATCCAAGCGTTTATTACTTACATTTATTACTTGTTAAGCAAAGTAATAAACGTGAATGCTGGCTTTAATAAATTATAAAAAATAAATAAAGAACAAAATAACAATAAAGGCGATTAAATATGGCAGACAATCTTAATAATAAAACTTCTAAAAAACTATTAAAACAAATATTATATTGTATAAAGATAGGGGATTATAAATCATGTTAGCAATGTATTAAAAGTTGTTACTCTGATTCATATTCTTACATAGAATAATAAAAATTAACGTCTAATTCTGATTACTTTTTGCATAGTTGAATCTGACAAAGAAAATATTTCTACTTTTGAAAGCCTACTGTATGAAACACTAATATTTGATTGTAAATTTATAATACGTAATCACACAGTCATTAAAAAATAATAACAAATTAGGCAATTCCATAAAATATGGAAGACGTGATAATGCTTTTTTTGTATATAATGCATGTATAAGATGTATTTTATTTACACAAAAACTATACTGATTTTATGGGTGAGCAATGACACTTAAACAAAATTTCACGAAAAGGAATCAATGTCAAATATAACTTTCTACGTTTTATGTAGCATAGAAATAAATGTTATACAAAGAGAAGAAATTACTCGATATAATGTTGATAAATAGTATAAAATGTAATCTAATTATCATACTTTGAAACAGGACTAAGCCATTTTTTGTCGATATGATAAAACACATAGGTAAAAAAGTTTTTTTTATAAGTTAAAATGTTCAAGGGAATTCATTTAACTATATTTTATTTTGTTTTATTTAGAATGTATTGTTGATGCTCAACATATAACATTTCTTTTAATAAAAAAAATGTTATATGTTGAACCGCTCATCCCCTTTATAATAATAGCGTAAGTTATTTGTCCGTCTGTCCTCGAATTTATGAAGCGGTTGCACCTGGAATACATAAAGGCATCCATATTGGATTCTTGATGAGATAGGGTTAGCAAAATTCAAAGCGAGTTCAGAAACTTTCGAAATTAACCCCTTCCCCCTTTTTGATTGTTTAATGCCATTATTTCAAGCTCTATTTTCCCCAGTTAAGAGCAGGCTATGATTAAATTCATCAATTTATCACATAAGTAGATGAAAATAGCATTTTTTTCTAGCATTATGACGTTATCCCTTTAAGCATCTCATTTATTCATTTATTTTAAATTGTTTAAATATCTTCTGCATTATTTTCATACGTTTTATCACTGAACTTAGATATTACTTAAATAATTTTCTTTTATATTTGTATTAAATAATAGATTAGGTACATATGGGATAATTTTAAATTGAATCATGGATTATTGTTGCAATGAATATTTTATCACCGGTATTAACAACAAATTCTTTTCATAAAAGTCTAGGTGTCTATTTCACAGACTAGTAAATATCTAGCGTTTAAGTTATATATCTTTGAAAGTTAAAATGTTTGTTCGTGTATGTGTTTGCTTTTTAAATATAACCACACGTTTTGCAATCGACTCGCTAAATTTTGGACTTCATTCATATATACCTCCAAAGCGACAGAAAGCTTTGAGAAAAGTATCGATAGAATTTTAAGTCGAAGACACTCCTTTGATTAAGACGTTTAGAGGCTGGGAAAAAGATTTTAAGGAATTGGAATGGGAGAGAGGAAGTTTTTAAGGAAATATTAAAGTTAAACAATTTTGATATTTTTCCATATATATACATGCATATGTGTGTATATATATGTATAAATATTTAAAAGTCTACAAAGTATTGAAATTATTTTTTTGCATTTATAAAGATGATATCCAAAAAAATTTTCATTTACACTCAGTTTGAAAGCATTGTTTGAATCATTTATTATGTTTTGTATTTTGTTTTGTTGTTTATCCTTGAACTCAATGTGTTACATTTTGTACTGTTATGTTTTATGCTCCGTGTGCTATGTTTTATTTTTGTAGTATAATTTAGTTGCATTTTTGTGGCAACACTATTTTAGTTTAGTTTATGAAGGAGAACTTTTTGGGAGTGATGGCCGCACGTTGCTGCTGGTATTATGATTAAAATAAGTTTAAAGACAAATGTTATAATCTTCGGTTTTTGTTTGTGTTATTGGTCCGCGTCGACAAGCATAACTTTAGCAGACATAAATAAATATAAATAGATATCTATATTTCATAAGTTTCCGATTTTTAAAGTATAATATTTAAATCCTGTAGATATATTTTAATTTGATACAACTATAAACTTTATTGAACAACAAGTTATAATCATATAGCGTCTGCAGATGTCAAAATATGAAAGTACAAACTCAGCTTGCATAGCCATCTCATGTTCGAAAACTGTTAAAGATCTCATTTATAAATGATGCATTTCCGAAAAGATGAACACTTCATAGTTTCATGAATGAGAGATGACGCTTCTCATTAATTGGATGGTCATAAATCAAAGGGAGATATGAAATCACGAATAAAGGATAATCAATTTTTAACGCCTAAAATAAAACGCTGATTTCTTTTTTTGGATCACATTCTAGCTAGTACTGGTTAAGATCGTACGTGAAGTAAATACTGAAATCCTCTTTCGATTCTTGCATTCTTTTGAAACCAAAAGATTATTTACCTTTGATAAATGAATCAGTTATTAATTTCCAAACCATATCTATTTACCGTGCTTATTATTTTCATAAAGGATAAGCTATGTTATAATAAATTTATATATATGTTAGTGGCAGTAGCCATTACGGGTAGCCTGAGATTATCACGTTTCTCCTGGTGGTCAATGCTGAATATTCAGCGATGATAAATGAAAATAGGAAAGTCTGAGAAATCAAAAACAGGATATTCGGGGAATGCGTTTACTTTGCAATAACAATTTTATAAACGTAGCTGCAAACTGAAATATCTAATAGTGAGGTTTTGTATTAACACATTGCGTGCGGCGGATATAATTTTGCAGCGGAATTGTACCGGGAGCGGGCTTTCTGAGCGCAAATTTAGTTATTTAGTTAAATCTCAATAGATCGAAAATTATCTACCTTTTTATGCAACTTTTCGTATTGTATATTGAAATATATAAACAAATATATAAATAGAAATATATAAATAACAACCATAAGATTTTTGTAAACAAAAAATATATTTTTTAGTGGATAAATTTATAATAGTATCGTAAATATGAAAAATCAAATAGAAATAGTAGTATATAGTTTTAATTTTTTCCCGTTTTATGGTTCCGCATCGATTGATGTAAAACTAGTTTTTATTTGTCTAAATTTTTCCAAAATCTATGTAGTAGACAAGAACATTCGGCTTCGTTTTCCTGTATATACCGGTATTTTTTTACCCACAAACAAACCATGTTGTTACACTAATCCGTACTAGTACGTGACCCGCGCTCAAGTGTCAATCGTCAGAAAACGTAATAATACGTGTCCCGCGCAAGTATCAATCGTCAGAAAATGTAGTAGCACGTGTCCCGTGCAAGTATCAATCGTCAGAAAACGTAGTAGTACGTGTTCCGCAATCAATGTGTTAAGATCTCTAAAATTCTGTTAAGATAAGAGTACCACGTGTACGTAAGAGAGATGTAATAAAATTATCGATTATTAAACTATGACTGAAATTTTGCTAATAAGGCGATTTCACGCAGTAGGGCAAATTCTCAAATTATGACAATTCTGGCTTTAGTTTCAAACGGAAGGGCAGTTTATTGTTTGTCTATTGGCTGTTGTAAACATGAAAATGAATGGGAAGGGCATTATAGTAGATCCCAACGTTGCGACAAATTGCTTTATAGAGCAATTTGTTTATTTAAATCTTGTTTATTTAAAAGAAACACCTCATTTAGATATCAGAATATAGAGTATTCTGACGTGTCTTATAGTTTAGTTAACGAACGTAGAATACTATTGATTGTAGTCCAAATATTACTACGTCTGACTAGAAAAAACTTTGCTTTTACTTTGCGCAATCCCCTATATAATAATAGCCTAAATTGTCTGTCCATCTGTCCGTCTGTCCGCGAATTTTTGAAGCGGTTGTATACTTAGAATGGATAGATGCATCCATATTGTATTTTTGATGAGCTAGGGTTAGCAAAATTCAAATCGAGTTAGAAAGCTTTCGAAATCCCCCCTTCCCCCCTTTTTGAGTGTTTAATGGCATTATTTCAAGCTCTGTTGTCCCTGGTTGAGAGCGGTACATTAAATTTATAAATTTATCACATAATAAATAGGTAAAAGTAACATTTTTTCTAACATCATGACGCCATTTCTTTAACCATCTCCTTTAATTATTTCTTATTTTACATTATTTACATATCGTCGGCATTATTTTCATATGTTTTATCACTGAACTTAGATACTACTTAAATATTTTTTTTTATATTTGTATTAAATAATAGATTAGGTACATATGTGATAATTTTAAATTTCATAATGGATTATTTTTTATTGCAAGGAAAATTTTATCACCGTATTAACACAAATTCTTTTCATAAAAGTCTAGGAGTCTATTTCACGGACTAATAAATATCTAGAGTTTAAGTTATATATCTTTGAAAATCAAGAAGTTTGTTCGTTTGTGTGTCTGTTTTTTATATATAACCACACGGTTTGCAATCGATTAGCTAAATTTTGGACATCTTTCATATTGTAACGTATCCGGTCCCTGTTTTAAGTGACACAAGGAAGAATCAGGTGTATCTTGATTAATGAATTTATTTACACTGCTGCTATATACATCATTTCACAACTACACACACACACACACAAAAAAAAAAAAAAAAAAAAAATCCGATTACAGGTAAGTGATTAGTACACGTAGGCCTGAGTAGAGACGGGTACCTAAACTAAAATCAGTCTCTGCCGAAATATTGGTGATTCGACGGAAGAAACAATTCGGTAGCTCTCGCGAAAGTTCACTGAAGTACTGGTAGAATATAAAAGCACAGTTAGAGTTCCGAAGGAAAAAGGCAAACAGACCTGAAGAGGATTATACTAGAAAAGGAAACCGAATGCACAGGGTATCGTTCAATCTCAGCAAGAGATATATCCCAAGACGGGATTTCGCTAAATAAAACTCTCCGATGGAGAGACTGGTCGAGGCGACCTCCGAGTTAGCCGATGAGGGCTACTCCTTAAAGAAAAAATCCCAAGGTGGGATTATAGCAAAAAACTCTCCGGTAGAGAGACTGGTCAAGGCGACTTCTGAATTAGTTGGTTGCTAGCTAACTAACTTCTCTAAAAAAACAAAACTTCTCTTGTCTCTTTCTAGAGGAGGGGCCTCTAAGAGAGGGGCCTCACCCACAATTTTATTATTGGATCACCTAGCGATGACCTCACCTTCGAACAACTGGATTGGTCCGGGTTAAACAATCATCGGCCGCAAACCCAGGGTCCCTGGAATTCTTAGCGGCTACATCCAAGTCGTGGCAAATCCTTTGTCATTCCAATGATCATATTTCTGGCTGTCAGTGAAGGTGCCGGGTTGTCTGGTATATTGTTCCTCTACTATAGGGCACAACAGTGTAGACATCGTGGTGCCGGGGAAAACAATCTTTTTGTATCCACACAAGCGAAGTCCACCTCTCAAAGCAAAGTTCTTTGATGTCAACACATCGATAAATCACGCCGTTACAATATATACCGCCAAATAATCACTGTCAATATTAAAACCTCTGCTCTCCATCCTGTCACGTAATATGACAATATAAATTAAAGTTGACAACTAACATGCGGTCAGTAAAGATAAACAAATTATTGACCGTGTACCAGATGATTCTTAGCCAAAAAACAAAAAATTTTTTTACCTGCCTTATACGGTACTTTACAACTCTAGAAAATTAAAAATTTTACTGATCCTGTCACATGACGGGCTATATGCTAGTTCCGAAATAACATTTCCCCACAAACTAGTTCGTGGAATATGCTGGCTGCATCATTTGTCACACTGCTGGATTTTGAAAATTAGTGAACTCATGACTATTCGATATCGTAAATTAGATAGAATTTAAATAGGAAAGTAAAAACGGTTTAGTTTGCTTCAATTAATTTCAGGGAAATACCTCATTTAGATAGTAAATTAGTAAAGGCATAACAGGCACGGACTCTATTAAGCAAATTTCACCATCGGTATTATTAGAATGCGTAATTCGATTCTGATAGCTAATTATCAAGTTCCTGATTGACAACTGTAAATTCATTTGTAAATAAATATAGGAGAGCTGAAATAGCGATAGTGCAACTATTTACTTCCGTGATTTTAATAGGAATATCAGAATTAGTTGATAGCTCATCTGCAAGAGACTCAAATTCTCAGGGAAATAATTAAGAGAGTTTGGGATAATAGGAGCTAGCATATAGAAGGATAACATTGTTGTAATTATTTCCGATATAGTATACAACAAATTGAATGCCTAGAACAGATTACTATAGTATGGCAAACTATGTAAAAGCAAATAGTTATTATCTCATTCACCAATTAATTGAATTCAAATTTAAAGTAAGAGTAAAGTTTAATTCTATCTCTTTCTATGAATATTTATTTTTGAAACCCAAAAAAAAGAGAGGAATAATTCGCACAAGTTTACCTAGCATGTTAAGTATTTCTTAAGAAGTTTTTATACTCATAAAATGTAGTAAAAATCACATAATACAGCAAATAACATAGAAATAAATAATTATTGAAAGTAAAATTTTTACTATAAATATCCAATCATCATTGTTCAGTTTCTGTAGATCAATGACCATTTAAGACTCTTAGCACCCTTGGACATATAACAATGTATGTACTTATAACACCTATAACTGTTGAAATATATAATCGCACTCATACTTGACGACTTGGCCGATTATTGTTGTATATAAGTAATAGCTTTCTTTGACGTATGAGGTTTTCTTTAGTTGATCCTTTTGTGTTTTGACTGGCTGTGTTTAATTAGTATTTGCCTGTAATTTGATTGATTGGTCGCAGGATCTTAAAAATATAAAATCCCAATGTACCTCGTATTTTTTGATTATTTTGGTGTTTTCAATAAAAGGTATTTGCGATCTGCGGCTTTTAATTATGCTTCAACAGTAACAATAAGACTTATAAATGTAACAGTAACAATAAATGTAATTTTGATATTGGTTTCAGTAAACAGAATA
Source organism: Pardosa pseudoannulata (assembly GCA_032207245.1). Taxonomy (NCBI): domain Eukaryota; kingdom Metazoa; phylum Arthropoda; class Arachnida; order Araneae; family Lycosidae; genus Pardosa; species Pardosa pseudoannulata. Next base: position 19,101,863 of record CM063504.1, on the reverse strand, counting down.
GGCCCGATCAGCGTAAAAGGATCTATAAGCCGAACTGTATACATATCTGCAACAATTTACTTTTGACCTGTTTGATAAAAGGACTAACTAGAATTATGATATTGTTAAATCTCAAGATTTCAATCCTTGTTATCACAAGTCTATCTTTAAAAACAGTGTTGTCAATCAGTTTATTAAAATAAATTGCCTCAGCTTTTAATTTAATCAGGATAAACGTGTTAAAATTATAAGTGATTTGCTACTGAAAAAATAATTATCATGTTAGTATCACCAAACACATAATTGACAGTTTTAGATTTAAAGAATAATTAAATAAAACGGTATAATTTTTAAATATATAATAATATTATACTATAATGAGTAATAGTACTATTATACATTTAAATAATGTGATTAATATAATTTTTATGCTTGGTTTTTAGAAGGTTATTATAGTTATAATACTTAGGTACTTGTATATGTCTTATGGCATTTATCGTATTTTAATTCCATGGTTTTATTTGTTTTACTACACTGACAGTACTAACTGTAAGTTTCACTAATAATTATCTTGGCTAGTACCTCTTCACTTATCTTTGTATCATGAGATGTTGCAATTTTTTGTTCTTTTTTATATAAGGATTGTACAATACCAATATGTATTTATATTACAGATAATATCTCCCAGGAAAATCCTTTTGTTTAATGAAGTTTGTGGTAGTGCTCATGAGACAAACATTATTAAACCTCTGTTTTTTAGTTTTATCTTTTGCTATCTTTCTAATTCTTATTATCAAATTGTACCATAAATATAAGAGAGATAGAATAAAACTGCTCGAGACCTGATCTATTTCTCTATACTCTATGGTTTTCCGAGGCTATGCAGTTGTTTGCGTTTCTTGAATGGCAACGCAGAAAGAGAGTGAAATTTGGTTTGGTTGGGAGTGCTACGGTCTACTTTTTTGCAACACGAGGGCTACTGAGACCGGGACCTACAGCTTAAAGCCGATTCCGAATGGCTACGAACATCCATGCCCCAGTGGGATTCGAACCCACGAACTGAGATACCGAATGCCAGCACTCTAACCCATCGGCCATCGTTCGATAAAAGAGAGCGAGAGGGAGAGAGAAAACCAGATAGAAGGACGTCGGAACAAGAAGAATGACGAAGTAAGATGTTTATTCTTTATGATGTTTTAATAAAATTTTGACGAAAATTTCTCCCATCATTTTTGCTGTAAATAAAAGTTATTTTGTGTATTATCGACGTTAGTTATGATGATGCGTTTGTGCCATTCTGACTCTACATATCTATACATAATAAAAAGCGTGTAAAAACAGACTAAATATTGGTGCAATAGATAAAGTTATATGCTTATTAAAATACATTAATTCAAAATTTATGTTATTAAACTATGTAGAAAATATAAAACCCAATTAAAAGTCTTTGCTTATCTATTTACATTAATTCACTTGACCTATAGGAGTATCAAACCCACAACTTTCGAGTTATAAACACAGTGCTCTAGCCAACTGTGGAGTTCTTTTGACTCTGTAAGTTGTGAACAAACACTATCTATGCTACAGTTCGATCAGATGTTTTTACTCTCGTGAATTGAAATGATTTTGAACGATGGCCGAATGATAGAGTGCTGTTCTTCGGTTCCTGAGTTCGAGGGTTCGAATCCCTCTGATGGTATAGATATTCGTAATCGACTTTAAGCAGTAGGTCTCGGTCTCATTAGCCTTCGTTTAGTAAAACGGTAAACCGTGGCTAAACAAAATAAAACCTAACCAAATGAGATAATGGTTTAGGCAATAAATTAAAAACTCTGTAATACTGTAAATATATAAAATATTTGTAATAATCAGAAAATCTATCCAATAATATTTACTACAAAAAATACAATGCATGTTTCAACTATAAATTTCGTGAATTTCGCCTGGGTTTAGCAAAATTTCCGGTCGAGAACAGAATTAACAGGTTAATTCTTTAATCGTCGAATCGTTTAACTCGTCGAAAAATATAATTTCAGGAAATATGTCTCTAACTAAATAACTTATTTACGATTCAAAATTGCTACGGAAATAAATGAAAGTGAGGAAATTTAGCCGGCTCATCAGAAAACTAATAGCTTCGAATGTGCATGCAATGAACTATTTTAATGAAAAAATACTGTTTAGTGTCTGTCACAAGGAAAAAAAAAGATGAAACGTTTAGATGCACATAAAATTCGAAATGGGGTTTATACCTGAACTCTAGAGACATGAAAATAACTACTTCATTAACTGCAAGAAAATGATTTCATTTCTTAACTGTCCAATCTCTGGTAGTATATTTATTTTTCTTATCAATCCTTACCGTGTTTATTATTGAATAAAGTCGGAAGCAATTTAAGATGTTGAAAATTTGTTGTGAGTATATTAAAGCCGTAAATAGCGTGTGACCTGTAATTTAAATTTGAATGAAAAAAAGATTTTAATGAAAGATCGAAATTGCAATGTGCAGCTTAATGTTAAACTGATATAAATGATTAAACGACGGAAGAGATTCTAAAGGGTGAAGTATTTTTTTATATCAGATTGTTAGAAGATTTAAATTAAGAATTGTCCTCGTCGAAAATTAAAGATGTAAAAGCATTTTGTGAAATAAAATGAGTAGAAAACCGGATTTAGGAAATGGAAAGGGTAATTATTTCAGTTTTTGATAAAAACTTAGATAACGAGCTCTAAGTAATATTATCAGTTAGAGCAGAACTTCTTAAATTTTTAATTCCTGGTCTGTTTTTATCGTCTAGGTTTTTCGTGAACCTAATATTAAAAAACGGAGTAAAAATAAATACTTTTTGCAAAACATTTTGACACAGGAGTCTCTAACACGTTTTTTCTCGCCGATTTTGGCGATTTTATGGACTTCCCAAATAGCGATAGTTGAGCAAGATAATTTGTCGTTCCCGTAAAAGTTGGGATGATTTAAAATTTTGAAATAATTTAGTCTGCAAATATTTCTATAAAAAGTGGTTCTTTTTGTTTAAATTTTATCTTTCTTTTGTAGATTTTGCTCAAAAGAGTGTTTCATTGTGGTTTTTATGGTTTGGTTTGGAGTGCTACGGTCTACTTTTTACAACACGAGGGCTAATGAGACCGGGACCTACAGTTTAACGCCGATTCCGAACGGCTACGAACATCCATGCCTCAGTGGGATTCGAACCCACGAACTCCGGTTCCGAAGGCCAGCACCCTAACCAATCGGCCATCGTTCAGTGTTTCATTGTGTTTTAAAAAGTATTAATTGTAATATTTCTTTATATTTCCATCTTAAAAAAATTGTATAAAATGTTAGATTTCTTTAATTTTGAATTCATAAATAACATGTAATTTTTGCTATTTCATTATTTGGTAGTCAACAAATATAGTCAAATTATGGTTTTAGAAAAATAAAAAATGGCGGTGGGGGCTGACGTGCTAGGAGTATTTGTTCCCCAATTTTGTTTCTGAATCCGTACATCTCTCTCACCTGTGAGACTTCCAGCAAAAGAATATCCAAGCACACATATTTGCCCTGCACTTCCTAATCCTATGCAAGGAAATATTTTGGGTATGCAAGACTTGACATGCAAGGTATAATCTCAGCTGTTTTATTAGTAGGAAACAAATAGCTGGCTAACAATTTAAAAGTTGGTATAAAATTTGACATTGTTGGAAAAAGTATTTTCAGAGTCTGACAATTAAATAAATATTTTATCCATAAATTAAATATTTTATAGATTTAATAACCATTAAAACTTCCAGTCGATTCATAAAAGTATATGTTACTAATTGACGGAAGAAAAGTACAACTAATATTTCTAAAAACTTATATGACTGAATTGCATTTTCACTTCGCAGTTTAGGTTATAACTCCCAGTTTAAGAAGCGTCTAGGGAAAGGGTCACAAACCGAGATATATCTTGTAAACTTTTACAGCTCGCTGTGCAATTCATGAAATTTATACTTCAAACAAATATCGCACTGACTATAGTAGATATATTATCACTATAATTATTTATGTACTCATAAATGTTCAATTTTTCTATTGTTTGTTTATGAATAATACTAAAAACGATAATAATGCATCGTTTAAAATTTTCAAATCAATTTTTAAATATCCACAAACAATGCAGCCCGCAAAGGTTTTTTTAAGGGGAGGGGGAATTTGATAGCCTGACGTAGGGAAATGGTCTATTTTTTTACCATTTCAGTGAAGCCCATTCGCACTGGATTATATATATTTATATATATATATATATATATATATATATATATATATATATATATATATATATATATATATATATATATATATATAACTCATACATATCTTTATATATAAAACTCTTCTGTCTGTGTATTTGTAATAGAACTCCTCTTAAACGGCTGGACTGATTTTGATGAAATTTTGTGTATGCAAATAACTTGATTCGAGAATGGTTTAGATTCACAATATGATCCGATAGAAAATGATTTATTATTAAAATTCCAGAATTGCGCACTTATCGAGATTATTATAATGCCGCTCGAAACCCTTCACTGCCGACTTATCTGTGGTGCAGTGGTCAGCGCAACGGGCTTCGGTACAAGAAGCTCCAGAATCGAATCTCCGTAAAGACGATGTGGGAACTTTAATTTAATTTAATTACGTTTGTAATGACTGTACGCGTGGTGGTGTCAAGTATTTTCAAAATAATTGGTTTTTTTTACTTTTCCATCAAAACAGACCAGTTTATAATTTATTTAATGACATTCTACAATTTTTTGATTTGCAGTGTTAAAACAGGACAATGTCTGTCGGGTCTTCTCTCTCTCTCTCACTCTCTCTCTCCCTCTCATTCATTCTCTCTCTCTCTCTCTCTCTCTATATATATATATATATATATATATATATATATATATATATATATTCATTGAACACACACATATATATTTTTATACACACACA
>CM063504.1:19084406-19094406 GCA_032207245.1 Pardosa pseudoannulata | reverse complement strand
AGTTTTTCGTTTAAGTTGCCAATCGTGATAACTAACTTCCGTTGGAAAATTACCTATGTATGATATAACATAGCATGGCAGAAAATATTTTTTTAAGCATTTAAAATATTTATTTCTTCTTGTGACCTTCTGCGAAACAGCGATTTTTCAGACGTAATATTTTGGAAAGCTATTATGAGTAAATCTTTTTCATGGGCGTAGAACTGTTGTGAGACACTTATAGTATGCGGTAAATAAAAATGACGCTATTTAAATTGCAGATGGTTTTAAGATAAAGAATAACAAAATGGGAATTTTTTTGATAAATAGGTAATAAAGAATAAATTTACACAAAATTGTCTTTTTTTTCCTAGCTGATATTTTAACACCTAGGTCTACATATATTTTCCAAGACTTTATAAAATGATAATACATGTTTAGTACACATCTAAAGAGTACCCAGTCCAGTTTGAAAAGTATATACAAATTGAGTTCTGGATCATTAGTATTTTCATGAAATTTAAATTAATTTTAAAAATAGTTAATGATTAGGGTATTGTCTAACGTATGTATGTATACTTATGAAATAACAAGTTACAACTTCTGATAAATAATTTCAATTTATAAAAGAAAAATTTAACTTAGTTCACTCTGCTTATAAACATCTCACTTAAGTCATAAAATCATAATATTTAAGAAATCATAATTTCTCACACAAACACCTCTCCACTCACACAAAACTCACTAAATTTAATTGGTAATTACTTCTCACTTTTTTCCTCACATTTACTTACAGAATATTTTCATCTTAATATAACTACATTATAACTATTTTATAACTATAAGCCAATCATTAATATAGATAAATTAATATACATTTGACGAAAAATTATATTAATAAATTTATTCTTTCATTTCTAGATACGTAAAGTGCATATAGTTTCAGTATGAAAAATACTTTCGAAATATTGAAATATACCAACAATTATATAGTATAGAAATGTCTAATTTCCCTGTCGTTTCTTTACAATTTAATTTCCCGATTACCATTTGAAAGGTATGCATTCATATTCTTTTTACGGTTTTGGTAATTTAATTATTTTAATAATTAAATAACATGTCTTTAAAACAAAATTCTTCTCTAAATTTTAACTGCAAACATATATTTAAAAGCAAATGTGTACAATTATTTATGTACATACATATAGATATACACACATACGTACACAAATAGAAAAATCCTCTTTTATATATATATATATATATATATATATATATATATAAATATAAATATATACATAAATATATACATATACATATATATATACACACACACACATACACACATATATATATATATATATATATATATATATATATATAATTGTGTAATTTCGAAAAAATTATCTGACAAACAATGCTAATAGTACCAGGGTTTCATTTGTGAAGTTTAACCCATTTTAAGGATGTAATTTACGTAAAAATTATATATTGATTATGAGGAGGCGTAGTTATCATTTCAAGCCCATAACAATGAATTAATACTGAAATGTTGTTGAAAAAATTATAAAACCTATAGAATTATTGAATAAAGAATAATAAAGGGAATCTGATAGATAGTTTATGTAAAGTTCTTGATTTTTTGCATTCATTTATTCATTTTCATATACACGATATTAATGGGGATATATACCAGTTGTTTTCACCTTGTAAGATCTTCAGAGTCACATTCGTAAATTTAAGCATGACTGCGTGCCTCACTTGCCTAACTGAACAATTTGAATTATATTTGGAAAGTAAGACACATGTATCAGTATCAAATAATATGCGTAGTTTAATTAAAACAAAGGTTTAGTTATTTTTGTTGCTTAAACAGTCGGAATCCCAGGGTTATAAATTACATCTCTGCTGGTTTATAAGTAAATGTAAGATTAAATATTAGAAAATATTAAATCAAAGTAGAAAAATAGTATTTTTGAAGTTTAAGCAAAATAATTAAAGCTCTTGAAACACTAAATATTTTACAATTGACTGAAATTAAGGGATTAAAAATAAACAAAAATTCTTATACCCCAAATATTTAAATTTTGTAGACAATTACGCCATAGGGAATCAGTATTAAAAAATGAAATGAAGAGAAAAATAACTTAAATATGAATTTTCTTTAATAATATAGTCAAATTAAAATCTAAAAGAGGAGTACTGGGGATGGTCATTTGCATCAACCAATGAACAGATGTTTAGCACAGTTCTGATGCTTATCTCGGATGATAAAGCAAGGACGACACTGTAAATAAAGTTGTTCTGATGTTTAATGGATTTCATACAGAAAAACTAAGAAGCTATGAACTATTTTACTGTTAAAAAATATCTCAAAGTTGACCTCGTGGACCGCCAATTGGAAATGCCTGATATCAGATATTTAACTTCGCCTGAGATAACCAAATTCAAAGAGTGTGCTGAGAATGGTGTAGCGAGCTCGAGATTAATTCAGCTATTTTTGTTTTCGGCGATTGGCAATGCAGACAAAAATTGAATCGTAAACAAGATGAGAAGCAACAAGGTTAAACGTTTTTTTCTATTTTTTTTCTTATTTTTTTTTTAAATAAAAACTACTTGCTTTTAGAATCGAAATTAACCCCGCCTTCGGATATAAGAATTTAAAATGTTTATGTGTGAATTAATTCAACAAAATCTCTCCCAAAGAATATTTAGAGAATATAACGAATGGTACGAACTTAGTGAAAGAATTTTCAGTTTTTATTCTGGCTTGTAAGTCAGAGCATCTGCCAACCATATTGCTTGCATTATCAAATGCTTGTTCACGACCGTTTTTAACGATTTCTAATAATCGCATTGAACACATTTATATAATTTCACAGAAACTACGAGAATTTTTAAAAACGTTCTTTAGGTTTCTTGGGGCCGCAAAATATCTGGGATCCTAGCTCCAGTCTACTGTAACTAGGCCATAATCAGGTTCTGCCTGATATATACTGCTATATTCTTAAACTTTGAATCACAACTGAAATTGGGGTGGCCAAAATGTAACATTGGCACACGAATTTAATAATATTCTTCTGTCATTTAGCATCTCGTACTTAAGTGGAACGATTTTTCAGCTTTAAAACTTATTTTATACACTCAAGAGCCAAAACATTATGACCACCTGTCAATAACGAGTTGGCCCACCTTTGGCGCTCAACACAGCTTCAACCCGCTTTAGCAAAGGCACACAAGTGGGACGTTTGCTGCGTAGCCCCATATCCAACAGTGCCCGCTGACCAGTGTGCTCCGATACTATTCTACTTGGCCCTGCATTGTATTGGGTTGTCAGCTGAGCCACTGTCTTCTCTGGTTTTGATTCACAAGGCGAGACAGTCTCCGACGACCTTTTTCTTTGATAGAGTGTGGACGCCCAACATCATGTCGTCTGTTGCTGGTTTCACCGTCATTCATACACTTTGCATAAGTACTAACGACTATAGATCGCGAACAACCCACGAGTCGTGCAGTTTCGGAAACACTTGTTCCGAGCCTTCGAGTCATTACAATCTGCCCTCTATCAAAATCGCTTAGATCCGCAGCCTTTCCCATCGCACACAGAAGTAAGTGAAAGAACGATTCATCAGACTCTCCAGCAGCAGTTAAATACCACTTCTAGCTGATCACGTACCTTCCACGTCATACAGGCGAGTTCATTGCAAAATGTAGGGGTGGTCATAATGTTTTGGCTCTTGAGTGTATATCGCTCAAAGCTGAGGATACTTTGCATTCAGCAATGATAATTATTTCTCGAGTTAATCTGTAAGAAGCAAGTATGTAACAGTAAACATGTAGTTGTTCATGCAGTAAGAAGCAAGAACACTCGTCAAATCTTGATTTTCTTTCACTATTTTTTGCTTACTTGAAGAAAATACTAAAGCAAATTTTCATATGTATAGCGTTTTTAGAAAAAATAAGTTATGCATGGTAAATATTTATCTTTATATCTTTATTTTTACTATTTGGAATTTTGAGGATTCTCACGAGGACAAAAAAAAGGGTCGCGAATAAAAAAAGTTTTAAAAGTGTTGATATATATTCATATTTTCCAGTTCGAGTGTTATTTAGACCGGAACCTGCTGTTCCCAAGCGTCCACGACAACCGTGCTGCCCTGTTAAAAACAAAAGATTTATCCTCTCTCATACTTCAAGGAAATGTTTACGAAGTGTGCCCCGTTTGCATTCCCTTCCTTCTGTTACGGCCCTAATAGCCTGACGAATTCCCGACCATATGTTTTTAGTTAGGCCGTCAACGTGGAGACATCGTTGCCTTTCGTATAATTAAGACGCCTCGGAAAAAGGAAGCTGAAGTTCACGCACTTCGTCGAGACTAACAAGGGGTCGTTCTGTGTCGGCTGCTGACCGAATCTTTAGAGGGGTGATATTTCTGACAAGTTCCGTTCCGAAACCCACAGTGCAACGAAAAGCAACATATGGTGCTCTCCGCTCTGCCGATTTATGTCTATTTTCAAACATAGGGGACCACGTTTCTGCAATAAAATATTGGGAGGGTTGTCTCGTTAGGGTAATAGAAGTAAATGATTTATAAGATGGGAGGGGAGAATTTCGCTGCCTTATTGCTCCGAGAGATACTATTTTGTATCATTAGGATTTTGTTGAAACAAACTACCACACCAGACGTATGTGAATTCAGTACTCATATTATATTATCGGAATAAAATTTGACCGCCTATATTAGGCCGCGAAATGAAAAGTTGCAAGGAACATTGTGGCTAAGTTGGCAAAGCAGCGGACTCGTGAACGAGAGGTTGTGGGTTCAAAGGCAAGACGCCTTAAAAAATTGATTTTCGTCCGATTTTCCTTTATGTTTACTTCAATTATTTATGCAAATTCATGTAAATTTCAGTTATCCATTTTCTGCTAGCCTTTCAAGTCTGGAAGGTTCCACGATTATATAAAAGTAGCTACTTATTCAGTTTCATAAAATTATTGACGAATTCTTAAATTTCAATTTAGTTGTAATAACTTTAATAAAATTTGATTGCCAATACATTATAATATTTCAGATTGAGGCAAAAGTTTGTCTCCTTCAATAAGATATCCAACAGAATTCAAATTCTTTCGGCAATTTAATTGATACTTCATTTTCTATACTCTAAACAAAAATACCTATCACCAACTTAGTTTTCTATTTTGTCCTGATAAATCTGTTTCTAATCTTTTCTATGACATATATAACCTTCATCTATATGCATTTATATCTATCTATTACCTTTCTTTATATAGCAGAGGTGGGCAAACGCGAGTCTTACCGAGATCATTGCGGCTTTAGCGCTTATTTTGTAATTCATTTATTTACGAAATTATTGCAGATGGATCCTCAATTTGTGAAATAATGCTTATAGAAAAAGCGTCTGAGAAATTGAAATTATTAGAAATGAAAGAGGCATTGCAAATACATCACACATCTACTTCAATAGCTGAATTTTAAAACTTAATAGATATTTTCCGTTTAATTTCAATTTTCGATATAATTTATTTTTGTGAATCTCTGTACTCCACGATTGATTTCATATCGGAATATCGGTCACATTTCACATAACAGGATTTTACCGGTCTTCAGTTTTAAAGAATTATTTTATACAACACTTAAGACTTGTGTACCATTTTAATTAAATTAAAAACAAATTTATGTATTTAATATATAAATAATTTAGATATTTCCCTTTTAATTTCAATTTTCGTTATAATTTATTTGTGTAAATCTCTGTACTCCACGATTGATTTCATATCGGAATATCGGTCACATTTCACATAATAGGATTTTGCCGATCTTCAGTTTTACCGAATTATTTTATATAACACTTAAGACTTGGATACCATTTTAATTAAATTAAAAACAAATTTATATATTTAATATAATAGAAATGAGGTGTGATTGAAAAACCGAAATGAGACTCTTTAACCTCGTGCGTGCCTATTTCTGTTACATATTAAACTGACTAGTCAAAACTTTTGAGTTAAAGAAAGGATTAAATTCGATAAACAAATCTCTAAAAAATATCCGAAAATTGGCTGCAAATTCCGCCCATTAGAAAGATCGTGTCATTCTTTTAGTTTGAAGCGTGCCCACGGATTCAGTAACATTGCGAACAATAATAATCCTGAAAATATTTATAATTAAGCTGTGAATGATAATTTTGATAATTCAATACTGAATAGTAACATCCCTTTTTTCACGCCTATAAAGTTTATTAGTTATCAAATTATTTTTCGTTAAGCTCCTACAGTTTTCCCCAATACTTTCAAAGAATTAACTGTTTACTTATGTCACTTTAAAATTACATGTAGGATACATTATATATGGATTAGTTTATTTAAGTTGACCAGAAATTAGGTGGTAAATGCTATCTACTTTTAATTTTCAATCTAAAATCTTTCCCGTAAATAAATTTCGATTGGAATGTTTTCAGTAAATAAAGAATATTCATGATATTCCATAAATATTTATCAAAGATAAAAAATATTCAGAATATATTTATAATATATAATTAATATATTAAAAATATAATTAATATAAATATACTAAAATATACTAAATATAAATATAATAAATATAATATTAATATACTAAAATATAATATATTTTTAGAAAAATATTTAGACGCCACAATACCAAGACCTACGTGTTAAAGACAACTCTAAACAACTACGCACATCCTTGCCAAAAGTGAGATTCGAATCAACGAATTCCAGTACACAAAAGGCAACATTCTACGTATTTGGACATCATTCTGTATTCAAATGTTAGAGTGGATGTATGCAATCGCATGTATTTTTATATAAAAAAGTAAAGTAAAATATAAAGTAAACACAAAAAAGTTAAACTCAGCTGAAGTCGAATAGACAAACTTGTTGTTTCATTTACCTTGTTCAGTGTACAGAAAATTATTTTTTACCTAAGCGTGTTTTATTAGCTTTATATGATCAAATAATATAAATCCTTAAACTTGTTAGGGATCTCATGTAATAAATATTCAAAGAGTTCTTTTGTGTAAGCAGGAAATAAAACAAAAGAGAAACTCTTTGAGTCTGATCTATAAAAGCCAAATGAGCAAGGATATACACTTCATGCAACAAGTTGGAAGAGATAAATGTTAATGCTTAGTTCAAAACTTTAATCCTTTATTCTCGCTAGATTTGCGTTGGAGATAAGCTTCGAATTCAAAATTTTAGCATAGACATAACATAAAAGAGGATTAAAGTTAACTATTCATTAGTTGCTTTATCTAATAAATGTATTCACCGCAGACAATCCTCTTGCTTTTATTCTATGTAAGTGCTATAGAGCTTAATTTTCTTTACAGAAAATTCAGCCCTAATTCCCATGAGACTTTTAATGTGTTAAGTAGGAGATAGATGGTAAGCCACCACATTTATTACAGTATATACATTAAATACACTGTGACTCTTCTAGACTGAAAATACTGCCACAAAGCAAAGGTTAAACAGTATAAATAGTTACAAGCATTTGTTTAGCCAGGAATTTAGCAAAGGAGGTTTCAAAATCATTTAAAGGATTTTTGCAGGATTTGAACAATCTTGACTTTTATAATTCACTGTATTTACTGAATACAAATGAGTATTACAGTATATACATTATTACAGTATATACATAAAATACACTGTGACTCTTCTAGACTGAAAATACTGCCACTAAGCTAAGGTTAAACACTATAAAAAGTTACAAGCATTTGTTTAGTCAGGAATTTAGCAAAGGAGGTTTTAAAATCATATAAAGGATTTTTGCAGGATTTGAACCATCTTCACTTTTATAATTCACCGTATTTACTCGTTTACAACATATATTTATTTATCTGTTATTTAGGGCAGAAACTGAAGGCTGGCGTTATACGTGGAAAAATTGTTACTGCTTCTTGCAATCACGTTATATATTTATAATAAAGACATTTATCCAAGGATAGAGATACAATACTAAATATCTTACTTAACAGAAGTATTGCTTCATGTATATCACATTTCTATTGTATTTCTTTTAAATAACAGTTCTAGTAACATTATTAAACTCGAGCTCCAAATTTCCAATTTTAATCTGTTCTCATATTCTGTTACATATTTTCTTACTTACAACTTAAATCCTGCAGTATGACCAGATCTTTACTCCCTCATACTTCTACTCTTGATGGGTGAATAATGTTTGAGAAACGTAAATATTTGTATAAAATATTTTATGCCGAACTTTTAATCTACTTACAATATATATTAAATAATTTTACACAATTAATATTAAAAAATTATTTTCTCAAAACTTTTTAGATGTGGAAATTTTCTTTGTTTTGCCATCTCATTTGTTACTATTACCGCATAAGAGAATTACCATATGAAACGGTACATTTAAGTAAGATGATAACCATATAATGATGACTTCTTTTGCCTATGAATCTTCAATATAGGCAAAAAGTTAATAAAAGGTAACAGTGGTTCGAGAACTTTTATAATTCTTATCTTAACAAATCATCAATATTTATTTTTAAATGACTATTTTTGGTTTGGTTTGGTTTAGTTTGGAGTGCTACGGTCTACTTTTTGTAATACGAGGTCTAAAGCGACCGGGGCCTACAGTTTAAAGCCGATTCCGAACGGCTACGAACCTCCATGCCACAGTGGGATTAGAACCCCCGAACTCCGGTACCGAAGGTCAGCACTCTAACCAATCGGCCATCGTTCGGCTATGACTATTTTTGATTTGTACAATTAAAGCGTGAAGGATATATATATATATATATATATATATATATATATATATATATATATATATATATATATATATATATATATATCTATATATATATATATATCTATATATATATATATATATAATGTTGCTTTCTATCATGGCACAAAATTTTATAGACTTTTATAATGAGTAATACTGATATAACAAAATACAACCTAAATAAATTTGTAAAAAGGAATTATATAAATTAAATTTCTTTTAAACAATACTATTTCCCTATAACACACATGCGATTATATTAAGCTTGGAGGAACAGAAATTTCAGTACGTGAATTCAAGTTAGTGACAACCGTAAATAAAACTTGAAATAACACGAATTCAAGTCAGCGATTGCGCACGTGTTAATATGCTTAAAACAAATATAATCAAATTCTTGAAAATTTTTTAATTTATGATTAAATTAATATAACACTAATGTAAAGTTTTTCATCTTCCATTAATAGAAATATCAATATTTTATTTCTTTTATGTTCTAGTTGTCAGTGAATTTTAGACTATTTGTTTAAATTTTTTCACAAGTTTTACAAGTAACCAGAGGCGTACCCAGAAATTAATTTTGAGGGATTCAGATAATTATTTCCACGAAAGACTTAAATTCTTTAGTTTAGAAATATCACTTTGTAAAAATTTAACAACACGCTATGTTAATATTATTCTTCTATTTAAAGCGTCCACGGATTGATATATTTTTTAATTGTAAGAATTACAAAAATTAAGATCAGATAAGAAAAATATTGATACCACGTTAAAAAAAAAGAAAAAAAGACTTCCTATATTTGGTGGAAACAAACATCATGAAAAATCTGATAAAATCATTTAATGATTAAATTTATTCTTCAACAGTTAACTTAAGATTGATAGAATTAGACAACCAACTTTTCAAATTGTGAATTATGATATTATACATTGAACTATAACCTAAGCAAGTAGTTATTCCTTTTTAATGAATGTTTTAAAGAACGAACTTTAGCCCTAAAAATGTTTTATCTTTAATAGTTCAGAGGCGTATATAATATAGATTTTATATACATACTTTAAAAGGTAAACTTTCTTTTAAGCACGTATTACGGTGCTTGTAGTCTTTAGGAAGAAATCTACAGAATTCATAAACTATGTATTAAATACGTTTTAAAGTGAAAAAGTTTTGAGCCAGTTAAATTGAAATTTATAGCCATTAATTTAAACTTTAGGCGCTTT